>OY998112.1:0-600000 GCA_963921955.1 Aleiodes alternator | reverse complement strand
CAAGCTCATCGAGTGCATCAGAAGCTGATGTTCCATTACCTAGAATGAACGTGCAAGTGTCACGTGAGAATGTTATTACCAGTAATTTTCAAAATGAAATTCATCTGCAGCCTGTGCAAGATGATTTGAATCACGAGGAGAAACCGAATGTTAAACTTGAATATGTTAGGGAGAATAGTATTACACAGAATCCTGAAGATTACACTGTCACGAGGAACGTTGATGTTTCGGCACAAGCGAATGTGGATATCAATGTAAAATTTGAAGAAATGGAATTTGAAGAGGCACAAGAAGAGCCAGGTAATCAATGTGATGCTGGAGCAGATGATGATGATGATTCACAAATGGATATTTCGGGAATTCATGTACCGCAGCTGCCAATGGAAGTTGAGGAATTGCAAGGCCAATTGTCAAACGATGAAAATAATAGAAATTTGTGCAATGAAGAACAATCGATAGTTCAGAAACAGATGCCAGTTGTTGATAAGCCAAGGATATATGTGAAGAGTAGAACACAACTTTTTCCAGAAGGCTACCGGTCATTCAATAGTACTCAGGAAGAAATTAGTCAATTACCTTCTGATTCCGTTTATAATGAGGAAAGAAATGAGGCTGAGTCGCAGCGTTTAGATAATTCGAGTGACGATGAACGGCTGGAATCAGAATCTGCGAGAGTTGAAGCCAGAACGAATGAGGAATCTGCTAAATCTCCACCGGATGAATCGCAGGATTTAGTTCGTCGGAGAGGCATCAGAACGAAAATTTTACAACCACCGCAGCAAACGATTGCGGATCCGTTTAATGATGTGGCAGTGATAAAGACAGAACGACCTCCTTCCCCATGTTCTTCTGAGGCAGAAACGGTAATTCTACCATGGAAATTAGAAAGAGGCACTCAGGTCAGTCCTCAAGCTCGAGGTGAAAGGGTTAATTCAAGTGATGATTCAGTCCCGAATGAAACTTCGACAGCAACAGATACATCTCAACAAACAGAAAAGAAAGAACGTATCGTTTACAGTCTAGCTAATAAATTTTAGTGAGTATTTTATCTATTACATTGATGAAATTGAAATGTTTTTCCATAGAATATGGCAAAATTGTATAAAATTTACATTTTTACACTTCATTACTGAAAAAAGTAAAAGCTGCAAATAAAAGACCTCTGGACAGAGTAAATTCAGCCGGATTTGTCATGAGATCTTTTGTGCAGAAAGTATGATGAGCAAAAAAAAAGGTCTCTTGAAAAATTACCTTGAAGCTCTGATTGCAGTCTCAGAAGAACAATAGTAAAACTTTAGATAATAATTTAATTAATTTAATGAAGAAGAGATAAAATAGAATGAGTCTATTTTTTTTTTGAGAATATCTCAGAAACTATGCGAGATAGCATGTTATATTCGCCTTTAAAGGGGATTTGAAGAACTCCAAAGAAGAATTAACGCGCTATTTCCTCTGATTTTCCAGATATTTTCAAAAAAATGGGCGCAATTCTTATTGAAAAAAATCGACATCTGTTTCATCTCTTCATGATTGATTTCTGTTACAGTCGCGGCAAACCCTTCTCGCCACAGGAAGACAGAATAATAGTCGATTTCGTGATTTCACATTATGGAAAAGACAGATCATTACCTAGAAATGCATGGAAAGCATTAACAGATAAGCCCGTAGATTGAAATAAATTTTCCATTATCCAATCGAGATTTCGCAATTCCTTACTTCTATTGTATTCTTTTTTTTCCAGGAGATGCGCCACAGAACGACGAGATCACTTGAAAATCGTTATGAGAGATACCTACGAGGTCGAGCTCAGTATTACGTTAAAGATCCTGAAATTCGGAAATGGTTCGCCAATCCAACGAGAAGAAAGAACGCCTAGTGGAACACTGATGAATCATTGTAGTAGTGATGATGATTCGGAAGATGAGTTACCGTTAATGACTCAATTAATGCCACCAAGAGACCTATTCTGCCTCATATCTTTCATAAAAAAATTATATCTTATAAATTCAAATTCGATTTTTCTTCGAAAGAATTTAGGGTCTGGACTATCATTTATATTAATTATTTTCTTGAATTAATGATGAAAATTATTTGATTTGTATTTTTGAAAAGATTTTGCCCATGGCCCGATTCATGTCACCATGGCCCGATTTCTGCCATAGAGGGTCCCAATAATTGCCATCAATTAATTTCCATCACTGGTCGTTATTTGTAAATTATTCGTCAATTTGTATGAAAGTCCAATGATTTTGCTAACAATCAATACAATTTTCCATTTATTAAATACTTCAATGTTCTCAATATCATACATTGAACTGATGAGGCACTCTAAACACACATGAAGAGCTTCAGGGCTTTATTTTGCTGAGCACACTGGTCGCATTCAACGGATTAATTTTAGAAATATATCTTGTAGAGAAATATCGGATATTTTGATTGTCCGGTGTCCTCAGAATTTTTTTCTAGCCACTGTTATCAATTACTTAGAATTGAGAATTCAAATAAGTTCAATAATCACGAAAATTTATGAAAAGTGGCATTAATCGGGCCGATGGCATTAATTGGGCCATTGACGGTATGAAGAAAACAAATGCATCAGTGATTGCAATTGTAAGTTTATTTTTCTACTTTTTCACTTGGGGGAAGGTGGGGCAAAATGGACATCAGGGGTAAAATGGACACATCTAAATTTTTAGGCGAATATTATGGAAAACTCGTGAAATTAATAGGAATATTGGCAGTAGATTGTTTTTGATGATTTCATTGGAGAGCTGAGGAAATTTTAGACGGGAAACAAGTGCCAAAATTAATTTTTTTGAATTTTTGGCGATTTTGACTTTTTTGAGCATTTTAGAGGGATGAAATTCCTTTTTTTTTGCTTTTTTTTAATATTTCCAGTTTTTTTTAGAATATCTTCGGTTCTATTGGTCGTAGCGTAAAAATTCCGATGGGAGGTGAAAGGTGAGATCATTTGCCATCGATTTTTAGGGTTTTCCATTTGAAAACATCGATTTTTGAGGTATTTATGGGCATTCTTGTAAAACAGTTTCGTGAAACAGTTTTTGGCCTATAACTATCCCAAAAAATGACATTTTTGAATTGAAAACTCCATAAATCGATGGGAAATGAGCTCCCCTTCCATTTGAGACCAACCCCGAATTGCTACGACCAATAGAACCAGAGATATTTGCAAAAAACTGAAAATTTCCAGTGAAGCAGAGGCTTTTTTTTACCCCTCAAAAATGCCGAAGAATATAGCATTTTCAAAAAAATCGGAAAAAATACATCTGACACTCGTTTTCCGGCTGGAATTTCCTCAGCTTTTCAATAGGATCATCGAAAAAAATCCATCTCTAGCCGTTTCATTAGTGTCCATTTTGCCCCACTCTCTCCTATCTTTTGAGCATTATGAAGAAACTCAATAATGAAGCAATTAATTGATGTGCCAATGTGATATTATGAAAATAAAAAAAAAGTGTAAAGTGTTTCATTCGCTTTTTTATTCGGATATTTACATTTCTCCGGAGGAGAATGTGTCATAACTGATGATCGATGAGGATGTTGATGGCAATCGGACACTGACATTCGCCACACATATATCCACCGTCTAAAAACATTATATTTCTCAATAATATTATTGAATAATCAATGCAAATTGTTTTTTTCTTTCATTGGAAAACTCTGTAGTTTCGTAGAGAAGAAAAGAAACGTGAAAAGTTGATACATTATTAATTTATATAATTGTGTTCTATCAAATATCTTAGTAATTGAGGCTGTTGATAAAATTATAGTTAAAAGATTTTCTGCTTTGATTTAGGGGAAGGTGGGGCAAAATGGACATCAGGGGTAAAACGGACAAATCTAAATTTTTAGGCAAATATTATGGAAAACTCTTGAAATTAATAGAAATATTGGCGGTAGATTGTTTTTGATGATTCCATTGAAAAGCTGAGTAAATTTTAGGCGGGAAACAAGTGCCGGAATTAATTTTTTTGAATTTTTGACGATTTTGACTTTTTTGAGCATTTTAGAGGGGTAAACTCTTCCTTTTTTAGAAAATTTTCAGTTTTTTGCGAATATCTCCGATTTTATTGGTCGTAGCGTAAAAATTCCGATTGGAGGTGAAAGGTGAGATCATTTGCCATCGACTCATAGGGTTTTCAATTTAAAAATGTAGATTTTTAATGTATTTATGGGCATTTTTGTGGAACAGTTTTTGCCCCTTAACTATCCAAACAATTAATATTTTTGAATTTAACACCCCATAAATCGATGGGAAATGAGCTCACTTTTCATTTGAGACCAACCATGGTTTGTTACGACCAATAGAACCAGAGATATTTGCAAAAAAACTGAAATTTTTTAAAAAAGGAAAGGCAAAAATGCCGAAAATATCGAATTTTCAAAAAAAAACAAAAAAATTTATCTGACACTCGTTTTGCGACTAAAATTTCCTCAGCTTTTCAATAGAATCATCAGAAAAAATCTATCTCTAACCGTTTCATCACAGTGTCCATTTTGCCCCACTCTCCCCTATATGAAAAATAAAATGGAATTGACTTTCTTCATTTTATGTTTTCACTATTGTGATTATTTGAGGCAAAAAGTTGAGAATGACGAAAAATTTTTATACGTAGATGAAGAAGAAAAAACTCACAAATTCACAATTTCTCCTTCGGTTTTTGCATTTCTCAGTAAAATCTCGATATTCTTCAGGAATTGATAAATAAGGCAAATCTTCGATGAATAATTGCAGATTACTTTCAATAAAATGCGAACACAAGTATTCGTTTCTTGATGATATTCTGAATATTAAAGTTGTGAATGCTGGAAAAATGCCACTTTGTGGTATAATATTCAAGCAAATTTCATCAACGATTTCCCATCGAAAATTCATATCAAATTCAGATAAATTTGATACGGTAATTTGCACAAAATCCACATTATCCAAATCGACAATAAAAAAGTTGCAAAACTTATTTTCCTCAATTTCTGTCAAACAAAAACTTTCTCTCCTCAAATTTGACCCAAAGTATATAAAATCCCAGTTAAACATAATTCCATCACCCATTATTTCGATTGATTTTACCGAATAATTATCACAAATTAGATAGATTTTTTCTACATGAAATCCTTGGGTATTTGGAGTGAAATAAGTCTTCAAAATCATTGATTGATTTTTATTTAGGTGAAAGTATGCAGGAAAGAGGATAAAACAATTTGAAACCAATCTATTTTCATCTGTGACATTCTGAAATAAAATGTGGAAAATTTAAATTAATGTTTCTTCGAAAAAATGTTTCAATCATGAAATTTTTGCAAAATCGTAAATTTTTCATGATAGAGACAATTTTACTCGTGATGATTACTTCCTCTAGAATATCTCGAAAATTTATCGGAAAATTTTTCTCTCTTTCTCTCAGGTTTCGAGGTATACCTCGAAATCTGAGAGAGAGAGAGAAAACAAACTTGATTAAAATCAAGATATGTATGAGTAAATATTGAAGAAAATTAATTCTTAATATTCACTTTACTGTACACAGCAAAAGAATAGAAGTAAATAGCTACGCAAATTTACACAGAAATGCAAATATATTGTAGGTATAATACAACTAACTCAATTTACTTACGGCAGAAATTTCGAAGTTTCTTCATATTATATATATCTTTAAAAAAAATTATATGAAAGTAACGACGATTAAGAAGATTGGTCACTAAATGCGTTCAAATGAAAAAATTTCGAAAATTTTTAATGTTATTGATAAATATCCCATACGACTCGTGTTAAATTTTTGATTCGTTCTTGAAACTAGTTCGGACGTAATAAATTAATGAAAATCCCTGGTTATACACAGCCTCTTATGGGCATACGGAGCCGTACCGATAATTCGGAGACAAAAAATTGAAAATCTCGTGAATGACAATTGAGATTTGATTGGAAAACTGATCAGTATCTTCCTTGGATAATTAGAAGAAATAATTGACCATTTTTTCGGGGCCTTACACAGAGAAAATTTTTTTCTTAATTTAAGAATGTGCAGTCACTTAATTTAAGAATGGCAGGTCACTTAAATTAAGTGACTTTTCTCACTTAAGTCAAGTGACTTTTTTCACTTAAATCAAGTAACCTTTTCTTTCTTAATTTAAGAAAGTAAAAGTCGCTTAAATTACACAGAGAAAAATGTTTTCTTAATTTAAGTGAGAAAACTCACTTGATTTAAGTGAATTTTACTTTCTTAAATTAAGTGAGAAAAAGTCACTTGATTTAAGTGAGAAAACTCACTTGATTCAAGTGAGTTTTATTTTTTTAAATTAAGTGAAAAAAGTCACTTGATTTGAGTGAAAAGAGTCACTTAATTCAAGTGAGTTTTACTTTCTCAAATTAAGAAAGAAAAAGTCACTTGATTCAAGTGAGAAAACTCACTTAAATCAAGTCCCTAGCGGTTCCGAAAACGCAGTATAAACACCGTGTAAACACTGTGTAAATACTGTGTAAACACTGTGTATACACTGTGTTTACACCGTTTATTTGTGCAGTTTTTCCACAGTTTTTACACGGGATATACACAGTTTTTCAACGGCAAGTACACAGTGCTTACACAGTTTTTAAACGGAATTCACACAGTTTTTACACAGTTGTTACACCCCTAGCGAATTCGTTCCGATCTGAAAAATACCTAAATTATCCTCCGAATTCGGGTATATTTTTAGTGATTTTCCTGTATATTGCTGAAAAAAGTAACATTTATCATAAAGTAACATTTATAGAGGGAAATAACGCAAAAAAAATAGAGCAAGTTGCGGGGATCGAACCCAGGACCCTCAGATTCGTAGTCTGCTGCTCTGCAACTGAGCTGCCGAGTATTTCGATATTCTCTGATCGAATTTCAATGGTGACAATTTTATCGCCACTTAGAGACTCAGATATAAGAAAAATGGAGCATGGAGTATATCGTCGCTTTTGGAACAAAAGGGCGTAAATCCTATGTATGAGTATAGCACTTGCGCCTCTTTGTTTCTATGGCAACGATATTCATACAAATTAATTGAACAGACCAATTCATATTCATTCATTTTTTTCATCACTCATTGTTTTCAATCCAAGAATTTCACAATTGTGAAATGAACACAATGGTGTTGCGCTGGGATAATTTGGGTATAAAAATTTCACGAATATACTGAAAATATTCGTATTATTTGAGTATGATTTGGGTATAATCTGAAAATTATACCGAAATCCTACCCAATGTCTACTATACCGAAATTATACCCGAAAGATACTTAAAAAATCGGTATAAATGAATTTGCTAGGGACAGTGTTCACACGGTGTTTATACAGGGTTTACACAGTGTTCACACGGTGTTTATACAGTGTTTACACAGTGTTCACACGGTGTTTATACAGTGTTTACACAGTGTTTACACCGCATAAATCTTGCACAAAAAAACGGTATATATTCCGTGTAAATTCTGTGTAAACACCGTTTTTACACGCCAACGGTGTATACACGGTGTTTACACTGCATTTTCAGAACCGCTAGGGGTGAGTTTTCTCACTGAAATCAAGTGATTTTTTCTCACTTAATTTAAGAAAGTAAAACTCACTTAAATCAAGTGAGTTTTCTCACTTAAATTAAGAAAGAATTTTTCTCGGTGTACAGACCTTTTACAATTGCAATTTATGGTTTTATACAATTCCTCGATCAAAATTCACGTGTCGAGTAATTAAGGAGTTTGGGGAGTTATCTCGAAAATATGAAATCATTTTAAGAATCCTACAGGATGTTTCTAATGTCATCATTATTATGTAGTATTTTTTTTCAAAATTTTTATGTATTTTGTTTCAGACTAATTAACAGTCAAAATTGCATCTTTCACAATTCGTTAAGGAGTTCGGGGAGTTATCTCCAAAATATGGAATCATTTCGAGAATCATACAGGACGTTCCTAATGTCATCATTATTAGGTGGGCGATTCCACCAATTAACACCATTAAAGTGAAGAAAATCCTAAATTCTAAACCATTTTGCCCCACTATCGAAGCAGAAATCAATGAATTTTGATTTTTGCTTCGAAATTTTCTCTTAAGAATGACGTGAGTAGCTAAATGAAAAAAAAATACAAAATATAGATTTTCATTGCAAATTTTCTGAATTTTCTGAAAAAAATATCCTTTTCTGTCTTTGTCCTTGTTTTCGAGGTGAAAATGCTCTTTGAAAACTTCAAATGCTTGTTTCGAATTGTTCCCCAATTTTTTTTTTTCAATTTTCATATTTTTTTCTGAAAATTTGGAAAATTTGCTAGGAACTATATGATTTTTGGCCCCTGCTCTTGAAAACCCCGGCAACTGTAATTAAAAATTTGAAATTCAATACTTATTATGTACTAACAATAAATGCAAGTTGAAAAGATGAATGTTGCAAAAGACATATGTATATTGATCACATTTCATAATCCTAAATGGAAAACATTTAGACAACTGATGTTTTCCATTTACAATTAGAAAATGTGATCAATATGTCTTTTGCAACATCCATCTTTTCAACTTGCATCTATTTTTAATTATATGCAAAAATTTTTAATTATAGTCCCCGAGGTTTTCACGAGAAATTTTCAGAAAAAAATTAAAAAATTAAAAAAAAATTTGGGAAACGATTCGAAACAAGCATTTGAAGTTTTCAAAGAGCATTTTCACCTCGAAAACAAGGACAAAGACAAAAAAGGATATTTTTTTGAGAAAATTCAGAAAATTTGCGATGAAAATCTATATTTTGTATATTTTTCTTCATTTAGCTACTCACGTCATTCTTAAGAGAAAATTTTGATGGAAAAATCAAAATTCATTGATTTCTGCTTCGATAGTGGGGCAAAATGGTTTACAATTTAGGATTTTCCTCATTTGAATGGTTTCAATCGATGAGGACTGAAAAGTCGCGCCCCAAAATTTGGAGCCGAAATTCTATTCGAGAATTGGTGGAATCGCCCAGGTAGTATTTTTTTCAAAATTTTCATGTATTTTGTTTCAGACTAATTAACAGTCGAAATTGCATTTTATACATGGGCTCTTATGCATAAAATGTGTCATAGCCTGAGACCTTTATCACCACCTAAGTTGATAGCGCAGATCGATTTGATGCATAAGAGCCCATGTATAAAATGCAATTTTTTAATTAGTCTGAAACAAAATACATGAAAATTTTGAAAAAAATATTATATAATAATGATGACATTAGGAACGTCCTGTATGATTCTTAAAATGATTCCATATTTTGAAGATAACTCCCCAAACTCCTTAATCACATTTTCTCAATCAATCACTAGATTCAGTAAGAATTATGAAAAAAAATATATATATATATTCGAACATACTACGATGTTTCTCGAGTGCCAATTAGTTTCTGGAATCATAAAGAAGTGTCCAGAACTTCCAAGATTTATTAACTTCGTTTCGATCAATTTTCCTTCACCAACGAGACACTTGTTACACTCCAACTCCCCTTCATCCAATAAATGAGTCAATGACCCTCTCTTTGGACTCGAGGGACGCTCCAAATATGAGTGAAGTAGATTGTCCTCAGTATTAATTAAATTTGCAAAAGATGAATAAACGCCAGAACAATTTTCCCCTCCTATTTTTTTTTTAAATCAAGTTTTACCAAAAATCTGCCATTATTCGTCAATCTCTGTCAAATAAATCTACAAAAATATTGAAGATATTTTTACCTATTAATATTGGAGGATCTCTGTATGCTAAAATATTTATAATAATTGGAAATCCATTTTTAACATTGATGATAATGTTTTCTTCATAACTTTCGGGAGTTCTTGATTTGAAGAGAAGAGTCAGGGATGCTGACATTCCTGCTGCTAAATCTTCACGGTTTCCTTTTTTAGTTTGTAAAATTAACTTTAATTTCGTAGCATCAATTCTCTTCGCCAATTGATATCGGGCGATTTCGTTACTCACATTTCGTATCATAATAATTCTCTATGAACGTTAAAAATATATATCACTTATCATATGTCATCTGTACTTGAAAGACAGAGACTTTTTGCTTCCGAATGGAAGCTTTGTTTTCGCAATTTTTTTCGAAATGCCAATTTTCATTGGAAACGACTCAAAATGATGCAAAACGTCCAGAAATCATAATGAGAAAAACACCCAGGTGGAAATATGCTTGACATATTTTGACAAAAAATGTCAAATTCTGATCAAATTTGACAAATTTTGAGAAAAAATCCGTCATAATTTGACCTATTTTCACAGAATCTACCATAAAATGTCATAATTTGACTGTTTTTGTTAAAATATGATGATTTTTGAGTATCAATTGGAACAGTATGTCATATTTTGTCAAATTTTCTCAGAAGAATTTCTGTCATAATTTGACAAATTATGACAGAATATGTCATATTTTGATTGTATTATGTGGCAGACAACTCTGACAAAAACGTCCAAAAAATGTGAAAATAAGACAGAAAATGGCAAATTGTGTCATGATATGTGACTTTTTAACATGTAATGACATAATATTTCTAAAAGTGTCTATTGAATTTGTCATTTTCAGTCAAAAAATGTCAAATTCTGTCCGAATTATCATATGACATATTTTGACCAAGCTTAACAGAAAAATTATACCAGAAGTTAACATAATTAATCATAAATTCTCATTTTTTAACGAAAAATGTCAAATTCTGTCAAAATTATTATATGACAAATTTTAACTGAATCTTAGAGAGAACTTATGTCAGAATTTGACATAATAAACTGTCATTATCGGACAAATTTCGACATGTTCCTTCGGCATTTGTGTCATTCCTTGAATTATCCAAATATACTATAAGATGTCATGTCATAATATGTCGTACACCTTGATGAAGAATAAGGGATTGGACATGGCATTGCATGACACAAGTAGGAAAGCCAACACAAACGGGTACTATTCTTTTATGCCGTACGGGAACGACCCATACGGATGATATCAAAAATGCGGTAATCTTGTTGAGCATTATCTTTGCCCGACCAGATTCACGAAGAAAACTGCCTCGCCCGTTTGAATTTATGACTTCTCAAACGATAGCGGGCTTAGGGACTAGTTTTCTACAATGCGCACTCTAGCGGCGCCTTCGGAACTACCAGTTTCACTCATTTTCTGAAAAATTGTGACATATTTTGTCATATTTCCCCATTTTATGACTACGAAAATTATGACAGATTATGTTCGAAAGGGTGTGATATTTTTCACGAAGATATTTTTCACATTTGATGACAAATCAGAATATGTCAAGAAATGTCAAGGAGCAGTCATAAATTTTTTCGAACAAATGTCATTGTTTGACATATCATATTGTTCATATATGTTCGACAAAAAATGTTAAATTTTCAAAATTAATTTAATTCTTGGTCGATGAGAAAATCTGACATATCGGTTATTATTGGTCAGAAAACAAATGAAATTTCCTATTGTGATATGTCAAAAAATGAAATATAATGACAACACTTGGCATTATTCTCTGCAATTGTCATATTTTATGATTTTTGTCACATTATGACATTTTTTGTCAAATTATGACATCCACATTTTCTCTAAAATATTTGTCCGAATTGATCATAATATGGCTAATTATGAAATATTTAAATTTGTTATAATATGTCTTAATATGACATATTTTGTCATATTCTTACACTTCATGTCCCTTAAAAATATGACAAATAATGTCTGAAAATTTATAACATATTTCATAAAAAAAATGTCATTGATTATCAGAATTTGTCAATTTATGACAAATCAAAATATGTCATAAAATATCAAAAGACAGTCCCAAATTTTTCAAACAAATGACATTTTTGACATATGTTTAACAGAAAATGTCAATTTCTAACAATTTATGTCATTTTTCATCAATGAGCAAATCTCACATAGTCGGTCATAATCGGTCAAATAAGAAATTGACAAAATATGAGATGATATGTCAAAAAATGTTAAATTCATGTAAAATAAGGAATTGTTTCTATCATTTGTCTTTTTTTCTTATTTTATGACAAAATTTGATATTTTTTGTCAAATTATGACATCCACATATTCTCTAAAATACTTGTTCGAATTGTTCATAATATAGCTAATTATGACATTTTTAAATTTGTTATAATATGACTTCCTATGACATATTTTGTCCTATTTTTACACTTCATGTCCCATAAAAATATGACAAATAATGTCTGAAAATTTATAACATATTTCACGAAAAAATGTCATTAATTATCAGAATTTGTCAATTTATGACACATCAAAATATGTCATAAAATATCAAAAAACTGTTTCAAATTTTCTAGAAAAAATGACATTTTGTGACATATGTTTAACAAAAAATGTCAATTTCTAACGATTTATGTCATATTCGATCGATGACCAAATCTAACATATTTGGTCATTATTGGTCAGAAAAAAAATGACATTTTTTGTCATAGTATATCAAAAAAGGAAATATTATGTCAAAATTCATCATCACCCTGATTATTTGTCATATTTTGCCATTTTTCGTTACATTATGACATTTTTTGTCAAAATATGTCAAGCATATTTCCACCTGGGCAGTAGACATGTATGTATGTGTGTCGGTATGTACGACTTTACGGAATCTGGAATTTCGACAAGATATCAGTTCTGATGAAGTGACTTAAAGACGTCAAATTTTTTCTGTTTATGTAGTTTCTGATGAAGATGGTTGGGATTGAATCTGAGGCATATCGGCTGAACGGTTCTCGAGATATTTTGAATTGGAGTTTTTCCGAAAATCGGCTGTATCTTAACTACTCATTTTTCAGAAGCATTACTGATTTTCCGAAAAAAATTAGGGATTTTTCCGGCTAATTACTAATTTTTCAGAAAAATTAGGAATTTTTCTCGACTAATTACTAATTTTTCCAAAAAAATGAGGAATTTTTCCCGGTTAATTACTAATTTTTCAGAAAAATTAGGTAATGAAAATAGATTTTTTTTTGCCGATCATTGGTTTGAGATAAATTTCGGAATGGATAAGGCCATTAAACAAATAAATTTATTAATAAATTAATTTTTATTAATAAATTTTTTAAGAGAATCAAATTCCGGAAAAAATATGTAATGCGCAAGCAGGATTTGAACCCACGACCCTCTGATTACATGTCAGGTGCTCTACCACTGAGCTATTGCGAGTTACTAATATTATTAAAAGTAAATGTATATGCCCAAAAGTAAGTGTTGTATATGCCCAAAAATTCCAGAACTGGAGACACGACCTTTTGCCTGGCATGACCCTTTCTGGCATTTACGACCTTTTGCTTTTAGACACGCGATATTTCTTTTCCGATTAATTTGGTGAAATTTCTGAAATTTTTAATACTACTATCACAAAAAAAAACAGGGAATAGCTCACTTTGTACTGTTTTCTAAGCTGAAAATTATGAAACTCAACGGTCAATGGTTCGGCAATTAAAATCCTTCCAGGTAAATCATTTTCAATACTTCTTGTATCTCTAATTTCATATTCCGTTTGATTTGGTGATTCTGAAATGTGAAAAACTCGTGCTGTTGATAATTTTCCTCCTTTGAAAATTTTCGGACCATCGTGGCAGCAAAACCTTTTCAATAACGGTAATTTTCGGGCTTGATGACTCTCAAATTTTCCCTCAAAATCAGAGTCATTATCTAATGTTATTGGGAATTTTTGCCGAACCAAATGGGTCAAGTCTACTCTTTCTACCCAGAAGTAATCGTCGTACTCCATGATTCAATGAGACTGGGAGAACACATTTTCATCGAAGTTTGAGGGTATTATTTTCGTTTGATTCTGCCTGTCATTGTAACCATTTGTATACTCCATGGTTAGTTTTTGTTTTTCCATTAAACTTGAACGTAATTGCCGATTATTCCCGTAGTAAATTGGAAAAGAGCAGACTAGGATCACACGACCAGTAGATGAACACTGACCAATAGATGGACGGTTTCTATTATCGAGGATTTTCATGAATAAATGAATGATTCTTATACTTTCCACGTCAATTCCTGATGATTACATCCAAATGGGCGATTCCACCAATTCTCGAATGGAATTTCGGCTCCAAATTTTGGGGGACGACTTTTCAGTCCTCATCGATTAAAACCATTAAAATGAAGAAAATCCTAAATTCTAAACCATTTTGCCCCACTATCGAAGCAGAAATCAATAAATTTTGATTTTTGCATCAAAATTTTCTCTTAAGAATGACGTGAGTAGTTAAATGAGAAAAAAAAGTACAAAATATAGATTTTCATCGCAAATTTTCTGAATTTTCTGAAAAAAATATCCTTTTTCGTCTTTGTCCTTGTTTTCGAGGTGAAAATGCTCTTTAAAAACTTAAAATGCTTGTTTCGAAACGTTCCCTAATTTTTTTTTCAATCTTTTTTATTTTTTTCTGAAAATTTGGAAAATTTGCTAAGAATCTCATGATTTTTGGCCCCTGCTCTTGAAAACCCCGGCGACTGTAATTAAAAATTAGAAATTTAATACTTACCGTCAATGGCCCAATTGATGCCATTGGCCCGATTAATGCTACTTTTCATACATTTTCGTGATTACAGTGCACGTCCCGAATAAAGCGTCTTCGAATAAGGCGCAATGTTTATATTCGCGATGAGTTGGTTCCCCCACCATCGGGCTTCTCCTCCAGCGCTGTTCTTTAGGTCCCGATGTTTTGAATAAGGCGTTAGCGAGAAAAAGGAAAAATCAAATTATTTTTGGATAATTCATCTATTATTGAACTTTCTTTCAACTTTGGTTTAATTCTTAACTTTTAACAAAAATAAGAAAATGATAGTTAAAAATTTTTTTTCTTGCATATCATACAAAATATTCAAAGAATCTGTTAAAAAATTGACTGACATCAATGGATCTTTTGTTCTACCATTATTGTTCATTTCATCAGGGATAATGACATTGTTCCAAGTTTCATCAGGGATACCTATTTTTTTTTCAACGAAATTTCTATCATTTATACTAATTAAAAAAGTACTTATTTTCTTCAATGCGTATTTGTCACTATCTTGATTAGAAAAAAGTTTAATTGTAATTTTAATTGTACAAAATGTTCAGTTTTTAATTCTTTCAATCGAACGCCTTATTGCGGACAGCCAGACCCAAAATACTGCGCGTTTATTTGGCAACAGGAGTGGGGGAACGACGATTCCAGAAATCGCCTTCCCCTACAAGACTCTTAGACGCTTTATTCGAGACGTGCACTGTATTGAACTTATTCGAATTCTCAACTCTAAGTAATTGATAACAGTGGCTAGAAAAAAATTCTGAGGACACCGGACAATCAAAATATCCGATATTTCTCTACTAGATATATTTCTAAAATTAATCTGTTGAATGCGATCACTGTGCTCAGCAAGATAAAGCCCTAAAGCTCTTCATGTGGAGTTAGAGTGCCTCATCAGTTCAATGTGTGATATTGAGAAAATTTAAGTATTTGATAAATCGAAAATTGTATTGATTGTTGACAAAATCATTGGACATTCATATAAATTGAGGAATAATTTGAAAATAACGACCAGTGATGCAAATTAATTGATGGCAATTATTGGGACCCTCTATGGCAGAAATCGGGCCATGGTGGCATGAATCGGGCAATTGGCAAAATATTTTCAAAAATATAAATTAAATAATTTTTATCATTAATTCGGGAAAATAATTAATGTAAATGATAGTCCAGACCCTAAATTCTTCCGAGGAAAAATCAAATTTGAATTTATGATAAGATATTTTTCTATGAAAGATATGTGGCAGAATAGGTCTCTTGGTGGCATTAATTGGGTCATTGACGGTATTAACAACTAACAATAAATGCAAGTTGAAAAGATGGATGTTGCAAAAGACATATGTGTATTGATCACATTTTATAATTCTAAATGGAAAACATCAGTTGTCTAATGTTTTCCATTTAGGATTATAAAATGTGATCAATATACATATGTCTTTTGCAACATCCATCTTTTCAAATTGCATTTATTGTTAGTGCTTAATAAGTATTAAATGTCAAATTTTTAATTACAGTTGCCGTGGTTTTCAAGAGCAGGGGCCAAAAATCATATAGTTCCTAGCAAATTTTCCAAATTTTCAGAAAAAAATAAAAAAATTGAAAAAAAAAATTGGGGAACAATTCGAAACAAGCATTTCAAGTTTTCAAAGAGCCTTTTCACCTCGATAACAAGGACAAAGACAGAAAAGAATATTTTTTTGAGAAAATTCAGAAAATTTGCGATGAAAATCTATATTTTGTATTTTTTTTTCATTTAGCTACTCACGTTATTCTCAAGAGAGAATTTTGATGCAAAAATCATTGATTTCTGCATTATAGTGGGGCAAAATGGTTTAGAATTTAGGATTTTCTTCATGTTAATGGTTTTAATCGATGAGAACCGAAAAGTTGCTATTCGAGAATTGGTGGAATCGCCCATATAGATCTATAAACTATTACATACCGATTGATAGAAATTTAAAATCATACCACTGCAAATATGCAACTGTCCATCTATTGGGGGTTCAAGTTATTTTCCAGTTTTTCCTTGATTTCCTTTAATTATTTCTACATTATTCAAGTTTAATTGATTTTTAGTCGATTTACTGTATATTTTTCTGTACATCATTCTTTTCTGCAACTTTTTAACGTGATTTGCCTATTTCATGTGAATTAATAAAGTCTAATATTTCCTTAACCGTCCATCTATTGGTCATGTTACCCTCAGGCAAAAAAAGGTCTAATGACAAATTTTTCTACAAATAATCTACATATCAGGTGTGGAGAGCTAGAGCAAACCTCAATTCAATTTTATTACGATTATTTTCTGAACATCTCGGAAACTCATCGAAATAGCAAAAAAAAAAATTTTCGAAATTTTCAAGGAACTTGAAAGTCTTTAGAGAAAATATTATAATAAAAGTGCGTCATCTCGCTTCATTTTCCAAGTATTATTTAGAAAATAATGGCCAGATGAACAAACTTATCCTGCATTACCTCTTTCATGCTGATATGAGAAAGATGTACTTATGAATTGCCTGAAATCAATAATTACAAATAATCCCCAAAATTCTCTAAATTATTGACAAATTTTCGATATTGTTGCATTGTTTGAACAATTTGAAGCAAGAAAATGGAATGCCATGAATCGAAAATGAGTCCGTGTAAGAATGTATTTATTAGACTCGTACATCGTTTATGTCTCATGTAGAATTGCTGCAAATTCCTCTCTGTCTCTTTCTCTCACATTCTCTCTTACTCGTACTATTTAAAATTCACATACTCGCATTCTCACTTTCACTCAATCTTTATTACTCCATTATTTTCATTTTACTTCTCCTTTTATCATCACTTTTTTTTAAATCAATCAACGACGCTCGTGAATTGAAGAAAAGATTAATTAATCGAGTAAATACACTTATAAATTTATTTGATTCAGCTTAGATTAATTGGGAGAGGGCAATTACATTCACATGGATTTAATAGACAATTGTTGGTTTCATACCATTTTACAAACTTTTTTTTTTTCCCCTTTTTGTTTCATCTTCAACTTTTTGCCATCAGCTGAAAATCATTGATAAATTAATTCTTTTCTTTTATGCCCAACTGCGATTCAAAAAAACTAAAATATATATATATATATATATAAAATAAAATAATTATATATATATATATATATACATAATTTTTTTTTCATTTCTGCAGGTATAGTGGAAAATATAAAATTTTAGGAATTGATATTTCAAAAATTTCTTAAAATACAATATGGAAAGTTAAATTACTTCAAACTCTCAGCTATTTTTTTCCTCATTATCGATGTGAAATTGGAGATATTTTAATGGATTTCTATGATATTTGTTATGTCGTCTATAATGACAACTATGCAATAAAAATTAAAAAGACAAAAAAAAAAAATTTCCTCCTCATACACTGAAACATAAACGCCTAGAGTACGCTCTTGTCTTCAATCTAGAGCCTAGATTAATTTATTATTAAATTTTTTCCTTTCATTCCTTATTAAATCAGATGTCTTCCACCCTCGTTAAATGATTTTATATATATATCTATATATATATATATTTATTTCGATTTTTTTTCCATTGAAGGTAGTGTTATCCTTTCTTTTTCAAAGTCAGATGTTTTTTTTTGTACCTGCACAGTTTCAGCAAAGAAAAAAAAATCATCCCCTTCCGTGGCATTTTAGCTTCAGATTCATATTTTTTCTTGTTGTTTTCTTTTTTTTTTGTACGAGGTTGAAACATTCTCACATATATACATTAACAATTATTCTTTTCTTGTTTCCAATTATTATTTTTTTCTCTTGTGGATTTTAATTGTTACACAGTTTTAGTCGATTTCAGCATCTCATTTATCGAGCTCCAATGCTGCATACTGTTCTTCGTCAACTTCTGTCATCATGAGATTACCATCGGGAAGGAGAAGAACAACTCTCCTAGTTCCACCTGAAAAATAGTAAAATGTTGAAATGGTTTTTCATAAATATCTCTGATCATTTGAACACATTACCTGGAGTTGGATCATCGGCCTGTACCACTTGTGCAACAACCTGTGCTGTACTCTCAGGATCATCTTGTGCAGTATTTCCACTATTGTCCATAATGGACATAACCATATGATTGTCATTTGCTGATTCTTCACCCTCTTTGACATAAAATTGTGGTGTCAAATTGACCTGATCAGGAATTAATTGTGCAACAGCTTCAGCAACTGCATGATCCAATGTAAGAACTGAACCATCATCAGCCTGTTGATCAGTAGTAACATAAACACACTGTTGTTCACCATCAGCACCACGTGTTACCAATAAAGTTTGACCATCCTCAGCATGTCCAGCAACCTGATAAACAACACCATCTTCACCAGTTATTGTAACAAGATTTGATGTATCATCGATTCTTCTGTCTTCCTCTTTAATATTTTGATGAATTTCATCAGTTGCTACAGATGTAATACTACTTGTCACAATTGTTGGAGTTTCAGTGACAGTTGTTTGTTGTACAGTAGTACCAGCTGCTGTGCTTGATGTTGAGACACTAGTACTTGTTGTAGTTGTTATGGCTGTATCATCTAGACATGGTAAATCAGGTGCAACTGTAACTCCAGAGACATTAGCTAGATTTAATTGTGATGCATCACCCTGGACAATTGTACCAGTCGTACCACCAGGGCTCATTTCAACCCTCATGACACCACCTGTCTCAGTCAATGATTCAAGTGTTGGGAGAATTAGTTCAGTCGTTGTTGGTGTACCAGGTGCAACAACAGCAACATTTGTTTCTTGATCAGTAGAATTTGGTATGTCTGTAGTTGCTGAATCACATGTTACACTATTAGCAGTCGTTACTGGTGCAACAACAGCCTTCAATGCAGCAGTTGTTGTCAAACTAACTGGTTCTGGTTCTGGTGTGGGATCATTAGTCTCCATTGGTTCACCATCAGGACCAATAATTCTACCAGTCAATGGACACAATGTGAAAGGCCTTGGTGGACTCTCTGGTTGTGCTTGCGTCATATTCGGCTCAGCTTCTGGTGCTGTTGGTGGATTTTCCACTTCATCGCTGCTCTCTTCACTACCAACTTCCTGGAATTCCATGTGAAGTCCATCGCTCTCAACAATTTTAGTTTCTTTTGGTTTTACAACAGTTGGTGTAGTTGGTCCTGGTAATGGTTTACCACGTCCACGTGGCTGTAACGGTTTTTGTGATTGTACAATTGTTCGCGTTTGGGTTTTAGTTACTCCAACAACACCAGCTGCTTCTTGCGCTTTTCTTTTGGCCATTAGAAGCCTTTGTTGAGGTGATAGAAGACTCTGTGGTTGTTTACCAGGTGTTTTTGGTGATTGTTTAACTTGTCCAGCAACAGGACTAACTGTTTTAACAACTTGACCAGCTTGTGATGTCAAAACAGTAAATTTCGGTCTTATTTGACCTGCCTGATTGTTCGGGCTCATTGTTAGCTGTGACGTTGGTATTACCCTCTTCTGTATCGTTTGACGCTGCTGCTGAACATTCTGTACTTGTTTGGGTGCTGGTGCACGTACTGGTGAACGTATTGAACCAACACCGAGGACACTTGTTGGTGTTGTTTGTCGTAAATTTGATCTTGGTAATAATGCACGTCCATCGGGGGTCTTCTGGACTTGTACAGTACTTTGAGCTTGACCAGTAGGACGTATCGTTGCTGATGTTGCTATTCTCGGCTGTAAAGCAGGTGGTGCATTTTGTACAGCTGTAACGACATGAATTTGTTGTATCTGAGTAGGATCAGGTTTGGGTTGTATTTTTATAGGCTCATTCTTTGAGCCCAGTGACGTTCGAGGTTTCTGAATTGGTTTTGAAATAACCTTCATTTGCGTAACAACTTGACTACCATCTGGCTTCTGTACTACTTTAACTGGTGTTATTGAATTAGCCTGGGATGCTGTTAATACCTGTTTACGTACAACTGCACCCTCTCTGTTCTGTACCATTAGAACACCCTGAGCACCTGGTGATCCTTTTACCGACATTTTACCACTTGGCGATGAATCAAGCTTGATTATTCCTTCTTTTCGTGACATAACATAAACACCAGATGTTAAATTTGGCATTTGCTTGGGATCAACCTTGACTACACCCTTGGCATTGGCAACTAGAACTGGTGTTTGATGAGCTGTTATTAATTCAGATGTCGTAACAACTGTTGTTTTATTTGATCCATTCGACTGTGCATTTGCACGATTAAATGCTCTCTGTATAACATCACTACGTCCCATCATACGTTCCTCCTCAGATTCACCAGTCCAATCCTCATCACTACCAGTATTTTCACCCTTTATTCTCTTTGCTGCTGTTGCATCCTCAGAATCAGAATCAGTAAATTCTACTCTTCTCTTACCTAACAGATCACTTTCCTCATCTTTCATTGTACCACACCATTGTTTTACCTGATCCATTGCCTTTGATTTACTTGAACGCATTGGCCGTACTACCTGAGCTGCTGTACTTGGACCCGGTTTACTTGCTTCTGGTTTAACAATCGTCTTTTGTATAACAGGTCGTGTTACTATTTTTGTGGTAGTTCCCTGTTGCTGTTGTTGTTGCTGCTGTTGTTGCAACTGCTGTTGTGCTTTTAATTCTTTCAATTCTTTTTGTTTTGCTAAATTTCTCTCGAATTCTTCAAGTAAATATTTACATGGATTAACAACTTCAGCTGATTCCCATGTATTATGTTCTGTTCTAAATCCTTCCCATTTCAATAAATATTCAGCACATTTTTTCTTTGTATTAAAACGTTTAGCCATGATTTTTTCAACTGGAAATTCTTCCTGATTCTCTTCTTCATCATCACCTGGTGGCTTGCCTGGTCTCGTTTTAGGTTTAACAAATGTCTTTGGACGTGGCTGAATGATTTTTTTATCCTGAACGGTATTAGTTTGTGATTCTGTCTTAATTAAATCTGTTTTAATATCTTTTTTCATTTCATTGTCCTCTGGTTGTCCATTACGAATAACTTTACGTACAACAACAGTTTGTTTAACAGCATCAGTTTGTGATTGCTTTGGTGCTTCTTGCATTTTTGCATTACTCATTTTTGTAAATGTTTGTATTGTTTTACCAGCTGTTACCCATGATTCTCTAATATTTGCTTCCATTTTGCACCATCTTTGATAAAGTTTCCATGAATTTGCTGAATCTCTATCAGCTCCTTCTTGTTGAATTTGTGAATCTTTCCATAATAAAAATGCCCAAACTTGGGCTTTTTGTTCATTATTACCATTATCACGAAAATGTGAACTTTTCGTGCATGCACCCTCTTTACTACGATGCTCTTGAAATTCTTCAATAAAGTGAAATACTGAGTGACACTGTCCACAAACAAGTACATCGAGTCTACCCATTTCCTCTTGTGCAGCTGTAAATAATTTTTTTATTCTTAGAATTACTTCAACTATTATGAAAAACATAGGGGAGAATGGGGCAAAATGGACCCTCATAGTAACATGATTAAGGAATTTTTTTCGGAATGAAGGACTGGATGAAAAAATCTGGAAAAATTTGAGAAAATCCTCCAACATATGCATATTGTTTGTAAATTTTTTCAGATTTTTTGAAGCAACCGCTGCTTTTTAAAAAAATCTCCAGTCATTTCATGTTTTAGGTCCATTTTGCCCCACTCTGCCCTAGATATAATCAACATCAGAGTTAGTTTCATTTGGAAAAATACTAGAAAAATTGTTATTTAAAATTTGATTGTTGTAAAAATGAAGCCTACAGTTTATAACGAATATATACCGCTAAAATTGATTACTAGATCCAGAGAAATTCATGTGGCTATATTTTTTGTAGACCATTTAATTTCAAATGAAAGAGAATTTCATATAAATATTTACAGATTAATTTTGAATTCAGTAGTGAAGAGGTAAAACAAGATAAGTCCCCATTTTTCTCATTAAGTTTTTTGAAAATACCTTAGAAAATAACCGAGAAAGAGCAATTTTGCCCTAAAACTCTTTTGTAACCCTTGAAATTCTCTACAAAAATCAATGAGTAATATCACCTTATCTCGCTTAGTTTCCGAGTTATTTCCTTCTAGATGACCTCAAAGATAAGTCGATTTATCCTGTTTTACCTCTTGGCTCTGAATTTTAAATAATAATCTGAAGAATTCGATTAAATGAGAAAAGAGAGCAAAAAAATGTAAAAATTCATCATTATTTTTGGTCTATCAATAGAGATTGAAACGCTAGCTAGTTGCTTGCTTTCACGCATGCAACTACTTTCGTAGAATAGAATTAAAATATTGTAAACCCAATAATTGTGTTACCTTTTATCACGCTGGGATTGTTGTTGATGACCACGGGGCCATCTTCTTCGCCCTCCATCTTGCACAATTCCCTCGTTTTCTCTTGTAATTCACCTCAATTCTACTTCTGAAAAGGCCAAAAAAAAAGAATAAATACAAATTTTGAAAAAATGAAATCTAAAAAAAAAAAATTTAATTCTCTGTAAATTTGAATTGAACGAATTCCCGCATAAAGTATTGGTACACAGAAGATAGTACATTTTGTTGGAAGAAAAAACGGTATAATAGACAATTGAGAGACAGAGAATGTGTGGTAAGGTGAGATGGAAAGCATGGAGTAATTGGAGATGCCACCAGTGCCGTAGCAATATGATAATTTCATAGTTAAATTAATGAAAAAATATCATTTATAATCCATATAATATTGAGATAAATAATTCTATTAATTCAATAAATTTCACACCGTGTTATTCTTTTATTTGTTTTTTTTTCCCTCAATTTTAAAGTTGAAGACGTGGTTTTAATGCACTTTAGGAGGGTTAGTAGTTTACTGGCCGGGTATTGATGTCAATGAATTTACGACAATTGTCACTGTGCAATGACATTGCGCGGCTATTACAAAACTTTTTGCTCTCAATTTTTTCCGAAAAATCAAACAAACGAATTGGTAGAACGTTTTTAATAATAATAATTATTATTATTATTTTTTTAACAAACGCGAAAAAGCCGCTGATCCCCTCACTTTTAATCCAAGATGGCACTCACTTCCCACCTCTCTCTCTCTCTCTCTCTATTTCGCTCACTCTCTCTCTCTTTTCTTTAGTGTATAACAATTTCGAGGCGAGCCAAACGCAACCATAAACTTGGGGGCTACGTCGGCTTCACTTCCTGTTTCCTACGTTCCAATTTATATTATTTTAATATCCTTACAGTGTAATTTAATAAATAATTATTGATCATTTAATTATTAGAACACTCTTACTTTTTTTTAATACTTTTTTCAATTATTATTTGTCACCAATTGAGAATAGAATTTGTTACAGTGAGTGCCTATGGCGACTGTTTTCCCGGGTATGTTCCGGTGTGCAGAATTTTCGATGCCAGGGACGCAAGTAGACACACATGACGCCAGAGCGTCTCTCTCCCTCCAGCGAATGTGGCGACATGAAGCGGAATTTTTTTCAATCTATTTATTGCCTTTTTTTCCATCTCTTTCTTTCTTTCTTGACGGGGCATACACACATACACACGCAGCAAGATCGTCTCGGGTTTTTTTGGCGGGAAATGAGGATATAGGGAAGAGAAAAGGTCAGATCACGTTTGGGCAATTCAATATTTCAGTTGAAAAGCCAATCATAAAACTGGAGTTTTTCTTTTTTACGGAAAGATATGACTTTGGTAATGATCATGATAATGGACTCTGAGGAAATATTTGGTTTCTCCACCAGTGATTGGCATTAAAAAAATTGTAGATTTTTAATTATCCATTGTATAGAAAATTAATACTTCTATTTATGACAGTGCTAAGTATGCCAATAATCAGTAATTCAAATATGAAAATTATTTATTAATCTTATACTGATTAGTTTTATTGTTTGAGTTTTTGATTATCCGGATAGTAAGCAATTCTAATTTTTATATAACTTATTTCAAAATAATTAGGAAATTAATTATTCAAATTACTAATTACTAGAACAATTAGTACATTAACAATTTTAATTACTGAATGCTCGGATAATAACAACAAAAGGAACAAGATATAAAAGTAAAAAAAACCTGCGTATTTTTCATTTTTTCTAGTTTTTTTTTGCAATGCTTGCATTACATTTCTCAATAACCCTCGATTCAAAATTTTTATCAGTAAGTTTATTATATTTGGGTAGATAAAACATGGTTGCGTAACTGGAAAGCCTCTCGACAGATGCGAAAGATGGTAAAATGGTATTTGTCTTCAAGAAAATTTAATTTTCTAATCATCTAATTATTCAGAAGAAATGATAACATAATCATTTAGAACAAATAATTATCTAAGTATTTAGAACAAGTAATTATCTAATTATTAGAAAAGTCATCAATTATGAAAATGAATAATGAAAATTTCTGAGGAATTAACAATTTTGAACAGTATTCTCCCCATTACTGAGTCATTTAGGAATGAATCGAACTGAATCATAAATTTTTCCCTTATTGAACAATTTTTCATTTCGAATTATGAAATTAATGAATATCACGATACTTAACAATATGCTCATAAAAATTCTTATATTTTCTAATACAGACTAATTAGTGGCACTTTAATGGATGAAAATATAACTTTTGCCGATCACTGTTTTCCACCATATTTCCCTGAGGAGCAAATGCTTTATTGGAACAGTGGGGGATAAATTTTTTTCTAATGATTTTATGGGGAAGCTGAAGAAATTTTAGGTGGGAAACAAGTGCCAGGAATATTTTTTGTTTTAATTTGATTGTTTTGAGCATTCTTAAAAAATAAAAGAGCCGTTCGATTTTTAAGAAAATTCAGTTTTTGCTTCCGAATGGAAGCTTTGTTTTCGCAATTTTTTTCGAAATGCCAATTTTCATTGGAAACGACTCAAAATGATGCAAAACGTCGAGAAATCATAATGAGAAAAAAAGTAGACATGTATGTATGTGTGTCGGCATGTACGACTTTACGACTCTCTATTACTTGAGAGATATGAATCTAAAATTTCGGCAAGATATCAGTTTTGATGAAGTGTATGTCCCATAAAAATTTCAGCAAGATCGGTTCAATGGTTTTTGAGATATAGCAATTTTTTAAAAATCGTATGTTTCAAAATTTCTCAGCTTGCGTGAGACAAATACCGTTCAAAATTTTACTCAAGATTCGCAACCATAATATCTAACTTTTAACGAATTTTCATGAATTTAATCCCATTATTCTATTAGTTATTAATTTTTTTGTGCTTTTTTTCAAAAACTCGGTTTTACGACGATAGTTCAATGAAAAATTGACTTAAAGACTTCAAATTTTTTCTGTATATGTAGTTTCTGATGAAGATGGTTGGGATTGAATCTGAGGCATATCGGCTTAACGGTTCTCGAGATATTTTGAATTGAAGTTATTCCGATAATCGACTGTATCTTTCAAACTTTTGATCCGATTTCATCGGGAAGAAGCTCAAAAGATTCGTGTTTATGAGCTGAACAAACCCTCAAATTTCGAATTTTTAGATGAAGTTGTCCTTATATTACGGAAAACGGTCGATTCGCGGTCGAGCGTTCCGTTAGGGAACGCTGTAATTTTGAGGCCGCTCGGCTGCCACACGATTTCTCGACAACGGTTTATCTGATTCAAAAAATCGAAGTCCTTCAGATTCGGTATGATACTGGTTACAGATTGAACCACCAAAATATCAATTTTTAACTAATTTTGTCAATTTTATCTTAAAAAAATCAAAACAGCTGGAAAAAGTTCATTTTTCACTGTCTTTTGTGAAAAAAAAAAAATGGTAAAAATCAAAATTTCAACTTGATAGAGGTTCATCTTGTGATTTCTTATGTGTAGAATATATGGTGTAAATTTCAGAAGGATCGGCCCACTGGATCTAGAGAAATCTTGTGAGAGGTCTGAAAAAACGGTGTTTTGAGAAAAACGCGTTTCAAGTTGTTTTGAACAAGAATTTTTAAAACAAGAAATCATCAAAAATATTATCAAAATTCACCCTGTAATACCTGCACAATGTTCTTAGATGTATATATACATTCAAAAAATGTTCTTAAAAAAATTTAAAAAAAAAAAAAAAATCAAATTAGAGTACACCCTTAAATACGGAATTAGCATAAAAAAATGAGGTATAAGCGTAAACCCATTTGTTTCTGAATTATTATTCGATCAATTCGGATGTCATTTTTTGATATTATTTCATCATTTCTCCGTCCAATAATTTTCAACAAAGGGGAAAAAACTAAGAATTATATGAGCTTTCCATACTCAACCATATTAGAATTTGACTGATTTAGAATCGATAAATTATAGTAATAAAAAATTAATTATAAAAATTTTGATATTTTAATATAATACTTGTTATCACTAGGCAGCCTTTGTACATTATCAAATGGTAAAAATCTTATGCTAAAGAAGTTATGGAAAAACATGAGAGTAATTCATTTTTTCTGGAACTCGTAGAGCCGATAACTATTTTACAAAATTCATCTTAATTATCTAATGAAACAATAAAGAAAGAGTTTCTTGTACATTCTTCAGTGACTAACTTATAATTTTCATTTGTTTAAAATTTATCGAGCTGTAAAATTAATCACACAGGATAATTGAATTTTTTTTTTTGAGTAATTTCTAGTTAATTCTTCAGGTTGAGTTAATTTCTACAATTGTGGAAATTAGATTGTCCAATCCAAGGAGAAAGCCTTCTTCGTGATTACCCTGTTCCCAGGGGTTTCTATGAGTCAATCGTTTACCATCAGGCACTTGGTAAGTCTTAGCAAAATCAATGAGCCAAACACCAACTTTTTCTTCATCGTAAATCATAAAAATACTGCTGCCAATCACCTGAAATGAATTTTAAAAAAATAGGATTAGAAATTTTTTCAAATTATGCACAGGCCTATTTTTTTTATGAAATATCTTCAAGTTCGAGTGAGATAGCTGACCTTGTTATCATGTTTTTTTACCCTTATTTATTAATTTATCTCAATCAAGTTAATAAATCGATTAGTTGTCTTCTCTTTGCATAAATATTCTTTTTCATATGAAAAAAAGAAAGAACATCATTTCATTGATCTCATTAGACTTTGATTTCAATGGAATGCATGGAAAATTGAGCGAAATGGTCAGATTTTCATGGGAATATTTTCTGCAGATAATTTTCCGCTTTAAAAGAGACTCCCACAAAAATGTCATAATCTGCCTGAGTTCTCAAAATTCACCCTGTTCCCCCTGTTCGCCATTGAAATAGAGTAATCATGATCAATCATGTTGATAAAACACATTAGGATCCACAATATGTGGAAAAAAAAACTATGCAAAGTATGCTAACAAGAGGATCTCAGTCATGTTTTTTAAAAGCCAACTAATTTATGCATTTTTTTCTAATTTTCTCTCTTGTGAATACGTAAATAAATAATTGAAGGAAAATGAGTAGAGGAAAAATATGGAAAAAACATGCTCACCGAGAGTTTTCCATGCTGTTAAGATTTTAAAATACTCAATAATTTTCCATGTATCTTGCAGAATATTTCAGAATCTGAGTGAAATGGAATTAACTTTTGGGAATAAAATATTTAATAAGTTAATTCTTTTCGGCGAAAAAAAACGTGAGCAATATCCCCCCAATTCGTTCGGAAATTTCAAGATATTTGGTCAAAATCAATCAGAATATAACAAACCTCATGAGTTTGGAAGTAATGTGAAGCCTCGAGTCTCGACCTCAGTTCTCTCAATTTTTCCAAAAATTTTTCACAAATCATACTTCTATTTTCCAAGAAAAGTCTCATTGTTTTCATCACCTCATGATGATTTTTGACAGTCTTGAGATTTGTAATTGGCGGTCCACCAGGAAGTTTCATGGCTTCAATACGAAAACCATGACTACATGTTGAGCTCTGCTGTTCCCTGAACTGCATATATCGTAATTTTGTAACTGCTTTATTCCTGTGCTCAGCACTTGTTGGTGCATTTGGATCAACTGCTATCATTTTTTCATACAAATCTGTTCTCTCAACTGTTTTCGATACTTCAGACTCCAAAAATGTTCTAGTTCCCAATTTTATATCAATAACATGTGGATCATTGAAGCCAAATAAAAGATCCTGTAGTTCAATGAATGTATCGCCTTTGTACTCGACTTCTCTGTAGTACCTGGGCACAAATTCTCTCATTTGTTCGTCTTTGGAGAGGGCCTCGTAAACCATTCTTTCTGTATTTTCATTTCCTCCACTTCGGCGTTTCCAAACAGTTCCAGGTCCTGCTGGTGCGAAACCATGGGGATGTCCGGACAATTGGAACCATGACTTCAGTCTGTTTTTCAGGAGTACGTCACTTGCTGGAGCCGTTAGGTCCAGGGCATTCTGGAAAAATTAAACAAATTTTAAGATTCACTTGTTTTCGTGATCATTTATGCTCATGTTTTTGGAATTGTTTCAGGATAGTCATTTACAAGAGTTTCCTTGCAGGGAAGAATGAAAGCTATAATCTTACATGGTTCAAAATTGAATGACAACAGGAGCAAACTTGTGGTCTTTCATCATTTGACCAGTGATCGGCAAAAAAAAATCTATCTATTTTCATTACCTAATTTCTCTGGAAAATTAGTAATTAACGGGGAAAAATTCCTAATTTTTTTGGAAAAATTAGTAATAAGTCGAGAAAAATTCCTAATTTTTCTGAAAAATTAGTAATTAGCCGAAAAAAGTCCCTAATTTTTTCGGAAAATCAGTAATGCTTCTGAAAAATGAGTAGTTGACCGACAAAAACTACTGATTTTTCAGAAAAATGAATCATGCTTATTGGCTAATAACTAATTTTTCGAAATAATTAATAATTAGCCGCCAAAAATTACGAGTTCCTTTCAAAATATATTCCAAATATTATTATTCCAAATATCATTCATTATTCCATTTATTAATTGCTACTTTTTTGCAGCACTAGTATTACATTTCATCACAACTCCTCGTTCAAAATTTGTGTCTGTTAATCTATTAAATTACCAATTTTGAGGAATTTTTGAAAACAACAAGTAATTTTTCTCACTAATTACTCGTTTTTAAGAGTAATTAGTAATATTTCCTCGCTAATTACTAATTCTTTAGGAAAATTAATATTTTTTACCGACTAATTATTAATTTTCTATGAAAATCTGCACTTGACTACCAAGTTCTGGATCTAACAAGTGAAACTGGATAATTCAATTTTCGTTTTTAATTGGTTTTGGAGTATATCTCGGAAACTAAGCGACATTGTGGAATTTTTATACATGTTTTTTTGCTATAGCTCTTGAAATTTTCTTTAAAAAAAAACGACGAAAGGCGACGATTATTAATCTATTTCGTTGAGCTGCCAAGATGTTTGTCGAAAACACTATAATCCTATATTTTTTTCTTTCCTATCCTATTCTATTTCCTATTCCTATCGCTTTATAAAAAGTCCCTTAAAAAGGACAGGGCATTAAAATCGAACATGGCGGATTTCATCTCGAATTGAAGGATAATCGAACTCGAATTGACAAAATCGAATTCTGGTGGACATTATGGAAACTAATTTTTTTGAATCAGTTTTCCATTAGAAACAGTAAATAACCTTGGAATTTTATGTTATCATCAATTCAATAATTAAAGGATGAAATCATTTCTAATAATTAAAGTTAATTACAAGAAAATAATTACAGACATTGAAATTTAAAAAAGCGCAGGGCATTTTACAATCGAACATGACGGATTTCATCTCGAATTGAAGTATAATCGAACTCGAAATAAAAAAAGTCGAATTCGAATCAACAAAAGCGAATTCTGGTGGACATTATGGGAACTCATTTTTTTTTGAATCATTTTTTTCATGAGAAAAAGTAAATAACTTCTTATTTAAAATAACAATAAAATTTCATGTTACTATCAGCTTGATAATGGAAAGATGGAATTATTTTAAATAATAGAGAGTTAATTACAAAAAAAAATAATTACAGTCATTGGAAAATAACATTGTCAAATAAAAATAGAGAAGGGCGCATCAACGAGAGCGGCGTTAGGGTATGAAAAAATGCTTACGAGTGCAAGGAATTTGAGTGACAAATCCTCTTCGGGCATTGTGGCATCTGAGAGAACTAGTGGAAAAAGTTCCAGCTTGGTGACATGTGAATTAGCGAGTTGATTAGAAGAGCTGGGTGTTGCATTACCCATGATTGTCGAGCGCTCATTTTTTCTCCATTGACGAAAAGCACTAACTGCTGTATATGTACCAGATGCATCTCTGCCTGTATCTTTTCTCCCTCGCGATGGATCATCCTGTTGTTTAACACGCGTTTGGCCTCGATGGCTCTTGGTTGGCTGCAATTAAAATTACATTTGAATCATTTCATTCCAGAATAAATCACAAATTTGACTAATTTCAGTTGAAGTTTTATAACAATTATGAATAAGGAAAAAATGAATTTTATTATTAAATTGATTGGACATGACATGAATTTTAATTCATGAGCCAAGGACATTAGCTTGAAGGCAAATTTAAAGATACACCGATCATTTCCGCTTAAATCCACACGATTCAGAAGGACAAATTTGCCTGTGGTAATGATTTTTTCATTTTTTCCTGTTTTTTTTTTTTTTTTTTTTTTTTTTTCAACAAAGAAAGCAATAAAAATGAGAAAAGAGCACTTGAATCCGGATTGAGTTCCATTAAAAATCAAGTCCTCGCATATAAATTCTCGCGGTATCAAAAAATTTCCTGTAGAGATAAGATGAATTGTTTTCCTCCCAATTTATTTACTAATTTGAAACCATGTTTTTATTTCCTCTTGCTACGTCAGATTCACTAATAACGGAGATCATACTTCTCGAAGGTTCAACCATTGAAATAAGGAAAAAAGAAAATAATAAGAGTCCAAAAACTCGTTTTACCATCATGTTACACGTGTTGTTAATTGACTCTTCGATACACATCTGCAATTATATCTACGTCAGCACGATTAATCAAACAGTTTACGACTGTTTTTTTTTTTAATTTTTTTTATCAATCATATTTTTTATTCAACAACAATTAAGAAGTATTCAAGCAGTGAAAAAACATGAAAAGCAAAAAAAGTAAACATGTTGGATTTTTAAACATGACTAACAATGAAATGGCAATGCAGAAATTCATTTCAGGGCTAGCAAGAAAAGTTTTTTTTTTTCACTTGAATTCGGGAGCAGCCGATTAGTTCTCCGGCAGAAATTTCTCGGATGAAATTTTTCGGAAAAAATTTCTCAAAAAAAAATTCTCTGTCAAAAATTTCTTAGAAAATATTTTTCCCAACGAGAAATTCTCTCTCAATAATTTTCTCTGAAATTATTTCTTCCGAGAAAAAATTGTTAAAATTTTAATAAAATTTATTCTCTTCAAAAACTATAAATGAAATTTTCTATTTATTCATTCATTTCATATTCAATATATACAAATTCATTATAAAAGCACTAATATTTCTCAAAAAATCACTTAAATCGACCCAATCTTATTAAAAGCTCATCAAAGATGAATTAAGAATTCATTGAAAATTAATTAAAAATTAATTTCTCACAGACTTGTAATATTTGCAATACTCTTCAGGTATTTTTTAAAATTATTTTTTATGCAGTGCTGTTCTGTCATTAGAGTAATTTTTTTGGAGAAATTTTTTGGTGGACAAATTTTTCTGGAAAAACATTTTTTTTTTAGAAATTTTTGTTCGAGAAATTTTCTTTAGAGAAATTTTTTCCGACAAATTTATTGTGGAGAAATATTTTCCTAGACCCCTTGAATTCAAATTGGAGCAAAGTTGTACTCGTGTTGATTCATTCGCCTGTTTTTAATTAGCAAAAAAAAAAAAAAATACGAAAAATTCTAAACTCGATAAGTTTCATTAAGTAAACATGAATTGAGTTGAATGAACAATTGAATACCACCCACGTAGTTGAGACACAAGCACTTGTACTCAACTTGCATGGCAACAGGAAACCGTTAGCATGCTCTCTCAGAATTCACAAAAAATAAAAAATTAAAATTATTTTCCAGCCTGCTAGTAATTTGTTTGCATGTTCATGATTTTCGGCAAATTTATGGATTAATTTGTTTAATGGCGACATTGCCTCGTGGATGGGAGCTGGAGAAAAGATGTGAGACTCAAAAATTCGATAGTAAATATAGTAACTCGCAATAGCTCAGCGGTAGAGCACCTGACATGTAATCAGAGGGTCGTGGGTTTCAAATCCTGCTTGCACATTACATATTTTTTTTCCGGAATTTGATTCTCTTAAAAATTTATTAATAAAAATTAATTTATTAAAGAATTTTTTTTTTTTTTTTTTTTTTTTTTTTTTTTTTTTTTTGATATGATTTGAACAAATGAATTGCAATGGGCAATAGAATGGCTACAGAAATATTGATCCAATGAGTGTAGGCCATGTGCAAACTACAAAGTGTGGACTTGCATGTGTGTATTATCCTGTATTTTCAGTACCTTGTTGAAATGAGCCTGGATGAGTTTTTCGTACTGGTCTACAGCCCTTAAACACAGCCTAGTTTTAAAAGCTTCCATTCTTGGGGGCATTGGCGCATGACAGACACTACTAGACATGTCCAACAAATTTATATATATATATCTATTATTATTTTTTATTACTACCATGTGACACGTTTTAGTCTCGGTCAACGAACTTTTTCACTCTGAATAATCATAAAAAATTGTGTATCACTCGCGTAATACCAATTTCACAAATGAACGGAGAGAATTTAATTTATTATTTTGAAATTCACCGTACGATGGTGATACTACCAGCCAACTGAATTGGAAAGACTGTACCAACGTCATTTTATCAGCGGGCGTTTTGTTCTCCCACTTGTTTTTCAACGTGGAACAGGGAGGCATGAGTGAGTATTAAGGTGTGAGTTATAAGTGTTAGTGCGAGAGTAGGCGCTTCATCATTCTACTTATAGATTTTTAGTTCAATGTACTTTTTAATTTTTTTATTTCTTCATTTATTCACAATTATTATTGCTTTTTTTTCCATGAGGATAGCGTTAATTTTTTTTTTTTTGCTTTGGAATTGACAAGTTAAATTGCCTTTTAAATAAATCAAAAATTATTCCATCAGAATAATTTTTTTTTAAATTGTTTTAAAATTTTATTTAAAAAAAAATGGAATAATTAATGTAAAGTTGTGAATGGAAGTAGTTGAACGAAGAATATAGATAAAAGAAATTTACAGTTTGAAATCATACTCCCGAAGCAATCTCATATTTTCTTTCAATTTATGAATGAAAAAGTTTTCTCAACGTAGAATACTTGTTTTTTTTTTTTTTCAAGTCTCTCGAGATTCGATGGAATAACTAATTTTTTCCATGGTGATGGTTTGTTGGAATTTTTTTTTTAATTCGTATTAGACGTCATCTAAAAATAAATATTCTTCAGTTATCTATTATTCAATTCAAATAATTCTTTATCATTACAGTTGGGAACTCGTCGTGGGTCTCTTATCTTTTTCGGAATTTCTAATTTGTTATTCGGCGTAATTCCTTTGGATTACATTACTGTTACTATTTTATTATTTCTCAAATCAACGTTTTTCTTGGATTCGAATTTTTAAATTTCAAAAAAAAAAAAAAAAAAAAAAAAACTTCACTTGTATTAAAATGTTTTTTTTTTCTCTTACAAAAAGAATAACAATACTCACATTAAACAGAATGATAATTTAATGAATCACTTGGTAATAAGTTCAATGGATAAATCAATTTACAAATATATAAAAACAATGATTCACACAAATAATCGAGTTAATTGCCATGCACGTGTATTGATCACGAAAATTTTCTTAAGAAAAAAAAAAAAAAAAAGAATTAAGTGACATGTTTTATTGGTTTTCTGTATTACGGAATAAGGTCTCAAGATTATCAGACTGACGTCTATATGGTGCCATATTGATTTAACATTTTAATCATGAATAATCAAGAAACAACTGAAATTTAATGATAATTTTTCGAAAATTATAATTCTTCTTTTTTTACTTTGTTGCTTCTCATTATTCCCTAAATAATATTTATCACAATTGTAACGTCAAACGTCTCTCAGCGATATGTACTGTCCCCGATTAATTCGCTAATAATAAAATTACTATATCATGCAATTTTATTGAATGATGATCAATGCACAGCATGAATTATTCGAACGAATTATACACAGAGAAAAATGTTTTCTTAATTTAAGAATGTGCAGTCACTTAATTTAAGAATGTGCAGCTCACTTAAATTAATAAAGAAGAGTCACTTGATTTAAATGAGAAAAGTCACTTAATTTAAGTGACTTTTACTTTCTTAAATTAAGAAAGAAAAAGTCACTTGATTCAAGTGAAAAAAGTCACTTAATTTAAGTGACTTTTACTTTCTTAAATTAAGAAAGAAAAATTTACTTGATTTAAGTGAAAAAAGTCACTTAATTTAAGTGACTTTTACTTTCTTAAATTAAGAAAGAAAAAGTCACTTGATTCAAGTGAAAAAAGTCACTTAATTTAAGTGACTTTTACTTTCTTAAATTAAGAATGAAATAGTTACTTAAATCAAGTGAGAAAAGTCACTTAATTTAAGTGACTTTTACTTTCTTAGATTAAGAAAGAAAAAGTCACTTGATTCAAGTGAAAAAAGTCACTTAATTTGAGTGACTTTCACTTTCTTAGATTAAGAAAGAAAAAGTCACTTGATTTAAGTGAGAAAAGTCACTTAATTTAAGTGACTTTTACTTTCTTAAATTAAGAAAGAAAAATTTACTTGATTTAAGTGAGAAAAGTCACTTAATTTAAGTGACTTTTACTTTCTTAAATTAAGAAAGAAAAAGTCACTTGATTCAAGTGAAAAAAGTCACTTAATTTAAGTGACTTTTACTTTCTTAAATTAAGAAAGAAATAGTTACTTAAATCAAGTGAGAAAAGTCACTTGATTTAAGTGAGAAAATTCACTTAATTTAAGTGAATTTGACTTTCTTAAATTAAGAAAGAACAAGTAACTTGATTTAAGTGAGAAAAGTCACTTAATTTAAGAATGGCAGGTCACTTAAATTAAGTGACTGCACATTCTTAAAGTAAAAAAACATTTTTCTCTGTGTAGAAATGATGGCAAGGAGAACTTTTGGTGGGGAAAAAAAAATCTAATACATCATCGACCTAGAAACAAAAGGGCGTAAGTGCCAAAAACCGACTTTTCAGAGGGAAAAAGGGGTATGTCCAAAAATGCCTGTGAAAATGTTTTTCATGCTTCAGTGATGGAAGAGAAACACATTTAAAATTTCAGTAACAAAAATGCGTATTTGCCAATACTAGCAGGAATAGGGCGTATGTGCAGCATATACGCCTTTTTGTTATTAATTTTTTTTTTTGCTTCATCTCGCTGATTTATTTACTAACAAAAGATCGTATCTAAAAATTCTCGTAATTCATTGAAAAAATAAATATCTGTATTTTATAAAAATCGAATAAAATTATTCAAATTATTGATAATAATTAGAATTGAATGTTCTGTCAAAAAAATTAAATATCATTGATTTCATTCCATTATTTCATTTAGAATTTATACCATGGACATACGCCCTTTTGTTATTATAAACTACTAGACTATGGGTGGACCTTTTTTGCATGGTGCTCTTCAAAATTTATATATATTTTTACACATATTTCTGAATTGACCCTCATTGAAATGAAGAAAAATGAATGTAAAGCGCTTTTTCACGTACAAAAAGCAGCAATTTGCCCGTTTGAGGAAGAACTACGTTTTTTTTTTTTTTAATTAATGCATCTTAGAGGCAAAAAGGCGCAAGTCCTTTGCATTCATGCCACTTTAGTACTGAAGTCCTCAATAATATGATGAAAAGATAATAATAATGATAATTTGAGGGTCTTTTACCATTTTTTCTGCAATAAAAGGCAAAAAAAATCGTTGCATTTTAGAGTCAAAAAGGAGCAAGTCTCTGGACTTAAGCCCCTTCATTTCTGAGGTCTTAACATAGACTTCTTAGAGACAAAAATATATTATATACTATCATATATAATATATTATAATATAATATATATAATATATTATATTATAAATTATATTATATATGTACTATATATATAGTATAGTATATAGATATAATACTATATAGTATAGTATATCTATAATATATATTAGGATAAGTGATGGCAGAAAATGTCCCATGCTTTTTTATATTATGGAAATAGCAGGATCACGAAATTGAGGATGAAATTAATAACAAAAGGGCGTATGTGAGGATGATACGCCCTTCTCATATTAATAATTGGAGATACGCCTGTTTGTTAATTTAAGAAGAAAAAAAAATACTCCAACTGATCGGTGAAGTCGAGCATAATCGATAAAGCGAAGAAAAAAAATTACGCCCATATGTTATTGAAAAGAAAAAAATGGCACTTACACCCTTTTGCTTCTAGGTCGACGACATGGTTTTATTTCAAAGCACATGCTTGGATGAATTCCAAGTATATTAATTAATTTTATATGGTATAATGTATTTGAAAATTAATTGAAACAATACTTTTTTCCTTTCGATAGCTTTATTATTGGTTATTGAGCTAGAAGCTTCACGAATAATTAGTTGATGCCCACTATCTCAACCAATGAGAGCTCTTCGTCATACAGTGACATGACTACTATTCGAATAGCCTTCGAGTTGAGTATTTTCAATTGCAGATTTATCACGAAATCAATTGGAGTCTTGTAATTATTATTGATTAGTATATGATTAGCGTTGAGGTAAATTCAAGGGTGTTTTGTATCTGTACCGAAAATTCACAGGATGAAGATATTCTCATCCTCTCCATATGTACTAATATTGTTTTTTAAATGTGAGAAACATGTGAAAAACTTTGATTGTAATTCTATTTTTGTACATGATAACAAGTTGATAATGAAAATGATCTTTTCTCTATGTTTCTGTGATCAGCGAACAGGTAAAACGAGGATAAGTCGACTTTTTTGCTGATTATTCTGGGAAAATATCTCGGAAACGGGGCAAGATGGTGGCAATTTTTTTGAAGACCTTTGCTGCTCCCGAAAATCTGTAAAAACAAAAAGAATCATCGGAAATTATACTCTCTCGCCTAGTTTCCGAGATATTCTTCACGAAAGATCTGCAAAAAAAAAGGATTTATCCTGTCTCACCATACCATGCTTTCATTGATTTTACGAATTCTATTGTAATGGAGTTTCAAGTTTCGTATGACATGAGGACTTAATTTTATTTGAGAAATTCTCTTATCTAGCTCTTGAATTTTGGGGTAGAACAATTCAGACTCATCGAGCGGTTTTATCCAGGACAGTGATCGGCATCATCGATTTTTTCTTCAACGATTTCGATTGGATTACTGATTTTTCATAAAAATTAGTAATTAGCCAAGAAAAAATATTGATTTTCATAGAAAATTAATAGTTAGTCAGTAAAAAATATTAATTTTCCTAAAGAATTAGTAATTAGCGAGGAAATATTACTAATTACTCTTAAAAATGTGTAATTAGTGAGAAAATATTACCAATTACTTTCGAAAATTAGTAATTATTGAGGAAAATTACTTGTTCTTTTCAACAATTCCTCAAAATTAGTAATTTAATAGATTAACAGACACAAATTTTGAACGAGGAGTTGTGATGAAATGTAATACTAGTGCTGCAAAAATTAGCAATTAATAAATGGAATAATAAATGATATTTGGAATAATAGTATTTGGAATATATTTTGAAAGGAACTCGTAATTTTTGGCGGCTTATTATTAATTATTTCGAAAAATTAGTAATTAGCCAATAAGCATCATTCATTTTTCTGAAAAATCAGTAGTTTTTGTCCGTTAACTACTCATTTTTCAGAAGTATTACTGATTTTCCGAAAAAATTAAGGACTTTTTCCAGCTAATTACTAATTTTTCAGAAAAATTAGGAATTTTTCTCGACTAATTACTAATTTTCCAGAAAAATTAGGAATTTTTCTCGACTCATTACTGATTTTTCCAAAAACATTAGGAATTTTTCCCGGTTAATCACTAATTCTTCAGAAAAATTAGGTAATGAAAATAGCTAAATTTTTTTTTGCCGATCACTGATCCACTCATCTTACATTGAGAGAATGATGCGTTTTTTTCTCGAATCAATTACGACAATAAAAACAAAAAATAAAAAAATAAAAAAAAAATAAAAAAAAATTACGACAATAGATTTATCGTTTAATTGAAAGAGAATTTGGTAGCAAAAAAAACATGAATTTATCCAAGCTCAATGAATTAATTATTCTTTTATTACGATTCTATGCATTTTAATTTGGCAATTCTCATTATTTATAGCCCCCCAAGTGTGCGACAGGAAGACGCGAATCGTTTTGTTATCACTGCATGTACGTCAAACGCATGTTGCGACAATATGATGTATGAGATAAATTAATAGCGATAGGCCAAAGCACCCAAATGTATCGCAAATAATAATAATAACAGTGATATAATTGAAATAAGTAATGGAAAAGTGACTTTAAAAAAAAGAATGATAAATGGAATTTGAACTTATTGGAAACCGGTTAGAATTAGTTTTCTGTGGTTAAATAAAAGGAGATTCTAAAAATAAACTGGCTATTGTGCGTATGAGCCTCGTACCGTTACACAGAGAAAAATGTTTTCTTAATTTAAGAATGTGCAGGTCACTTAAATTAAGAAAGAAAAGTCACTTGATTTAAGTGTGAAAACTCACTTGATTTAAGTGACTCTTACTTTCTTAAATTAAGAAAGAAAAAGTCACTTAATTTAAGTGAGAAAAGTCACTTAATTTAAATGAGAAAAGTCACTTAATTTAAGTGACTTTTACTTTCTTAAATTCAGAAAGAAAAAGTCACTTGATTTAAATGAGAAAAGTCACTTAATTTAAGTGACTTTTACTTTCTTAGATTAAGAAAGAAAGAGTCACTTGATTTAAATGAGAAAAGTCACTTAATTTAAGTGACTCTTACTTTCTTAAATTAAGAAAGAAAAAGTCACTTAATTTAAGTGAGAAAAGTCACTTAATTTAAATGAGAAAAGTCACTTAATTTAAGTGACTTTTACTTTCTTAAATTCAGAAAGAAAAAGTCACTTGATTTAAATGAGAAAAGTCACTTAATTTAAGTGACTTTTACTTTCTTAGATTAAGAAAGAAAGAGTCACTTGATTTAAATGAGAAAAGTCACTTAATTTAAGTGACTCTTACTTCCTTAAATTAAGAAAGAAAAAGTCACTTAATTTAAGTGAGAAAAGTCACTTAATTTAAATGAGAAAAGTCACTTAATTTAAGTGACTTTTACTTTCTTAAATTCAGAAAGAAAAAGTCACTTGATTTAAATGAGAAAAGTCACTTAATTTAAGTGACTCTTACTTTCTTAAATTAAGAAAGAAAAAGTCACTTGGTTTAAATGAGAAAAGTCACTTAATTTAAGTGACTTTTACTTTCTTAAATTAAGAAAGAAAAAGTTACTTGATTTAAGTGTGAAAAGTCACTTGATTCAAGTGAGTTTTACTTTCTTAAATTAAGAAAGAAAAAGTCACTTGATACAAGTGAGAAAAGTCACTTAATTTAAGTGACCTGCCATTCTTAAATTAACAAAACATTTTTTTCAGTGTAATTTTCAATCCTTTATTTATTCAGCCTTAGTCTATTTTTCTGTGTAATAATACGATCAAATATCGACATGTTATTTCATCTGCTACAGGATTGAAATCTAAAACATGACTTTTTTCAAACACATGTGTTTTCTTCGTGTTCTCCAAATTGGAGGTGTGGGATGAAGGAAAAAACGCGTGCGTCACTTTTCACTAATCATATTGTTCTTCACCACAGGAATTTACTGGCACTCCAGTGATTACGAAAGGTGTGGCTCTGGGTATGCAACACATGTCTCTTGTTATTTCATCATGTTGGTCTTTCTTGGCGATTACATGTTTTTCATAGGTATTATATTCGTTTCGTGTTGCTATCCAAAACATCACAAAAAGAAATTTCTGTCAAAAATATTATTATAAAAAATATCACTGGACAAAAAAAGCACAGGATGAGAACATTGCATCATAATGTTACATGAAATAAAATCACAAATGAAAATCCACAATCTTCTTCAGACTCCGATATTCTTACATGATCATGATTATCTGTAATTTATCTCTTGTTGTCATGTTTCTGTGCGATTTATTTTATTAATTTGTCAGTTTTTCATTCGTCATGTCATTTTAAATCATGGTGAACGTGACAATTGAGCGTTGTTCATTTTGTATTCAACAATTTTTCATTCATTCTCACAAATTCGAAACTACTCGTCTAAAGTATCAATGAAAATATGGAAGGATATCGCGTTTCTTTCAGATACGGTTCTAGTGATCATGTTCATGCGGTAAGGTGAAAAATAGATTAATAGGATTTTCGAATCGAAATTTTGTCAAATTCGTAAAACTTTTCATGTATTCTGAGCACAAGTCCATATGCCTCATTTCTTATTTAAGAAGGCTTAGAAACTTTTCATTATGTGAGGATTTTTACATGACTCCCAAGAAATTTCCGAATCCAAATTTGTAATGCAAATAAATATATATGGAAAATCCCAAACATGTATTATTTCAATTATCAAAATAAACGAGGAAACATGTTGTCCAAAGTAATTAGAGTCATTATTCATGTAATTGAACGTGTACATGGTGAAATATTACTGAATTCTCACGAGTTGAAAATAATCATGATCGTTTTAGTACACAGAGAAAAATGTTTTCTCAATTTAAGAATGTGCAGTCACTTAATTCAAGTGACCTGCCATTCTTAAATTAAGTGACTTTTCTTAGTTAAATCAAGTGACTTTTTTTTATCAATTTAAGAAAGTAAAACTCACTTAAATTAAGTGACTTTTCTCACTTGAATCAAGTGACTTTTTTCACTTAAATCAAGTAACTATTTTTTTCTTTATTTAAGAAAGTAAAAATCACTTAAATTAAGTGACTTTTTTCACTTAAATCAAGTGACTTTTTCTTTCTTAATTTAAGAAAGTAAAACTCACTTAAATCAAGTGAGTTTTTCTTTCTTAATTTAAGAAAGTAAAACTACTCAAATCAAGTGAGTTTTCTCACTTAAATCAAGTGACTTTTCTTTCTTAATTTAAGTGAGCTGGACATTCTTAAATTAAGTGACTGCACATTCTTAAATTGAGAAAACATTTTTCTTTGTGTAGTCTTGAGCAGTGATCGGCCAAAAAAAATCTATCAATTTTTATTACCTAATTTTTCTGAAAAATTAGTAATTAACCGGGGAAAATTCCTAATTTTTTTCGAAAAATTAGTAATGGGTCGAGAAAAATTCCTAATTTTTCTGAAAAATTAGCAATTAGTCGAGAAAAATTCCTAATTTTTCTGAAAAATTAGTAATTAGTCGAGAAAAATTCCTAATTTTTCTGAAAAATTAGTAATTAGCCGGAAAAAGTCCTTAATTTTTTCGGAAAATCAGTAATGCTTCTGAAAAATGAGTAGTTGACCGACAAAAACTACTGATTTTCCAGAAAAATGAATCATGCTTATCGGCTAATTACTAATTTCTCGAAATAATTACTAATTAGACGCCAAAAATTACGAGTTCCTTTCAAAATATATTCCAAATATTATTATTCCAAATATCGTTCATTATTGCATTTATTAATTGCTACTTTTTGCAACACTAGTATTACATTTCATCACAACTCCTCGTTCAAAATTTGTGTCTGTTAATCTATTAAATTACTAATTTTGAGGAATTTTTGAAAACAACAAGTAATTTTTCTCACTAATTACTCATTTTTAAGAGTAATTAGTAACATTTCCTCGCTAATTACTAATTCTTTAGGAAAATTAATATTTTTTACCGACTAATTATTAATTTTCTATGAAAATCAATCATTTTTCTTGGCTAATTACTAATTTTTATGAAAAATCAGTAATATAATCGAAATCGTTGACGAAAAAATCGATGATGCCGATCACTGGTCTTGAGATCATGAAAAATTACCAATTTTCTCCGGTTTTTTCCACTTTTTTCGAGTAATCATAATTTCAGTAAGTATAAAATACTATCAAAAATAATCAGATAACGGCAAATTGAGAAAAGAATAGGGGGAATATTACTTTATCTTTCTGGTTGATGGCACGCAACTTGCGTGCGTCACCAGACTGTACACATGACGCCTTTTGACTTGAGTACAGCAAAAGTGAGAGAAAAAAAAAAATAAGAAGCAAAGTCATTGAATTCAAGTTGTGAAGAATCAATTGCTTGAGAGAAAGAATTGGAAGAAAGTTGTGAATTTATTCATGACCCAGACAACCCCTCTGATAAAAAAGCGTGCAACTGTGTCATCCGTTGAATTTCATTAGCTATACTCTCGCACGTGCGACACTTGACTGTAAAGAATCGTATGGAGAGGCGATTTTCCTTAAGGATTTTCCAGATTACATGAGTAATAAATTGGACAGGAAAAACGATTTTTTATTTCCTTTCAGCCAAAATTATTTGTTCTTCACTTGTTTGCAGAGGGTTGCAAATTCATGCCGATGAATGGAAATATTCCATTTCTCGTTTTTTTTTATTATTTCTCAAGTTTCCAACAAAAACTTTCACATGCCATAGAATTTTTGTCCGTTTGAAAAAATTTGGAGTGCCTAGACTTGAAATTCCATGGATGGGCTCTGAATTCTCCTCAACAGTCAATTGATTGCCGTGAGAAACTCCAAGTTATCTCTGGGCTATCGAAAATTGATTAATACAATTTGAAAGAAAGAGTAGCAGCATGGAGAGAGGGAGAGCAAAGAGAAAAAAAAATAAGAGTCAGCAAGTAAAAGGAGTCAAAAGGAGAGAGACTCCGAGAGGCCATTTAGTCTCTCTCTTTCTCGTGTTAACGGGTGAACGGGGGACCCAGTTGTATGGTATGCGTGGATACCAACTCCGGAGGTCAGCATTGACGCAAATCCATTCGATATCACGTGACAAAAACTGAACGGGCGCACAGAAAAGCCACGAAGAACCAATATATAATACCCAATCGACACTTGTAGATTTTACCTATTATTTACAATGAAAATACGAAAAATAAGACATTTTAAAATTGACGTATAAACACAAGTCATAACTGAAAGAATGAATATTTACTATTTAATTAATAATAATTTATTATTTATTTACTTACATTGGTGTAGCGCATCAATTTGAAGACTTCCTTCTTCCTCGTGAGCTCTGATTCCCTGTTGCTCCGTTTATTTTTTCCTCTCATGTAAACTCTAATCGGTCCAATACCCATTAGAATAATTTCATTGTTCGAACACGGTGTTTCAAAAAAAAAAAAAATAATTAAAAACACGTGATCACGATAATGCACTTCAACTGACTGGGATTCATTGAAAGCAAAAACCCAATGACATACCCGCTACGACTCATCGCCTCCTCTTTTCCTCCACCTTTTGCGACGCTTCAAGATGAATAATCGTTCGTGTACGAGTCAATCCCCCACAATTTCAATCTTTCCAATTATATCACACTAATAAGTACGTTCATGTTAATTTGACAAAAGAGGAATGTTTCGTTGGAAATTAAGGAAAAAAATCATCTTCATTTATTCCTTTCTTCTCTCAGGAGTGAAAGCATGTTCTTGATATGTAGACTCGAGGTTTTATGATCCAGTAGTGTCGTCTGTCCACAATTTTTTTTTTTTTTTCATCTTTTTTCTTTTCATTTTTATACGAACATCTGATTTTTTTCCTCAATCTTTTGCGTCAGCATGCAAACATAACTCGTTCTCAATTTAATTCTTTTTTGTGGAAAAAAGAACTCCGAAAATACAATTCACAGGTCAACATGAAGAATATCATGTGAGTAATAAAACTGTCGTGACCACTTGAAAAATTTTTGTAGTTAAGGTATTATGGTTGAATTTGGGTTGGCGTTTAACACGACGATTGTTTGCATGCTATCGAAAGATCTCACTTGGCTCTACGTGTCTGAATGATTTTCGATTGATTCACACTTGTAGCGACATGGCGAGCACCCTCGTGGAAATCGCTTCGGCAGATTTTGACAAATAATGTCATACAATGTCAAAAAATGTCATAAAATGAGAAATATTACAGATAATGAGAGAATAGTATACAATTCGACATAATTCTTCAAGTTTTGTCAAAATTTTTATGACGAATTTTGACGGAGAATGTCGTATTATGAAAAATCGATTGGATGACATATATTGTCATTATTTGACTCTTTATGTCATCATGGCCAAAAATGTAATTTATTCACATAAAATTACAAACTTTTATTGTCGCTTTATGACATTTTTTGCCATATCATGTAACGTCCAAATATGTCGAAAAATGACAATTTTTGCCATCATATGACCTTTCTTCTTTTGTGATTTTTCACCACTTCATGGTGTTTCATAAACTGTCAGAATTGGACGATTAATGAGAAAAAATTAGGAATAATGTCAGCATATTTCAAATTTCGTTAAATATTTTCTATCATAATATGTCATATAATTTCATATTCGGACAAACAGTCATTCTTGGAAGCATGTTGGAAAATGTAGAATCATGATGAAAAGTGATAGAATGGAATATATAATGTCAAATCGTGACAGATTATGTCATCTTCTAAGCATCATAATATGTGATATAATGCTATGTGTATGAGTGAAATTGGTAGTTCTGAAAGCGCCGCTAGAGCGCGCATCATAGAAAGCTAGTCCGCAAGTCCACTATCATTTTAGAAGTCATAATTTCAAACCAGCGAGCAAGTTTTTTGTGACAATTCGATCGTGCAAGGATCGTGTTATGCAACTAAATCACCGCATTTTTGATACTATCCGTGTGGCTGCTTCCCATATGGCTTAAAAGAATAATACCCCTTTGATAGCCTCCCTAGTGGAGTGTTGAATTATGATACAATTTTCTAAGGGAAAGTTTAATAACATATGATGATGTCCCAATTGATGGTGAAACATATTCATATTTTTACAACAAAAGTCAATACACTACAGTAAAATTATTTTACTAATTAATATACAAAAAAAACGTCAAAGTATGATATTTTATGATAGATTCTGTAGAAATATTTCAGATCATTACATTTTTTGACAAATTTGCCATCCCTATTTACACCCGAATTATGACAGATCATGGCAGATTCTTCGATAATTTGTCGAATTATGACATTTTTTTTCTGAATAAATATGACGAAATCTGATCTGCTTGTTCTAATTTACGGATAGAAATCGTCAATTTTTGATCTCAAGTGTCAAATATGATCGATATATGTCCGATTCTGACCGACTTTTGACGGAATCTGACATAAATTGTCAGCCAGTTCTCATATATTTCTACGGAATTCTGCGGCTTCTGTCATTTTTCTACAGAATCTGACGACTCGATTTCCACGAGGGCGTGGTTAATTTTATAAACAAAGAACTATAGCCATATTTCCATTTTCCAATATCAACCTGGACATATTAATATATGGTTTTGGCTATTTGCACAATACATTTCAAAACAATTCCAGAAAAAATTGGATAGTCCTGCACCGGGAATCGAACCCAGGATCTTCCGATGTCATGTCGGGCGCTCTACTTTTTTTTTTTTTTTTTTGATAACAACAGTTTTTATTGGCATTAAAAAAATTATTTACATATGTACAGTATAAAACAGTGTAAAAAAAACTATAATCATTATTGTTATAAATTATAACTTATGAAGTCCATGGATGTAAACATCTCTCGAACTTCTACATTTTAGTAATATGAAGTGTTGATGTAAGAAAAGTAATTTGTTTTCCCACATCATTCATAATAATAATATATATAACTTTTTATGTGGTATATAATTTGTTTTTTTAATGTCTAATATTATCTATACTCAGCGAACACTGAAAAAAGATTTAAAAAACTACGCTTTCATTATGTCGGGCGCTCTACCGATTGAGCTATCCAGTTCTATACCAAATTTCCATTCGAATTACCTTGATAAGTCGCTCGCTCGGTATATACCCCTACCTCTGCCCTTCATGCAGTAATTTAAATTGAATTTTAATCGTATTTTTGGTATAGTATACTTTGCGTGACTTTTTCGTGCATTTGTGCAAATAGCGTGAACCTTAATATATATTATAAATGCAGGAGTTCCTCACCCCACCCCAATAAAACTCCCTTGTTCCCAAGTCTCCACAGAATTTAAGAAGATAGATGAATTTTTCTAAATACTAGAGACTCCAACATCAAGTTAACCTGACGCATGCAAAGGTGAGAAATTTTCGGCGAAAATTTCAGAGAAAATGGGACTTGGTCGAGGACCTATACCCAAAAAAAGGAAAAAAAAAAACAAAAAAAAAATTTCAGAGAAAATTTCTTCGACCATTTCTTTAAGCTAAATACCTCAAATTAACATGACATATGCAAAGGTGAAAATTTCTAACTTTGAACATAAAAGTCTAGTAAATTATATCTCTATATAATAAAGTAGAGGAGCCAGAGTGGAGCTGGCCATGGTTTTATTCGTTCTGTGATTGGTTGTTGATAATCAACAGAATTTTGACAGCAATACAATCGTAATTAATGAAAGAAATAGAGTCATAATCTTCTCATCAATTCGAAAGATTCTTCATGATCATTGTCTCTCATCTACAAGAAAATATTCGTGTAAAAGCCATGGGGATCTTCTTTTCGGTTAATAGGTCTAACCCGCTAACGCGACTTAAGTTAAATCCATCCATAGCTTAATCGGACTAACTTTGCTGGAAAATGAGCTAATGACAATTATCTCGAGGTGAAACTGTGCGGTTTGGCTACTCTCAGTACGTACTTTTGTAAGAGATTCTCGTGATTATCTCTATGAATAAGCGAAATAAAGCGAAGCAGACGTTGAATTGGGATCAGGAAGGGACTTTCTAGAGTTCTTCGTGATTATCTCGATAAACAAGCGAGATGGAGCAAAATCGACATTAATTTGGGATCAGGAGGAAGTTTCTCCAGCTCTTCGAGATTATCTCGGTCAATAAGCGAGATGGATCAAAATGGGCATTAATTTGCGATCAGGAGGGAGTTTCTCCAGTTCTTCGTTATTTCCTCAGTGAATAAGCGTGATATAGCGAAATGAACGTTAATTTCAGATCAGGAGTTATTCCAGTTTCTCGTGATTATTTTGGTAAACAAGTGAGATAGCGCAAGATGGACGTTAATTTGGGATCAGGAGGGTATTTTCCAGTTTTTCACGACTATATATCGGTGAACAAGCGAGACAGAGTGAAATGAAAGTTAATTTGGGATCAGTAAGGGACTTTCGACAGGAAATAATATTCTTTTGATCCCACACGTCGTCCATTTCGCTCTATCTCGCTTATCCACCAATTTATTGTCGCGAAAAACTGAAAAAACTTGCTCCTGATCCCAAATTACTGTCCATTTGGCTCTATTTCGTTAATTTACCAAGGTACGTGATTCATGTACCGAGATATGTGGATCATGTACCGAGAGGACCTTCATCATGGACATTCAGGACATTTATTATGCTGAACGGTTGAGCATAGTTCTCGTACCAATCGGACATCAAGTAGGTACTTAGGGGACGTATTTTACGTCCAATTGGAATCGGATCTTCATGTACGACCCGGATGGGTATGAATTACGCCCTATGGATCGTGATTCACGACCAGTGTTTTTAGTGTGTAGAATTGAAAAAAAAAAACAATTGTTTCACTCGGGGTCAGTCCCAAAGGATAACCTGAGCGTTAAACCGCGGTTACGTTAATCTCGGGTTAGGATAACTTCAAGTTAAGTAACCTAGCCCAGCAGGCTGAGTTAAGTTAACCGCGAGGTTTAATATGGCAGAACGAGAGAATTTGTTGACATAAATCATCTTGAACGTACAACTATTGTGAATTCAAGAGATCATTTATTTACACACAATAAAGATGTACGTTGAAGATGATTTGTGCCATCAAATTCTTCGCTCTGCCATATTAAACCTCGCGGTTAAATTAACTCAGCCTGCTGGGTTGAGTTACTTTAACTCGAAGTTATCCTAATCCGAGGTTAACGTAACCGCGGTTTAACGCTCAGGTTATCCTTTCGGACTGGCCCTTAAGGAGGAAGATCAGCTTTTGACCTAAAACAAAAAACGCTCAGGTTTTTATGAAACTTCGAGGACAAGTTCGTTAAGTACTCTAGAATATACCATAATTTTTTTAGATTTTTCCACCACCGATTAATAAACGAAAATAATTATCAAAGTTGGAACTTATGGATAGGACGACCGCGAGGTAATTTAGCAAAATTCCCCCTTTACCAACGTGGTTTGCGTTTATTATTCGGTGGTGGAAAAATCCGAAAAAATTATGGTATATTCTGGATTACTTAATGAAATTGTCCTCGAAGTTTCATAAAAACGTAAGCGTTTTTTGTTTTAAGTCGAAAGCTGATGTTCCTCCATAATCGATTATTCCGAGCTGAGATTTCGAGTTCCAAGTTGATTCCAAGTATCGCAGATGAAATCCTGAACATATCAATACAGTCTGGAGTAATATTTGCAGGAATATATGAGTGCGTGTTTGTTGCGAGAATCGTTAATTTTTGAGCAATGAGATACATGAATAGCGATTCGATTCACCATAGATGAATTCCATTCGGAAGCATTTTGCCAATCGAATTGGAAAAATATTAAATGTCACACAAGGAGTGGGGTTTGCAAATAACGCACCGAGAGCGAGGCTTCTGCGTGTTTCCTCATGAAATTCAAACACTAAAATACTTTTATATGAACATAATTTACTGACAATTGATTTCTCATGACTTGCTGTAATAAATGATTTATTTTTTTCCACCCAAATTCATTAAAGATCGTACGATCAACAAAATAGTATAATTCATTACCATCTATTGAGTCAACATGTATATCAAAACACCGTGTCTATTTACAGGTATGGTAGAAATGAAACATGAGAATAAAAAATAATAATAAAAAAAGTAAGAAACATTTAATTTAATTCAGTCGTTGACGTCACACTTGGAGTCGGTGGCTTTGATTAACTTGATAACAAGTTGAATCATGGCAGCTAGTTGTTCCTGTTGATTCTCATGAGGTATTTTATCAAGTGATAAACGTCCAAGTACTTGCTGCAGTGAATGAGCAAAACCGGCACTTCTTGCTATCAATTTAGCTTTTTGATTATTAGCAACAAGTGACCAGAGTATCGATGTAACAATACCAATTTCACTAAAATTACAATTTTTCAATGTAATATGTAATAAATTCATAAATTCCATTGACGAAAGTATTCTCGGTCTATTGGTAACATGAAATACTAAATTACGTAGAATCGATAGAGACAAAATTCTTGTTGATGATGAATTACATTTGGCTAATTGTATTAAAACTTCAAAGCCATCAGGTGATTTTGGTACAGCAATTTGTCCCTCTTCATAAAATGTAAAATCAATTAAAAATTCGAGACAATAAATTTCAACCAATGGCCAAGGTTTATTTCTTTTTGTCGTAGTTGGATGAATTTTCGTAAAGAATTGTAGTAAATTACTCTTTGAAATTGCAACACGACACTCGTGTACATGAACAGAATTTCTCAATACGTGAAATGCCAAATGTAAACTATGATTATCAAATGTTTGTCCAATTTTTTCAATTTCTCTTGTGATTAATTTTATTATCACGTGCATGAGTGATAATGTATTTGGTGTTTTGCGTGGACCAGAACCGGGTAATGTTGTTGTCATAATCAATGACTGACTGGCTTCTTGACAATCACTCGTGACAGTTGCCATTAATTTCAATGCAGAAATTAAAGCTGAATTATTTAATGAAATCCATGCCCATAATTTGTGTATAATATCAGCAATTCCTGCATGAGCAAAATTACACTTAACTTGTTTACTGTCATGGCAAAAATTCATTAAAAGTATTAAAATTCCATTGATATCATTGAATATGGGATTGATTTTTTTTTCTCTCTCGGAATTAATATTTTTCAGTGGTAAATAAGGCTGTAAATTAACTTGTGCATACAATTCTTTCAGCATGAATAAACATGTTTGTATTAAATTATCGTTAATGGCATTACGTTTAGCTTCATGAGATACACAAAGAATATTTGACAATGCACCAACAATTATATCCTTATCTCTTGATTTTTTATTATTTCTCTTTGAATTTGCGTAATTGTGGGCAATCATGAGATGCACTAGAGTAGAACACATGCTTGCACCAATTGATTTCTTTTCATTCAATGTCTTAGTAATTGATTTATCTAACGTTAATTTATTCACATGAGTGAGCATGTCCTTTAATTTTTCATCCAGTGAGTCCATTAATCGTGTTGAATCAAGTACAGAACCAAGTGAATTACAACCGCATTTTATTTCCGTATCTCTTTGAATTTCTTGAGAGAGAAGAAATGCCAAACAAGCAATTGCACTCATTCGTAGTTCATATGTTGTAGAATTAATGCTGTAACAGATAGCAGTCATGATTATTTCCGGTCCAGATAATTCAATGGCTGTTCTTATTGCTTCAACATGTTGCATTTCAGTTAATGATAATACACTTATCAAATTGAATACTTCAGTCCACAAATTATTGCGTAGATAAATAAATTTTTCAGCCTTGTAATTATCATTATTCAAATAATTTATGAGAATATATAAAAAATCAGGTGAAAAATTTATAGCACTTGCAAATTCATTGCAATGACTTATACAATTCGTTAAAACTGTGCAAATACTCGTGTACATTTGCATAATATCCGAGTACTGTGTCCATGTGCTTCTTCTTATTTCATCAATTTGAATTTTTGGAATAGCACCAAAACAACTGACAAAATATTTATCAAGTGAATTCTCATAAATTTTATTAACAGGCTCAGCTCCACCCATGACAATCAGATTATTCAATAAATTACAAACACCTGTTATCAATGATGGTGTTGTAACAGGTTGTTGTGAAATATCATGCATTGAATCTTTGACTGAGAGCATTAATAATTCATCGTGACAATTGTAATCATGTAGAACAGATTTGATAAGACATGGTGAAGTTTTGCCAGTTATTATACTTGAATTTGAGTCTTCATGAACTGAGGCATCAAGTGTTGGTAATAGATAGAGATTTGAACAAAGAAGACTAACATGATAATAAAAATTAGCCTGCTCCATGTAAATTAATATGGCATTTGATCTCAATGAATCAGAGTATTGGCATGCTGGATTCTTTGTATTTTTCATTAAATAACTGAGTGCAATTGCAGCTTGTTCACGAACTATACATGCTTCTTCTTGATTAATTAGAAAACGAATGAGTGTTTGACATAGTTCATTGGGTGCAATTACTAAACCATGAAGAATCTGTTGTTCTACATGAGGTGCACGAATTAGTCCTCCAAGTAATTGAAGTGCCGATGCTCTTACCAATGGATCTCTGTTTGTCCACAATGTTGGTAACCAATTGATTGCTCTTCCATTTTCATACAAAAAATCCACTCTTCCCTCCATGTGCTGGAGAACATGATTTAAACAAATTATTGAATTTTTCGTTATTGACAGTCCCATGAAACTTGCTGCTCCATTTCTATGAAAAGAAACAATCAATTCCATCAATGAATTTACCAATGTTATTACCAGATTTTTATTGCCCTGTACTTTTTTCCATTTTGTATTGCTCGTTAAACAAGTTAAACAAGTTAATAACCAATCGAGATGAACTAGATTGTAGACATGTTGTTGATCATTTGAGCAAAGATTTGACACAACAATTTCAATGAATTCATTCATATTATCATCTGAATCTTCTGATTCATCAATTTTTTCGAGATTTATACAAGTACGTACGAGTTTTAGGACAGATTGATGAATATTTTGATAAGTTTTATCCATACTTTTTAACAAATCAGCTAATGATTTCGTCATGTTTCTCATGATTTTCGAAAGCCAATTAATGATTTGGTAATTCTTTGTTACTATTATCAACATGTTTAAAAAATTTAATACATGAACAAATAAATCACAGTCCTGTGTACTAGTTGGATGAGACAATAGAAAGCGTCCGAATGATTGTTCCCAGGGCATTGACGTAAAATCAATTAAAAACTTTTCAAAACTATTCAATTCCGTTAATTTAACATACATGCATAAGTAATCCAGTGCACAGGTTACTTGCTCGTGACTCGTTGAGTTTTTAATATTGAATAATTGTTGCTGTGTGTAAAAACGAATTGACGTGTATTTGATTGATGCAAGTTCTGCCTTTCTAATCATTAATTTATCACATATATTTTTATCATTAGCATTTTCCCATGGTAACCAGAGAATATTCTCGCTATTGTTCCATTCCCAGGACCAAAATTGTCGAAAGAAAGTTAATGCTATTGGATTACTGCAATGAATCAATGAAGTATCAGATTGACGATTTATACTCGATTTCCAATGGCTTTTGCAAACAAAGGGCACTTTCATTTTTCTCATGACGATTTCTGGCAATGAGATACCTTTGTTAGTCTCTGTATACGTCATTTGATCATTGAACAAAAGGATGAATAATAATTGTGATGCATCCGATTTAACGGATTCGTGATTGGGAAAGAGGAACAAACTCCTCATGACATTGACAAATACATCGACATTATTTGATAAATCATGACGAACAACTGCTTGAGTTGAGCTTATGAGCTTGAGAATTGATAAAATTGGAATAACAGAGTCGGGATAATTATCAAAGTCCTTTTCCATGAGGGCTCTGTCGAAAATATTGAGAATCATGTCCAAACCTTTCTCGTTCATGAAGAGTTTATGCAAACATGTGTCTGTTAGCATGACACTTATTTGTACGAGAGCTGATTTCCTGACTTTGGGTTCAACATGTGGCATTTTCAGCATGTCTAAAACTGATATCAGGTTGCTTCTCTCGTAGCTGCTCTCAGTTTGCCTACAAGTAACCTGTCGTTCGAGGATCAGTAATGAACTCAGTGGCAAACCATGTAGTGATGCCAATCGTGGATATTTATCATGGCCATCTTTTTCCATTCCCAAGAGATAAATTAATCTGAAGAGAGCCTCCTCTCTTATCGAATCTTCAGAAGAGTATAAAATTCTCATGTTTCCTTTGAGTACTTCAAGATATGTCAATTTGATACTCGAGGACATGTCGGGATCGAGCATCTTGAAAATGGACTGACCAAGTGATGATTTATTGTCTGCAAGACATTGAAGAAGTGGAAAAATCGGTATAAGTGATTCAAGAAAATTGGACCAGCCAGTCTCGCCCATCTGTACTTTGCCCTTTACCATAAAAATGAGAATATCTACAGCCGACGTTCTAATTTCATCTCCATCGAATACTCCATGGCATATTATTTCTGTTAGAACACTCGAGTCAAATAAAAAAGCAACGGCCATCCAGTTGAATCTTCCGCGAGTTTTTTCAACACCTAGAGCTGCAGACACTAACCATTGGCATTCTCTGTATGTCGTTAGCCTAATTTCTTCATTTACATTTGCCAGTAAATACAAAATGAGCTGCGTAGCTAAAACTTTATCTTCTGCATTAAAATTATTGTAATTTTTGAGTTCAGAAATATAATTATTTATGATAGAGTAATTTTTATGATAATTCAAACAGATTTTCGAATTAAACATGTTTTTCACAATTTCCTGTTTTCCAGTTGATTTGAGAATGGAAATTGCAGATTTCATGGATTTCGTTATGATTCTAGTTTCATCGAATAATTTTAGACATTCAACTTGGTCTGGATCATTGAATTGCCGAACATATTCTTGAATGATTGCATTAAGACCCGGATAAATTAGGTAAATTGGTGCATCCATTAGTGCTACAGCAATTGAGATCTTGAGAGCTTCAGGAAGAACGTAATCAGATATTTCTACAGGGACAAGTGAACTCAATAGTTTCATTGTCATGCAGAGTAGTTGAAGATAAGTGATTCTCCAGTGATCTATTGTGCTGTAACTTCTGAGAAATTCGAGGGCATCACCGATGAGTTTCATGAGAGCTTTCAGGTCTTCATGAATTTTTAGAGAGATTCCATCGCCACACAACCAAATTGATGGCATGAGACTGAGATTCAAAAGTTCAACGAGCTCTGAGGCCAGATCCATTATAATCTTAATGTTTTTCAAGGGTCTTGAAGGATCCACGGGTATACTAAGTAATCTCAAGACATTCGTGAGACTGTCAATGCAGTAATTCGGTATCATGATTTGTTGCAACTGAAGGACAGACTCATCGACATGATCGAAAATCCGATCATCGTTGCTCGAATGTTCTGAGGATGGACATGAGCCATCTAGAAGTCCTTGAAGGAGTCTCTGCTGTTTGTTTGCTATGCAAGGATCACAGTAATAGTGTATTCGAAACCTTAGGGATCTGCTGAGTTTATGAAGAGCTTTCAAAACAGTGCCAATGATTTTTGAGTCTTCCGAGGTTTTTAAAAATGTCTGGAACATTGTGACGATTGAAGGACGCTGGAGGAAAACCTCTGCTGGAAAATCCTGCAGCATGACATTTGTTATCAATTGACATGTGTGAATAATCAAATCTGTGTCATTTTGATTTGTTAAAGCTTCTTCAACTGCTGCAAGAACACCTCTATCTGAGGATACGAGAGGTTGCCATGGCATTACCAGCCATCGTATGGAGTTTTCAGTCCTTTTTGAAACGGGTGTACCTGGTTCCGAGGCTTCTGTTGTATCTATGGGTTGTGTGCCTTGGGTAGATTCTGATGTACTCGGAAATTTGTTACATTTATCTATTTCGTGGTCTGAGGAAATCGGGGATTGACGGTAGATATTCGACTCACCACAAGTGGTTTTTTGAATGTGACAGGCTGCTGCCTCTTCGATTGCATCGATTTTTGGCTGCCATGCTGGATCCAATCTCCTGCGAAGACGACAGAGCTCATTTGCCAAACGTGATTCTTCAAAATTGTTGATGTTTATTGAATTTTTCTGCAATTTTCAAAAATGCATGATTAATTTTTCTAAATGTGTACAAAATTATAGTTTTTATTTCACTTATAAATAATAGTTTGTGTTGAATAGAGCTGTTGAACATATTCTTCAAGATATATCTATAGGGGTAGGTGGGGTAAAATGGACACATCTAAATTTTTAGGCAAATAATATGGAAAACTATTGAAATTAACAGAAAAATTGGCGGTAGCTGTTTTCCGATGATTTTATTGGAAAGCTGAGAAAATTTTAAGTGGGAAACAAATGCCGGAATTAATTTTTTTGAATTTTTGGCGATTTTGACTTTTTTGAGCATTCTAGAGGGGTAAAACACTTTTTTTTTTTTAATTTTCAGTTTTCTGAGAATATCTTCGGTTCTATTCGTCGTAGCGTAAAAATTCCGACGAGAGGTGAAAGGTGAGATCATTTGCCATCGACTTATAGGGTTTTCAATTTAAAAATATCGATTTTCAAAGTATTTATAGACATTTTTGTGGAACAGCTTTGTGAAACAGTTTTTGGCCTAGAACTATCTCAAAAATTGATATTTTTGAATTGAAAACAGCATGATTCGATGGGAAATGAGCTCACCTTTCATCTGAGACCAGCCCCGAATTGCTACGACCAATAGAACCAGAGATATTTGCAAAAAACTGAAAATTTCCAAAAAAGCGAAGGCTTTTTTCCCCTTCAAAAATGCAAAAAAATATAGAATTTTCAAAAAAAATCGAAAAAAATACACCTGACACCGATTTTTCAATTGAAATTTCCTCAGCTCTTCAATAGAATCATCAGAAAAAATCCATCTCTAACCGTTTTATTATAGTGTCCATTTTGCCCCACTCTCCCTTATTCATAAAATTCTTTTGAATTCCTATTGATTGTAGTGAAAAGTGGAAAATTCCACAGATTGAACTTACTGCAATCAAGTAATGAATTAGGTCAAGGACTTTTCCAGTATGTGGTACTGTTTCATACGTGAACCAATTGAAGAGTTTCGAGAGCAATTCTTGTTTAATTCCATCGCAGTTGAAAGTAAATCCATGTTCTAGCTTCGAGATTATGCTCTCCAGGGCTCTGCAACGGATCTCTTCAATTTTATGCCCTGAAATTAATAGTCATGTTGTGATTGAGGATCATGCTTTCTTATAATCAACTGGACAATAGAAAATTTATTGTATTTTTTTTCAGGGAAAGTAGCACAAAGCAGTCAATTGAATTGATCGTTTCTATCGCTACTCAAATCATAAAATACATGAAGTCTTCTTCTCATTCGTTATTCTTAAATACAATTTGTGAAAAAAAAAGCAAAAAAAAAAATGATAAATCGTACACCAATCTTACGGATTTTTTGCAAAATTTCATGTGATTGAATTATTTATCCACAAATACACATGACATTGAATATTGATGGATAATCAATTGGTATCATTAGAGTTGAGTTTCACATTTCCAATAATGTTCAAGGCCAAATTTATCGTTATTCATCAACAATAAAATTTATTTTCAGCGTTAAATCTATATTCAGCCATGCGTCACCATGTTTAAATTAATTGATGAATATCGCCTCCAACAATATCAATGAAAATCATTCATGCTCTTGTCCTCATGTTGCAAAAAACGTAATTGCCCCAAATCATCGAAAATAATTGTGCTCAATTTGAAGGAAATATTAGATAATTTTTTTTTTTTTATAAAATTTTATGTGATAGAAAATTTCGAAATTAATTTTTAGCAAATACTGATTTTGTGAAAATTTTGATTTTTATTCCTGTTATAAAACCGAGATAAACGATTTATTATTGAGAATCCAGAATTTCGCGGGCTTTTTAATGGTACTCGGCTCTGCAACTCATTAGAATTATTTTCATTCGTTTTTTTATAATTGAAAAAAAGTGATTAATGTTTCTGATACTTTCCCTTTTAATTCATAAATTGGTATTGATGATTGAAAAAATTATCCTCACCTAATTTTTGTACATGAAGGCTTGAAATTGCATTATTAACATTTGTCATTCTGTCATTGAAATTCGAGCATTTTTGAGGTTACGTAAAATCCATGTAAACACTGCTGATAAACAATCTCGGGGATTGTATTGATTATATCCACTAGAGAGCGTACCGTTCCAGTTCTTGAGGTCACGTGACACTATTTTGAATTTCCCGCTGCTGAAAAAATGTAGCAACAAAGCTGAACACTTTGAGCTTCTTCGCTGGAAGCGTAGCGCGTTGAAATATTCATTAATACTAAATACGGATTGTGCAATTTATGTAATAGATTCCTCGTGGAAATCGCTTCGGCAGATTTTGACAAATAATGTCAAACAATCTCAAAAAATGTCATAAAATGAGAAATATTACAGATAATGAGAGAATAGTATACAATTCGACATAATTCTTCAAGTTTTGTCAAAATTTTTATGACGAATTTTGACGGAGAATGTCGTATTATGAAAAATCGATTGGATGATATATATTGTCATTATTTGACTCTTTATGTCATCATGGCCAAAAATGTCATTTATTCACATAAAATTACAAACTTTTATTGTCGCTTTATGACATTTTTCGCCATATCATGTAACGTCCAAATATGTCCAAAAATGACAATCTTTGCCATCATATGACCTTTCTTCCTTTGTGATTTTTCACCACTTCATGGTGTTTCATAAACTGTCAGAATTGGACGATTAATGAGAAAAAATTAGGAATAATGTCAGCATATTTCAAATTTCGTTAAATATTTTCTATCATAATATGTCATATAATTTTATATTCGAACAAACAGTAATTCTTGGAGGCATGTTGGAAAATGTAGAATCATCATGAAAAGTGATAGAATGGAATATATAATGTCAAATCGTGACAGATTATGTCATCTTCTAAGCATCATAATATGTGATATAATGCTACGTGTATGAGTGAAATTGGTAGTTCTGAAAGCGCCGCTAGAGCGCGCATCATAGAAAACTAGTCCGCAAGTCCACTATCATTTTAGAAGTCATAAGTTCAAACCAGCGAGCAAGTTTTCTGTGACTAAATCACCGCATTTTTGATACTATCTGTGTGGCTGCTTCCCATATGGCTTAAAAGAATAATACCCCTTTGAGAGCCTCCCTAGTGGAGTGTTGAATTATGATACAATTTTCTAAGGGAAAGTTTAATAACATATGATGATGTCCCAATTGATGGTGAAACATTTTCATATTTTGACAACAAAAGTCAATACACTACAGTAAAATTGTTTTACTAATTAATATACAAAAAAAAACGTCAAAGTATGATATTTTATGGTACATTCTGTAAAAATATTTCAGATCATGACATTTTTTGACAAATTTGCCATCCCTATTGACACCCGAATTATGACAGATCTTGGCAGATTCTTTGATAATTTGTCGAATTATGACATTTTTTTCTGAATAAATATGACGAAATCTGACCTGCTTGTTTCAATTTACGGATAGAAATTGTCAATTTTTGATGGAAAGTGTCAAATATCATCGATATATGTCCGATTCTGACCAGCTTCTGACGAAATCTGACATAAATTGTAAGCCAGTTTTGAGGTATTTCTACAGAATTCTGCAGCGTCTGTCATTTTTCTACAGAATCTGACGACTCGATTTCCACGAGGGAAGAGTGGCGATTTACATAGCGTTCATTCGGAGGTGAAGACAATGAGAGCGGCAGAATATTAGATTCGAGGAGAGTAATCAGATCTTCTCGTAGCACCTGGGCTCCTACTTGTAAGCTACTCATAATTTGCTGTGAAAATTAAAAAGAAATTCAAGTGTCGTTTAAATAATTTTTTTATTAGACAGTCCTAATACCTTATTATATGGATTCATACACAATTTCAATAATATGAATAATAATACACAAGATGTAAGAAGTTTCCTGCAATAGCCCTTGTGCTAGTCTTTCGCCCTATAGATACATAATTTTGGTAATTAAATATTTTTAAAATAACTAGAGTAATTATCAGTATCATGATCATTCGATGTGAGTGACAAATCACCAGTATTACATGGAATTGTTGGAATTGTCGAGCCCTGGAGTGTAAATCCATGATAATCTTCAGTAATTAATCCAGCTGGAGTTAATGGAGATGGAAGATTAGATGTTGAGACTTGTGTATCATCGAGAAAATTTTCGGATGTTGTTCTATCACAATTATCAATTTCAGTGCATGAAAAATCACACTGGGCATCAAGACTTATCAAACTTGTATCATCATCTGGCTTGCTTGTATCTAAACAGCAATCGATGAATGGAGGGAAATCAAATGTTGGTGATGGTGTGATACAGTCGTCAATGGATGAATTCTTCGTGTGAGGAGCATTGGTACGGTTGTCTGCCTCATCGATGCCAATATTCTGTGAGTAAGGCTGAAGAAAAGAATCATACATTGTAGTTCCGTTTTTGCTGATGAATAGAAATTTGTTTTTCTCATTGAGAGATAAATATGGGCACAATTCAGCAGCAAAGGGGTGAAATATTACCAGGTGATTTTGATTGCCAAACACTTTTTAACTTCTTTTCGGTGACTAAGTGAGATAGGGCGATTTTGCCATCATGTTTTCTTCATTTCTCGTAGAGATTGAGGTGTTCGGAATATGAATCACCATTACTAACCAATATAATTAGTATCTCGATTACAGTTTAGTATAATCGCATTGTAGGTAACAGAAATATTTACAAAAGTGAGTGTAAGGATAGACTATGTGCAAATGCGTGTTAGGTTTTATACTAAATTAAATGTAATTGAGGGGGGACAGCCATGTAGAACCTTCGAAAAATCGTTTTTTTTTGCTTTAAAAAATACTTCAATATGTCTAGAATCCGAAAAACTTGTTTTTCTCGAAACTTTTTTTTTCACTTTTTTTTTTGGTACCAACGATTGCTCAGAGACTACTCAACCGATCGGGCCAAAATTTTGCACACGTTTTCAGAACATATGAGACCAGTCCATAAACCTCCGAAAATTGAAAATTTCTAAAAATTAACTATTTTTTTTATCAGCGAAGAAGACATTTTTTTTGAAATTTTTGACTGTTTTGATTTTACGTCTGACATTTCTACAATTATTAACTTATTATCAAAAAAAGAGGTTTAGGGACTGACTACAGGCATATATTGACCGCATCTTTTTGGATTTCTGTTTCAGATCATTTTTCACGACGCCACCCTTGGCACCGTAAAAAAAAAACGGCGTGACCATGTGGGTTCATCGGACCATATCTCCATCAATTTTCAATATTTTTCTATTGCTAAAAATCGAAAATACTCTTCAAAATAGATATAATAAACTGGGAAAATTTCAGAAAGATCCATTCATTTCTTCCCCTTGAAAAAAATTCCCAAAAAAAGCCTCAATTTCGAGGCTCTACATGCTCCCCTTAAGCATGATATGTAATAAGGGGAAAAGCGAAAGAATTGAATAGAGAAAGATAGCGCGAGTCATCCTGTCAATGAGTTCGATGTCAGTGCGTGTATGTGTCTTGACTACATTGCTCCTTGTCCACGTCTATATATGTACATCCATTTGATGATCGCTGTAACCTCTTGGAATTCTCTACAAGGAAGGATTAGAGCAAAATCGTGCTATCTCAATTAATTTCGGAGATATTCCCTAAAAAATATCACAAGGAAAAATCGTTTCCTCCTGATTTGCCGCCTCACCATCGAATTAATCTGAGCCGAGAAATTTTCGAAATATGTCAGAAAGTTTGACTGTTCATTGTTATTGTCTACATTCATTTGAAGACTATTGAACCGACATGTATATATTTTTACTGATTTTAGAAAGAATCCTCTTGGTTCAGCAACGAAATTATGGTGATTAAAATAATTTATCAATTTTTCTATCGTTAGAAATAAAATTTTCATCAGTACAAGTGGAAATTGATAGTTGAATTAGATGTAACATACCTGAGGAATTATTGGTGGTGGCAGTTTGTAGAGTTCAACATCATCACAATCTAGATTGATGGGCACTCTCTGATTCTTCGAAGTAATCAATGGTGACTTCTCAAGTGCAAGATTTACCTCTTCCCTGATTCTCACATGAAACTGCGTAATTTCCTCCTTCAGTTTGATAGCTTCAATGACAATCTCATTATTCTTCGCCTTCAACTCGTTCAACAGTGTAATATCCTCGCACATGAGATGAAGACTCTCACAAATAGTGAGTGCAGACTCCCATGTATTGGCGGGTACTCTCTCACCGGACATGTATGCATTGAAATCTTTCTCCGACATATTCAATGATTCAGCAGTTAAATTTTCAATAAATGAAACAGCACAACACAAATTAGTGAAATAGTATCCACCTTCGCCTGTCATTAATCTGCTTGCATTGCAAAATCTCGTGATAAAATTTATATTACTCTTGAGCCTTGCTGGATTTGCCTTGAGTACAATAAAAATAAGAGCTGGAAGAAATTCATCGGCTGATGCTGGACCACCAACTGATTGTTGAAGTAATTGAAATATATTTCTGCAGCAATTAACAATACATGTGAGTTTTTCTTGTGGTGCTTTTGCTGAATCCATATTAAGTAGATCAGTTATTGAGGTATAAACAAGTTCTCTTACCTCGGGACTAGTCTCATGTATTGTGCACTCAAGATTTTTACCACTTACCCAATTCAATTGTCTAATACGATTTTGTATTGCCAAATCTTTGTCTTCATCAATTGTAAATGGTGGACAAAATAGTAATCTGTACAAGAGTGTCATTGAATGCCTTTCAACATAATCTAATAGCCTCTCTTTAATTTCTGGCGATATACCAGCATAATTTGGACTATTCTCCATACGTTTTGCAAATACTTGATAGAAATTTTGCGTTATTTCTGATAATTCCTCGATTCTTTTTGCATTTCTATTCTGAAGTATATTTGAGACTAGTGAGTGAATACATTTTTTTACATCTTTTTCAGCTGGGGTCTTTGTTATTAGAAGCATTAAATCACGATTCTCTGCTTTTACTTTGTCGAGATCCTCATTGTCGTGTATTAATTCTTTCAAGAGTTCCTCGTAACCCTGGGGCTTTGATGGTGGCTTCCAGAAGGCAGAAATGTTTAGAAGTTTATTTTTCTTCTCTTGTTGACGTTTTTTTTCTTCAACTTTGCTTATTCCGGACGAAGTAGAATGTTTCACTGAGTCCCTGAAATTTTGAGTAATCATTGAAAAGAAAATTGTTCAGTGAAATTCAGATATGAAGGAAAAATTCAAAATTGCGAGACTAACAAATTCTCTGATAATTTTATATTCAGTAAGAGTATACTTCAAGTTGATCATTTTATCATTTTCGTTCTTTCCCTATTTATGGTCAATAAATAGTGGTATACATCTAGAGTTGCTTTGGAACAGTGCAGATCCTGACCTCATATTGGTAACTTCTTCATTGAAGTTAACGAGGCTGCTTATGGGAAGATCTTTGTGATATATTTCTCTGGACTGTGCTATTTGCTCGTAAAAATTTATAGATTGATGAGGGCTTGTATTTCTCAGCAAAACCTTTGCCCCTGGGGTTTTGATACATACGATAATATGGGCGATTCCACCAATTCTCGAATAGAATTTCGGCTCCAAATTTTGGGGGGCGACTTTTCGGTCCTCATCGATTAAAACCATTAAAATGAAGAAAATCCTAAATTCTAAACCATTTTGCCCCACTATCGAAGCAAAAATCAATGAATTTTGATTTTTGCATCAAAATTTTCTTTTAAGAATGACGTGAGTAGTTAAATGAGAAAAAAAAATACAAAATATAGATTTTCATCGTAAATTTTCTGAATTTTCTGAAAAAAATATCCCTTTTTGTCTTTGTCCTTGTTTTCGAGGTGATAATGCTCTTTGAAAACTTCAAATACTTGTTTCAAATCGTTCCCCATTTTTTTTTTTCAATTTTTTTATTTTTTTCTGAAAATTTGGAAAATTTGCTAGGAACTATATGATTTTTGGCCCCTGCTCTTGAAAACCCCGGCAAACGTAATTAAAAATTTGAAATTTAATACTTATTAAGTACCAACAATAAATGCAAGTTGAAAAGATGAATGTTGCAAAAGACATATGTGTATTGATCACATCAGTTGTCTAAATGTTTTCCATTTAGGATTATAAAATGTGATCAATATACTTGTCTTTTGCAACATTCATCTTTTCAACTTGCAAAAATCATATAGTTCTTAGGAAATTTTCTAAATTTTCAGAAAAAAATAAAAAAATTGAAAAAAAATTTGGGGAACGATTCGAAACAAGCATTCGAAGTTTTCAAAGAGCATTTTCACCTCGAAAACAAGGACAAAGACGAACAAGGATATTTTTTTCAGAAAATTCAGAAAATTTGCGATGAAAATCTATATTTTGTATTTTTTTTTTCATTTAGCTACTCACGTCATTCTTAAGAGAAAATTCCGATGTAAAAATCAAAATTCATTGATTTCTGCTTCGATAGTGGGGCAAAATGGTTTAGAATTTAGGATTTTCTTCATTTTAATGGTTTTAATCGATGAGGACCGAAAAGTCGCCCCCCGAACTTTGGAGCCGAAATTCTATTCGAGAATTGGTGGAATCGCCCATATATAGGGGAGAGTGGGGCAAAATGGACCTAGAAGATGAGATGACTTGAGATTTTTTTTTAAAGCAGCGGTTGCTTCGAAAAATCTGGAAAAATTTACAAACAATATAAATATGTTGGAGGATTTTCTCAAATTTTTTCAGATTTTTTCGTCAAGTCCTTCATTCCGAAAAAAATCCTTAATCATGTTACTATGACGGTCCATTTTGCCCCACTCTCCCCTATATAATTGAAAAAACAAAAAAAATCGGTAGTGAAGATTTAAATAGAGGTAAGTCTACCTTTCTCGCTACTCATTTTCCGAAAATATTTCGGAAACTGAGCGAAATAGCGAAATCTGTGTGAGAGCCTTTTCATAACTCTCTGAAGTTCTCTACAGGAAGGGATTCAGCATAAATCGTACTTTCTCGATTTTTTCCCGAGATATTGGCCAAGAATGGATAGTTGGAAACATGGGCTTATCCTGGTTTACCTTTTCCCTATTGAGTTTTCAATTGAAAAAAAAAAAAAAATATGAACATTGTGCTTCAGAATGAGAAGTGGTGGTTACCTCGAGTATGAAAATTTACATCGATAATAGTGGTAACGATATACCGTCAATGACCCAATTAATGGCACCAAGAGACCTATTCTGCCGCATATCTTTCATTGAAAAATTATATTTTATCATAAATTCAAATTTGATTTTTCCTCGAAAGAATTTAGAATCTGGACTATCATTTACATTAATTATTTTCCTGAATTAATGATAAAAATTATTTAATTTATATTTTTGAAAATATTTTGTCCATGGCCCGATTCATGCCACCATGGCCCGATTTCTGCCATAGAGGGTCCCAATAATTGCCATCAATTAATTTCCATCACTGGTCGTTATTTTTAAATTATTCGTCAATTTATATGAAAGTCCAATGATTTTGCTAACAATCAATACAATTTTCGATTTATTAAATACTTAAATTTTCTCAATATCACACATTGAACTGATGAGGTATTCTAAACCCACATGAAGAGCTTTAGGGCTTTATTTTGCTGAGCACGCTGGTCGCATTTAACAGATTAATTTTAGAAATATATCTAGTAGAGAAATATCGAATATTTTGATTGTCCGGTGTCCTCAGAATTTTTTCCTAGCCACTGTTATCAATTACTTAGAGTTGAGAATTCGAATAAGTTCAATAATCACGAAAATGTATGAAAAGTGGCATTAATCGGGCCGATGGCATAAATTGGGCCATTGACGGTACCTGCAACATAAATCAGATATTTAATTGTCGGAAATATCGCAGCAAGTTATTTTTGTAAATTTCATATTATTTCTCATGGATAAACTGCAAAATAAACGCGTAAAACATCGAATCTACAGTGGACATCTTGAAGTATACTGTCACTATTCATTAAAATTGAAACTTTGAATCACCAACTTTATTGTTAGCTAAAAAAAAATAATTGAATACATCAAAAAACATCTCACGTTTCATGATTTTGAGCCCTAGTCTGACGTTCTCTCTTCGCCCGCTTCTTTTGCAGATACTCTCGGTGACACTTGCTGCAGTACCCTTCCCACTCGTCATTACCAAAAAATCCACAACCATTTTTACACTTTAAGTCAGCAACGTCAATCCTGAGTGACGGAGTCTTGATTGTCCACATTATTAAATTCTCCCTTAACTACCAGAAATCATTTTGACAATTGGTTATTTATATATATCTTTTTACACAGCACCAAGGTATGAAAAATGTAAAACTTTGCACTGATCAACGATCATAACCTTAGAGCGCAGTTGTAAAATATTTTTTTTTTGTATCTTTTTCGATGTAAAAGTCCGAAATTAACCCGAAGTTAAATTATTGCAGATCATCAGGGAGATGGATCTATGTTAAAGTTTGGACTCGATCTTTCTAGCGGCACTTCACTCAACTGCGAAGCAGAGTACGTATCTGCAGGTAAAACAGAGACGGAGTGCTGTATTTTGGGGGGAAAAAATTTGACGGTGAGCCGGGCTGGCTCCCCGTCCATTTGTGAAAAAAGTGGAGCAGCTAGAGATGGGCAGCCGTCACATGACGCGTCACAAAACGGTCATATGACGGTCATGTCATGTCACCTCACGGAGTAGTTGTGACCGTGACAGAATTCGGTCACAAAATTTCACTGAATGACGGTCATAAAAGGAAAATAAATTATGACCGTCACAAATTGAAACAAGCAGGCGTCCGCTCCTTGTGCGTTACTTGAAAGTTTCAGTACTATGCTTAAATTTGATATTCTGCCAATGCAATTGGCAGAAAGCTTCCGAATGGCATTCTCAATTTCATAATCTGCTTATAACTACCCGCGTTTTTTTCTCTCAAAAACTTAATTCTTTACTCTCTTTGTTGAAAAAAATAGCATGCACACACCAGAAGTATTCTTGCCTCCCTAGGTGTGTGATGTACTGTTAGAACATTGTTTTTATTTGAATTCTACTTCTAAATCAGAATAGACGTCTCAATATAATCTGTCTCCCTTAAATAATGACATTTCATTTAAAAAAATCAATATTATACAAAAATTTAGATCATACAATAAAATTTGAAAATTAAAAAAAATGAATTTCAGGTTTTAATTAGTCTTTCTCGTTGTCTTAGTAAAATGATAATGGGGTCATTTTTTAGGAAAAATTGTCTACTTTTCAATTATTAAATAAAAAATACTAGCGTTTCTAGGGAAAAAATTGAGAAAAATTGAAATTTGTGGAACTATTTGTAGAACTATTTATTTGGGCACTCATATCAGAGAATTCGAAGAAAAAATCTGAAATTATCAGCATTTGTTAAGCTCGTCTGAGCGAATATTTTAAGCCAAACTTGGGCGAAATCAGTCCAGTAGTTCCAGAGATAGAGTGTCTATTCATTTAATGGTTTATCAAGAATATCTCAGGAACTACTGGACCGATTTCGCCCAGATTCAATCCCAAAGGTCTCACTCATAAGATATACAAACCCACGAAATTTGAAGTTTCTAACTCAAATATTTTTTTAGTTATCGTGTTGCCCATGATTTTCAAAAAAATACATGTTTGTTAAAATACTGGAACAACCAAAAATTTGAGCGCTCGCCACCTCCAGGGTTTAATGTGCGCCTTACCAATGCGCATCTCCTCGCTGAGGATGGATGCCGTGAAATAATTTTTCGCAGAGAAAACTCGAAAAAACGATTTTTCAATAATTGGCTTTTTCTCGGGAACCATTCGGTCGATTGAGCTGAAATTTCTGGGAGCACATGGTGCACACGTGGTAAATATACCGTAAAATTTTCAAGTCGATACATACAGCCGTTATTAAGAAAAGCGATGGAATGTGTCATCACACACACACACACACACACACACACACACATACGGACATACATGCAGACGACCCTAAAAAAATAGTTTTGTTCGACGTTTCTCATCATTTGGAATCATATTCCGATGAAATCTCAAGTTCGAAAAAAATCACGATTACAATGCTTCCATTCGGAAGCAAAAATTAGATGACGGTCATTTTACATCTATATAGATGTTTTACCATCAATCATTTTTCATTCCTTGACAAAAGTAAATAAATTTAGAAATGAAAGACTCAATTGAAACCCGTTTGAATTAAAGGATAAAAAATTCATATTGCAATCAAATGTATTGAATAGTTACTGATTTTCAAAATTGACTGAAAAAAATGACCGTCACAAATTGAAGAAATTTAATGACGGTCATTTTACATCTATGGAGATGTTTTTCACCATCTCATTCATTTTCCATTCCTTGACAAGCATAAATTTAATTGTGACCGTCATTTTCCATTTAAAATTTGGTGACGTCATGTGACCGTCACAAGACGGTCATTTTTTGGTCATATGACGTCGGTGAAAAAATGACCGTCATTGCCCATCTCTACACACGACCACTGATCCATTTGCAACTTGCGCACAAGTCACCTTCATCTCCATTAAGTTAGCCCCTCTTAATATAAAATTAATATTTTTTGAAAGAAATGAAACTTTAGGAAAGCTGGAATAAATCGATACAGTGCACGTCCCGAGTAAGGTGTCTACGAATAAGGTGCAATGTTTATATTTGCGATGAGTTAATTCCCCCACCATCGGACTTCTCCTCCAGCGCTGTTCTTTAGGTCCCGATGTTTTGAATAAGGCGTTAGCGAGAAAAATGAAAAATAAAATTATTTTTTGATAATTTATCTATTATTAAACTTTCTTTCAACTTTGGTTTCATTTTTAATTTTTAATAAAAATAAGAAAATGATAGTTTAACATTTTTTTTTCTCACATATCATACAAAATATTCAAAGAATCTGTTAAAAAATTGACTGACATTGATGGATCTTTTCTTCTACCATTATTGTTTATTTCATCAGGAATAATACCATTGTTACAAGTTTCATCAGGGATACCATGAAAATCAGGCTCGAAATACGATTTATCAAAGTTTGCAGAGATCAAATTACTTTCATTGCACCTGTCCGAAAGCTTATTCATAGCCGTCACTTGAGCAATGATTTCTATATCCAGTTTTCAATTCCTTTAACCGAACGCCTTATTGCGGACAGCTCGACCCAATACACTGCGCGTTGCTTTGGCAACAGGAGTGGTGGAACGACGATTCCAGGAATCGCCTTCCCCTACAAGACTCTTCGACACCTTATTTGAGACGTGCACTGTACTGACATACGTTCTCTACCTGAATTTTTCTCAGCTTTACAATGGTATTTTTGAAAAATCTCGATCTCGACCTGTTCAATTGGGATAGCTATTTTACACCAGCTTCCCCCAATAAATTAATCGATATTGATGAAAATAATCAGAGATAGATTCTCTCTGATGATACTATTAGGAAGCTGAGAAAACTTTCTATAAAATCATAAATCAGATCTGTTTTTGAAGAATTTTAGTTTTTCGAGAATATCTTTGGTTCTACTGGTTGTAGCAATCTGGGATTGATCTCGGATGGAAGGTGAGCTCATGTTCCATCGATTCTGCAGTTTGAACAAGAAATTATCCATCTATCAAGTACTCATAATGTGAAAACTAATCTTCAGAAAATGGTCTGAAAGTTTTTCCGAAATTGACTTGAAAAAATTTGACTCCACTGGATTGAAGAGAAATGAGCTCATCTTTAATTTGAAATCAGCCCCAGGTTGTTATAACCAATAGAACCAGAGATATCACCAAAAAAATTAATTTTGTTGATTTTCAAAGGGGTGATCCTTCCAAAACTTGTCAAAAAAGAGAAATTTTCTCAAAATTGGAAAAAATGAATCCTGACACATCTTTTGTTCCTAAAATTTCCTCAGCTTTTCAAGGAATTTTTAAAAAATCTCTATCTCAATTTTCTCAATTAGAATGTCCATTTTACTAATCTTCCCTCAATGAATTATATATAATTATAAGTCAGTATAGGAGCTGCTAAAAAATGTGACCCGAGCGAAGTGAGGGTAGGAAAGCTAGTTATAAAATATAAAAAATATACCACCCTGTTATGGGGTTTTTCAACCAACTTTTCCCTATCTCATAGTTCCTTCATGAATTCCCACATTCCGTTACCCCTCCCACAAATACCTGCTGGTCTATATTCTCTATCTCTATATATAAAAAGCAGAGGAACGTTAAGCTAACTTCAGAGTGAGGACATTTTATTCTCATTCTGATTGGCCAATTCGTATTTCATCAGCCAATAGGAATCGTCGCGCTTGGCGCGCTGAATGTCTATTCACTTGAAGGAACTATTAATCAGTTTTAAAGATATTCGAGGGTACAATCGGAAAAAAATTAATTTTTTGTATAAAATCGTTAATACCAACTTATACAAGATGAAATTCTCAAATGTACATCAGTGAATTTGTGGAGAATGTAATGAAGAATAGGATAAGCCGTAGAAACGCAAAATTAATTGAAAACTGAAAAATTCGTACCATTTTTCATATTCCTTTAAATCTTGACGAATTTAAAGAAATGTAAAAAATGGTGAAAAATTTTCATTTCGAAATCAATTTTTCGTTTCTAAGGCTTATTTGGTTTTTTATTACATTTTTCAAATACTTACTGCTTCAGTTTTCAACCATTCATCTTATAGAAGTTTTTATTTAGAATTTCAGACAAAAAATTAACTTTTTTTTCGATTGTACCTTCCACTCATCCTTCAAGGACAGGAAGATAATGTGAGGAGAAAGGACACATCATTTAATGTTGGAGAACAGATCAGCAATGTCTGGGGAAAGGAAACACTATCCAATGTTAAGGAACAGACAGATAATGTGGGGAGAAGGAGAAGTTTATCCAATGTTCAAGAACAGACATATAATGTGAGGGATACAGGAACATTATCTGATGTTAAATACAGGAAGACAATGTCAGGCAAAGGGGAACATTATTGAATGCTGAAGAACCGGACGATATTGTGCGGGAAGCAGGAACATTATTCAATGTTGGGAACAGAAAGGTAAAATGAGAGATAAGGGATAACATCATCCAATATCTGTTCAGGAACAGAGAAACATTGCGGGGGATAAGCGAACGTTATTGAATATTGAAGAACAGGAAAGTAATGTGGGGGAAGGGGGAACATTTTTCAGTGTTGACAAACGGAAAAGTGATATGGGAAAAATGGGAATATCATCCAAATTTTGGAGGGAAGGAGACATTATCTTATGTTAAAAAACAGAAAGACAATGTGAGGGGAAAAGGGCAATTATTAAATGTCAAAGAACAGAAATATAATGTGGGAGGAAGGGGCACATTCCCTAAGGTTAGAGAACAGAGAGATAATATGAAGAAAAAGGGAACATCATCCAATGTTGGAGAATAGAAAAATCATGTGGGGGATAAGAGGACGTTGTCAAATATCCAATAACAGAAAAGTAATGCAGGGGATAAGGAGGCAGTATCTAATATTAAAGAACAGAAAAATCATGTAGAGGAAGCAGGAACAATTGTTCATCGTTAAAGTTGTTTGAGGGTATAATCAGGGAAAAGTTAATTTTTTTTATAAAGTAATTAATACAAACTTATGAAAGATGAAAATATCAAATGTGATTCAATGGGTCTGTGAAAAATGTAATGATGAATAAAATGAGCCCTAAAAACATAAAATTCGTTGAAAAATGAAAGATTTGTACAATTTTTTACATTTCTTTAAATCTTGCCAAATTCAAAGAAATGCAAGAAATAGTAAAAAAAATTAAATTGGAAATTAATTTTTCGTTTCTAGGTCTCATTGTGTTCCTCATTACATTTCTCGAATACTTACTGCATCAATTTTGAGACGTTTATCTTATATAAATTGTTATTTACGACTTCAGACGATAAATTAACTTTTTTTTCGATTGTACCTCCCAATCATCCTTAACGAACAGTCAGATGATGTGAGGGAAAAGGAAACATTAGCCAACGCGGAAGAACAGAAAGGTAACTCAGGCGAAGAGGGAACATTATTCAATCGTCTTCTTATATAGAAAAAAAAACACAAACAGCCAATAGAAATCATCGTGAACATTGAAAATTCACTCGAAAAGGTTAACGAGAGTTAGAAGAATCGATACACTGACTGATCAAGAAAACGCGCGCGTCAGCGCGCGGTCGTTCTCGTACGAGTAAAAGCCTCTCGGCTGACGCTATGCATTCCAACTGTATTGGACCTCTGTAATAGCCATAGGTCCAGCTTATTTATGTTAATAAACTGAACTTTGAGCTGTGAACTTTGAACTCATTTAAATAGAGTGGAGTACCATTGTTTTGATTGAATGAAGAGATAGGGAACTTGATGAGAAGTGGAGATATGCTGAAATAACTGATATCTTCGTGACTTTCTTAGGAACAGACTACTGAATATGATTGTGAATTTGGGTGAGTCTCAATGAGGAAAATTATTTTTGCTGTGTAGAATCAAGTTTCTTGATTCAAGATATCAATGGATTTCAACCAATCATATCTAATTCAACTCAAAGAAACCTTGGACTCGAAAGAATTGAATGATGAGTTGCTTAAAGAAATTTGGTGCTTAAACTCTTGGGGCTCTAGCTGCGAATCACGTGGTCACTGGCGCGTAAGTTGAGTACGCGCTCGTTGTGCGCATGCGCATGGCCGTTCAATAGCGGCCACCGATCACCCAATAACATAAAAAAATCAATATCTGGAGAACGGTCCAGGGAAGTTTTACCAAAATTTACAAGAAAATCAGAAATAAGTCGGTCTCTAACATATTTTTTTTCTAGATTTTTAGGAGTGTGCATTCTCTAGTTGCCATAGATTTTTCTATTTCAATTGTTAATAATAAATAGAAGTATCACATTTTAATAAATGGAAGTTTTTTTACGAGTTCCCGTACTCTTTTGCCACAAAAAAGTATCCTTTCTTTTTTTTTTTATATATAACCGGTAATTACCGAGATACGAGCCTCCAAAGCTGGAGAGAAATAGGCACCAACAGCATTTTTCCACAAATGAAAATGGTAGTAAAATTTTCAATTTTTTTTCTTGTGAGAAATGACTTGTTTTGAGCATTTCCACAACATATTAAAAAATGGAAAAAATTAACAATCATCGCCTGAGAAGTGATCGAAATAGTGTGGAGTGCCCCATATACACCTCCTTTCATTCTGGTAAATCATAAATTCATTTACTCGATATTGAAGTATGAAATTTTTCATCGCATTATGAATCATAAAAAAATTGTAACACATTTCAGGAGATTCTCTAGATTTTCCAAATGATACGTGGCAGTATGCACACATCTAAACATAGGGCGATAGAGCACACACAGAACTTCCGGACAAAGTTTTGAGAAGAAAAAAAAAATCCTACCGGAAGTTACTGATTCTGGAGGTCTCACCATTTACTCCGTGTTGAAAGTTCTAACTTTAGGACTTAATATCTCATTGAAAACTTGTTAAAAATTTTTCAAATTTTCAAAGAAAAAAAACAGAACTAATATAAATAATGATCCCGAAAAATTTGAAGTAAATCTGCCAATTCTGCCGTTGTATACTACCTCATAAAATTACCTTACGGGGAAATTCCGTCAAGAATTAAAAATAACAAGATTAGGAATGAACATAAATGAAAAAATATGTAAAAAAAAAAGTAAGGAATTTAGTCAACCATTTGAATTGTGTCGTATCAGGTATCACAAATCTGTGGCAATGTCAAATGATCACCTGTGTATATTTGATATGTAAATATTTTTTTCAACTTTCGGATTAATGGTTTCCCTCATAATACCACTCCTAAAAACAAATGGCATTTTGTTGAATCAGTAGTTCCCCGATCAAAAATTTCTGAGTCAAGGTGTTTGCAGCTCCCTTCCATAAGGACTCATATCTTTGCTGGGCTCTCAGTAGATTTATAAAGACTTACGAAGACATAAGTTCTCATGAAAGAGATCGAGAAATGAATCATTTTTTTCATTTTAACTTAATAATTTTCAAGTTCTCAATTTTTCCACATTTTTGGAACGTGTGGAATTATTATTTTTATTTATATTTATTTCTTTGGTATTACCATATCGGTTTTATACCCTCCCCTTTCATCTGCCTTTTTGCCGCCTTCCTTCCCTATTTGCGAGAGCCATGGATCGACTTTCTATTACTGCCCGCATTTGCCGTGGACCAGGGGAAACCATGGAAAACCCTGGATCAGTGCAGTCGGATTCTTACAGAGTCCTAATGTGCCTTTTTGTCACACTGACGAGAAAGTCACACTAATTCTCTATAGTCACACCTCACCGTGTAGTTCAGTTTGTTGTTCAAATCTGTGTACGGCAAGCGGTCACCCATCCAAGTAGTAACCAGACGCAATGCTGCTTGAGGAGGTTGGTTACCACTTGTGCGGGGTGCGCGGGCAGGGGAGAGTGCCTATGCTTTAACATAGGCATCCCGAGCTTATACCAATTCCTGAACACGAAAATAGACAACATTTTTCTGACCTCTAATCAGTTAATTACTCGCTGAAAATCATTATAATAATTTTTTTATTCCCTCTTATAATTTTTGAAAATAAATAATCACCTCAAATCTTATCAATGTCATAAAAAATGAAAGAAAATTGATTGTGAGATGGGCTCGGGAACTTTGACAACGCTGCAGTTGAAATATATTTCAAACTGTATCCACACCCTCGTGGAAATCGCTTCGGCAGATTTTGACAAATGATGTCAAACAATGTCAAAAAATGTCATAAAATGAGAAATATTACAGATAATGAGAGAAAAGTATACAATTCGACATAATTCTTCAAGTTTCGTCAAAATTTTTATGACGAATTTTGACGGAGAATGTAGTATTATGAGAAATCGATTGGATGACATATATTGTTATTATTTGACTCTTTATGTCATCATCATGGCCAAAAATGTCATTTATTCACATAAAATTACAAACTTTTATTGTCGCTTTATGACATTTTTTGCCATATCATGTAACGTCCAAATATGTCGAAAAATGACAATCTTTGCCATAATATGACCTTTTTTCCTCTGTGATTTTTCACCACTTCATGGTGTTTCATAAACTGTGAGAATTGGACGATTAATGAGAAAAAATTAGGAATAATGTCAGCATATTTCAAATTTCGTTAAATATTTTCTATCATAATATGTCATATAATTTCATATTCGGACAAACAGTAATTGTTGAAGGCATGTTGGAAAATGTAGAATCATGATGAAAAGTGAGAGAATGGAATATATAATGTCAACTCGTGACAGATCATGTCATCTTCAAAGCATCATAATATGTGATACAATGCTATGTGTATGAGTGAAATTGGTAGTTCTGAAAGCGCCGCTAGAGCGCGCATCATAGGAAACTAGTCCGCAAGTCCACTATCATTTTAGAAGTCATAAGTTCAAACGAGCGAGCAAGTTGACTGTGACAATTCGATCGTGCAAGGATCGTGTTAGACAACTATATCACCGCATTTTTGATACTATCCGTGTGGGTGCTTCCCATACGGCTTAGAAGAATAATACCCGCTGATAGCCTCCTTAGTGGAGTGTTAAATTATGATACAATTTTCTAAGGGAAAGGTTAATAAAATATGATGATGTCCCGATTGATGGTGAAACATTTTCATATTTTGACAACAAAAGTCAATACACCACCACAGTAAAATTATTTTACCAATTAATATACAAAAAAAACATCAAAATATGATATTTTATGATAGATTCCGTAAAAATATTTCAGATTATGACATTTTTTGATAAATTTGCCATCGCTATTCACACCCGAATTATGACAGATCATGGCAGATTCTTCCATAATTTGTCGAATTATGACATTTTTTTTCTGAATAAATATGACGAAATCTGACCTGCTTGTTCCAATTTACGGATAGAAATCGTCAATTTTTGATGGAAGGTGTCAAATATGATCGATATATGTCCGATTCTGACCGACTTTTGACGAAATCTGACATAAATTGTCAGCCAGTTTTGATGTATTTCTACAGAATTCTGCAGCGTCTGTCATTTTTCTACAGAATCTGACGACTCGATTTCCACGAGGGCACATACATACCGAGCTCTCACAGACATAACGCTACATCACGCGGCGATGGCATGCTAGTTACTCGACACGTGAATTTTGATCGAGGAATTGTTTAAAACCATAAATTGCAATTGTCAAAGGTCTGTAAGGCCCCGGAAAAATGGTCAATTATTTTTCCTAATTGGTCAAGGAAGGTAGTGATCAGTTTTCCAATCAAATCTCAATTGTCATTCATGAGATTTTCAATTTTTTGTCTCCGAATTATCGGTATGGCTCAGTATGCCCATAAGAGGCCGTGTATAACTGGGGATTTTCATTAATTTATTACGTCCAAACTAGGTTCAAGAACAAATTAAAAATTTAACACGAGTCGTATGGGATATTCAACGATAACATTGAAAATTTTCAGAATTTTTTCATTTGAATGCATTTAGTGACCAACCTCCTTAACCCGGTAGATCCGCCGAGCCGTACACAGACCGAACAGCCAAACTGTCGGTGTGTGGAATTATTATTTTTCTCATATTTGACTTTAAGGATGTATGATCATGACAACAATTTTCGATTTGGGGCGTCAAAATTTTTTCATAGTTAGATTATTCCTCAGAGTAAAATGGAATCATTATTAGATTCTACCTTGATCATTAATGCTCCTTTGAGTGCTGTCCCGTGCTCGAAGAAGACTGAGTCTCCAAACATGAGTATTCCAAGGTTCACTCAGTCTGGGTTTACAGTCGCCGTGAAGACTGATCCAAGCCTGAGGATCAGTGTTACTTGCACAATTTCCTCACAATTGATACAGGCTGCATAAATCGAGGTTGGGGAATCGCTGCTGGTAAGTCTAGATTCTACCTTGATCAGTCTTCGAATAGTTAGGAGACTTAGTTCTACTACTCAGCGCTAGAAGCGCAATGTGGTGATTCTCGTCCCCATATCAAGTTCCATTCTAAAAATCATAAGTTCTAGCAAGCTACCAGGTTTGGAGTATCAATGGAATATCAAACTGATCGAGTTAAATGCCAGGGAATCGTAAATTGAAAAAAATTGAATGGAACAAAAAAAAATAACTAGGGGTGAGCAATTGCTCGCTCATTACGCTCACTCGCGAATAGAGGAGTGCGTAGTTGCTCGCTCGCGAATGGAGGAGTGCGTTACTGCTGATTAGAAGGAATGAGTGAGAATGTATTGTGATGAGTGTGACTTCAAGCCGCACTAAGAACTCCCCGATAATTTCTCTCACTTGCTATTAGAAAAATGATGAATGATAAAAACGATAAATAACAACAGACATAATCGTGGAAACTATCACAAAGTGTTGAGGAGATCTCAAAATATGGAGATCAATAAAAAAATCAATCTTTACTTTTCGGGGTCAGTGCATAGACTCCACTTTTTGGGAAATTCAGAAAAACTTAATAATGTTTCACTTAAAAAACTAAGGAAGTACTGTATCGATTTCAATCAAAAACTAATCAGATCGAATCTATATCGAGATGCTTTGATTGCAACATCGATCATCTCGATCGCGTTATTGATTACTGAGAAAACGTAAATGAAAAAATTGGTCACATACATACACACACGCACAGACATGATCGTGAAAACTATCGAAAAAGATTGGAGAGGTCTTAAAACATGAAGATCGATCGAAAAATCAATTTTCCATTTTCGGGGCCATTACATAAACTTCTCTTATCGAGAAGTTAAATATGTTGAAAAATGAATATTCCTTTGGAAAATAGAAAGGTTGATGGCTCTCCAATAAAGACCGGAGACATTACCGACAACAAAATCCAAACGATTCGTTTAGTGTTACCACGGCAATAAAATTGTGACAAATTTAGTTTTCAATTTATAAATCTTTCAGTATCGATTCAAATCATTTCGAAAAAATATGACTTGATGATTAGAAATTCGAAAAGCTTGTCAGAATTTAACAAAATATATGATATAATATTTTCTATTAATATTACTCAGATGAATAGCGGTTTTCCGGAGGATTCTGAAATTATCACTTATACTCTTTTCCATTTTAATTACCGAAGTTCCAAATGAGATTGAAAAAAAACATTGGCACAATAAAGAATGTGGTATCGCTATTGATATTTTGTGTCATCTATTTTTTCACCTAATTTTATTAAATTGCATGATTTGTGTAATTAATATAAAGACGTGAAATCATTGATCCAGGTGCATCTATTATCATCATCAAGGATAATCCGTGATTTTTGAGAATTTCATGAAATTATAATGCTACGCGATTCTACGATGACATGTAGATAAAAGAGTACAGTGAAACCTCTATTATTTTCCACGCGCGAGGCTTAAATTTGGAAAATAATAGAGGTCTTCTTCTTCTATTCCTTATGGTTATATCCCCTATGAGAGGGGCAAGTACCAAAAATAATAGAGGTTCCGACTCGGTTTCTGTGGCCCCCACTCCGCCAGCGCGAGAGTGAGAGAAGACGATACGTCGCTCTCTCTTCAACCGCAATATTATTATTCTTGACTCTCTTTAGTCTACATGTGTCTTTGTCATTCCGCACATGTCTCCGCATGCGCAGAAGAACAGAGATAGCTATAGATGGAAGAAAGACAACGAAAAATAGTTGAGAGTGGGGGACGCTCTTTCTCCTCCGTTGAGGGGCGGTGGAATATATTGGAGGTGAAAATAATGGAGGTTTCACTGTATAAACTTGATTTTTGATGATGTAGGCACCGTTAAGAAACTTGTTGAACAATTTCAAGTTTGAGACGAGCGGTTTGAAGGATACTGAATAAATTTCATTTTTTCTTTGAATATTTCATATTCTCAGCTATTAATGATTATTATGGAATAATTCATTGTAATGATTAGTTAGAAGATTAATGAAGTGAACATCAAAATAGAATAAGGTGTCATCAGTCAGCTCCCTATCACTAATAAAGCTATTCACCTTACTCAGGCTGAGATTTGGGAGGAGGCAAGGGGAAATAAACATTAGTTATAAACAGGCGAGTAGAGAGAAGACAGATTACACGGACAGAATGTTTCCAAAACCCTACTCGAATTATCATATAAATTGAGCGGGTATCGTCACATTCTATGAATCATGATATGTGTTTCGATAATCAATATTGATCATCGAATCCAGAAACATACTTAGCCAATCATATTGGCGGAAACACGTGCATGACATTCTAGCTACCAATCACATTTCCCAACCTTGTGGGAAATAATTTTCCTCATTCGATTCAATACCTTCTTCTCCCTGATTTGTTATCAATCGGAGGTAAATAGGAGAAAAAGACACTCACATAAAACTAGATAAAGAAACTCATAAAATGAGGTAAACATCTTGCAGCAGTATATAATGGCCAACGATGTTTGAGTTCCAGAGAAGAAGAAATCAAAGGCAGAAGTTAACTTAGAAATCAAAGGAGATCAGTAGTGTAGTAGAGGAAATCAATATCAAAATGAAGTTTGTGCATTTGATTTTTTTAATTTATCTAATCATCATTGTGACTGATACTCAGGTACTATGTGCAGATGCCACTCAGTTTCATAGACAAAAATTTGATTGTGAAAAAAGATTGAAAAGTGAATTGCTCAATCTCTGCCATCTTTTTCCTGCCAAGACATCAAACGGAATACAACGACCACACGAGGAAATAGGGACGCGGTGCTGCTCAGAAAGCCCTTGTTCCATTGACATGTTGTTGGAGTATTGTTAAGAGTAATCAGTATATCACCAAAATGAATAGTATAACAATAGAGAAAGTGAAATGTGACGAGGGAATAATTTAATAATCATCATAATCAAAGATATTCTACTGATTTTTGTGCCATACGATAATCATGTATTATTTTATTGTTTCAACAGTTTTTAATGAATGAGAGACTGAACTAGTGAACTCCGTTGAATTCTCATATGATTAATCGTATTGCTAAGTGACTATAGTACTGTAATTTTATAAATGCCAATATATTCTGATTAAATTTCTCGAAATCTCTTCTATTATTCCTATTTCTTGAATTTCTCGATCATTCTGTGCTCATTCAATATGTTTATCACTCTCAATCCATTCTCTCCTTCTCCTATCGCAATAAAAACATACTATAATACAGGATGACCTTACAAACTCTAGGGGTTTAAAGAATCGCTAATTACAATTCTCATGCCTGGAGAATCAGTGAAATCGGAAAGGTAAAATTCTAACGGTGATCATAAGCCATAGGAATTTTTTTGTGGTTGCAACATCGAATGCGCTATTTGAGGTGAGCCCAGATGCGACAATTTCCAAAATTACAAAAAAAATATATCTGTCACTATTCAGATGATTCTTCTCCAATTTGAATCATTTTTGCACCATTGGAATTTCCATTTCTCATTTTCCTCATTTCGAAAATCTGCAAAGTTAATACTGACATCACCCTGTAAAATAATCTTATTCTATAATTTTTGTAAATGTTGAAAGTAGATAAGATCGAGATTGGTAAGAATTTTGAACAAACGGAAAAAACTCTGAAAAAAAATCATGAAAATACTTTAACATAATGGCTAATTTGTTTTGATTCTTTCGGAGAGACTCATCGAAAGAAAAATACTTCATTCATTCTTATTACAGTAGACTCTCAAATAAGTTCCCCTGTCTGTTCCAGACTGCTCGTTAAAGTTGATTGCGCCGTGGCATACTCTCCTATGCGCAGCTAGATGCGCGGAATGTATGGGCATGTTCTGAAATTCACTGCCAGTACTGAAAATGTACAGTTTCTGTCACTGAAACTGTACATTTTCAGTACTGGCAATGAATTTCGGAATTTAGCCTACATCTTGTGCACGTAACCTCATTCAAAATGCCGCGCATTTAACCTCAATTTGATTGGTCCGCCGAAGAAGCAGAGTGGGGGAGCCAACGAAGAACTTTAATGGAGAAATCTGGGGATCTTCAACGAGAGCGGAACTTCCCTCGCGGTTTCGAGAAGACCGTATAAATACCCGATAAATACGGTATAAGCATAAATGCTGCATTTACTCCCGATAAAATCCGTTTATCCGTGCAGTTTTTAGTCACAATTTATTCCGTTGATATACAGTATGTATACCGACTGTAATCTAATTAAATACAAGATAAAAGCTGAATAAATAGCATATGTATACATATATATGTCGTGAATATTTCTTATATATAAAGACTATATTCCGAATATGTGCTGTTTACCGTCAATGGCCCAATTAATGCCACTTTCCATACATTTTCGTGATTATTGAACTTATTCGAATTCTCAACTCTAAGTAATTCATCCCGTATAAACACTGGATAAATGCTAGATATAGTATATTTCCGGACGAGAGAGACAGAGTTTTTCAAGGAGTGTGAAGTTGGCGCCCGAGCCGAAGGGGAGGGATGCCAATCACACGACTTGAAAAACTCTGTCTTTCATGTCGGGAACATAGTTTTTCTTTAGTGATTTTACGTTCTCAAGTTCGAGAAAGGGTTTTTTCCAGGCTAGCCTGGAAAAAATTTTTTCTCGAGCGTGTGAACGTAGCAACAGTAATGAAAAATACTATGTAGCTATATTTCAACGGTCGATAAGAAAAAATCCTGCATATATCGAGTACAAAGAGCGTATTACAACAGTATAAATACCGTATAAAAACTGCACGGATAAACCGTATAAATACGGAATACAGACTGAACTCTGACCGTATTAATTCCGAATTTATACAGTTTTTCGGAAACCGCGAGGGATTTATTGGGCGGAACTTATTTGGGAGTCTACTCTATTATTATTATTATTATTGTTATTAACTTCCCGATAAGGGAAGTTTATGTAATGGCCCCGAAAATGAAAAATCGATTTTTCGATGGATCTTCATGTTTTAAGACCTCCTCAATATTTTTTGATAGTTTTTACGATCATGTCTGTGTGTGTGTTTGTGTATGTCCGTGATCAATTTTTTCGTTCACGTTTTCTCATAAATCAATAATGTGATCGAGGTGATCGATGTCGTAATCGAAGCATCTTGACATGAATTCGCGGTCATTAGATTTTGATCGGAATCGATCCAGTACTTTCTTAGTTTTTTAAGAAAAACATTATTAAGTTCTTCTTAATTTCCCAAAAAGTGGAGTCTATGCATTGCCCCTGAAAAGGAAAAATTGATTTTTTTATTGATTTCCATATTTTGAGATCTCCCCAACATTTTTTGATAGTTTCCACGATTATGTCTGTTGTTGTTTATCGTTTTCATCATTCATCATTTTTTCTAATAGTAAATGAGAGAAATTATCGGGAAGTTCTTAGTGCGGCTTGAAGTCACACTCATCACAATACATTCTCGCTAATTTCTTCTAATCAGCAGTAAAGCACTCCTCCATTTGCGAGCGAGCGTAGCGAGCGAGCAATTGCTCACCCCTAGTTATTATTATTATTATTATACATGAAGGTCCTGGGTTCGATCCCCGCAACTTGCTCCATTTTTTTTTCGTTATTTCCCTCTATGAATGTTAATTTATAATCGTTCAACGTTCTATGTAGTACAGAAGTACCAATTAAACTAAAATGAAATTCAAAAACAAGACGGTAAAAATTGGGTAGGGAAAATTCCCAAATATACCCAAAATAACAGTATTTTTTGGGTGTAATTCGGGTATATTTTCAGCATTATACAGGAAAATCACTGAAAATATACCCAAATTCGGAGGACAATTTGGGTATTTTTTTAGTTCGAAACGAATTCGCTGGGGAATATTCAGTCAAAATTATCTAAAATTTTACAAATCAAATATTTGAAATTATGTGAGATTTCCCGCGCTGCAAACAGCTTATCCAAGATGGCGCTTTCATTGACGTGGCTTCCGGTCTCGTCCGTGGCTTCATTCCAGTGAAGACTCGTTCGGTCACAGCCTCAGGACGCCACGAAAAGTTAAGACGCCAATCGTCAAATCTCAACTTTTTAAAGCAATTCTTCTAATCTTTTACGTAACAAAGTGAAATAATAATCGAGATTTATTCTCCACTTATCATTTTACGTAAAAATTCCAATAATTTATTTACGTCATGTACACCAGAAGCCGAGGAAATCAGCAACAACAAAATACAAATTTTGGTAATTATTATTTTGTTAAAAAAACTTATCTCAACTCATATATTGTTAATTAATTAATTAATTGAAATACTGGAATACAAGCTCGGCTTCTTCAAAATTATTGAATAATTTCTCTCTGGCTCCATCGCATGACTTGATTCTATTGGGCGGGCGTAAATAATCAATAATTCCACCGGCAACATAAAATGGCCGACAGTGACTGAAATAAATGCGATTTTTTTTTTTTCTTAATTACAGTACGAGGACCTACTCTGAATCCTGCCAACGCATTTCCCCCTGCTAGTAATTCTGTAAGTTTTGAAAAAACACATTAATTATACGCAATAATTAATAGAAATTGAATTAATTGGTTCTTTTATTCCTCAAATTTTAGTTTTCTATTGAGTTTTCACGTGAGAACTGTCTTGACGAATAAAATGGATGAATGTCGTGTTTTTTTTTTTTCTGTTCATGATTTAATATTTAATGCATGTACTAATTCTCGTACTTCGGTATCCCCTATCCCTGCTTTATGCACAAAGCAGGCATCGAAAAGTAGCTATACAACAATACCGAGGAGGTACATGTCACCAGGGGCAAGTTCGTCGTCTGACCTCACCTAGCATAACATTGTTACAAAAAATTTCAGCGTTATTTATTGAGTCATTTAAAGGTTGATACAAGAATTCAAATGATCGAAGAAAAATGTTTGATTATTTTATTCTTTCAAATGAGATTGATGGTAAAGTAGTAAAGCGAAATAATGTAATTTCCATTTCTCAGTTCTTGTGAAATATAGGGGAGAGTGGGGCAAAATGGACACTGTAATGAAACGGTTAGAGATGGATTTTTTTTTTGATGATTCTATTGAAATGCTGAGGAAATTTTAGCCGAAGAACGACTGTCAGATGTATTTGTTTCGAAAGTTCGATTTTTTTCGAAAATTTTCAGTTTTCTGCAAATATCTCTGGTTCTCTTGGTCGTAACGATTTGGAGTTGATCTCAAATGAAAGGTGAGCTCATTTCCCATCGATTTATGGCGGTTTGAATTCGAAAATATCAATATTTGGAATAGTTGTAGGCCAAAAACTCTTTCACAAAACTGTTACACAAAAATGCTCATAAATACCTCAAAAAACGATATTTTCAAATTGAAAACCCCATGAATCGATGGCAAATGATCTCACCTTTCACCTCCATTTAGAATTTTTACGTTGCGACAGATAAAACCGAAGACATTCTTAAAAAACTGAAAATTTTCAAAAAAAGGAAGGGTTTCACCCTCTAAAATGCTCAAAAAAGTCAAAAATTAAAAAAATTTAATTCCGACACTCGTTTCCCGCCTCAAATCTCCTCAAATTTTCAATGAAATCATCAAAAACGATCAATCGCAAATATTTCTATTAATTTCGAGAGTTTTCCATAATATTTGCCTGAAAATTTAGATATGTCCATTTTGCCCCACCTTCCCCTATCTTCATCTTCAATGGAAATCAGGATTACATAGCAAAAAAAATTTACGAAGTATGATGAATTTATCTGATTTTACCGCTTTACTCATCAATTTTTTTTTGCAGATAAATATTGAAAGAATTTTCAAATACAGGAGATAATGGCAATTTTTTATATGCTAGATTTTTTTAACGACCAACAAAATGTCAAACATGAATGGAACATTGTCAAACATTTTTCATCATCAAAAATTTAATATAATAATAATAATATGAAAAGGAAGAAAAAAAACCGTGTTATGACCTATGGTCGTGGTTGAGACGTTTGTTGCCCTCAATTAAATGACCCTCAAGACGCCCTGGGCCCTGGTGGGAGCGTACAACCGTAGAGGTTCCTTGTGTAGCAGAACGAACCCACCCACTCTTTATTTCAGTTTCCACAAGTGAAGACACCAACAAGTCCTGCTCAGGTTCAGGAACCGCAGACTCCTGGACGACAGCCGACGCAGCCACAGCAGCCGCAAATGGTCCAAAAACCCACTCAGCAGCCGCAACAACAAGCTTCCCCGAAGCCAATGCAACAGATGCAACAACAATTGGCGATGCAACAACAGCAAATGCAGCAGCAGTTGCAACTGCAACAGCAGCAAACTCCTGAGAAGACAGCAGCAGCTCAAGGATCGCCTGCATTGAAAACTACTGCAGCTCAAAATTTGAATCTGAGTCTGAGTAATGTGCAAGGAAATGCACCAGCTATATCAATCCCAGGTCTTGATAATCCAATGGAGTTTGAAGAAGGATCAGTTGAAGCTGATGGATTCTCAGAGACCAGTGACATACCAAGATGGAAGCGCAACAAACTCCAAGGAAGTTAGTAAATCTCTTATATTTTTTTTTCTCTACCGCTGAGTTACACGTGGGACATTATTTTTTTTCCAGTAATTGCGGGAATTTAATGTAAAATAATGTTCAAATATGTTGAAACTGAAAGACTATAGAAAAATGTGCCAAGAGAGCATGATTTTGTAGAAAATTTTATTACCTACATGACAAGTCTGCTACTGGATTATAGTTTAGGTTATTGGTTATTGACTCGGATTTTTTTCTTTATCCTGATGACAAATCACTGCGCAAATTTGAAGTTTCTCTCATTCTTCACTGATCTCCAGGTAATTCAATATCTGTTGAGATCAATGGAGATGCTTGGAAATCAATGTAAACGAAAATTCTGACATTAATCCACTGGTGAATTTTTCAAAGATAGTGAAAAACACATGAAAATTAATAAACTATTCTATTTTAGCTAAAGTCAACAGGAAACTGAGGCGTTTGCGAATGAATCAGCGTCTCAGAAAGACGCTCATGCCAAAGAACGCCATAATGGTCCTCAATGAGATGAAAGCTGGTGTACAATTTACTTTCCCAGAATCTCAAGCGGTTCCAAATTCACTTTTCCTCGTTCATGCTGAGGTAATAGATGAAATTATTATTTTTTTATATAACTGAATATTGATGAAATTACATGAAATTTTCAGTTGGATGGCAAGACCTATGTTGGCCAGGGTTTATCCAAGCCTTTGGCACGTCAAAATGCTGCTGAGAATGCACTCAAGTGTCTTCTCCTTGAGAAAATGACAGCAGCAGCTAATAAAGCACGCACTGATGCTGAAAATGATGTTCAGGGAACAACAGCAGCAGGAACAGAAGAAGAAAAAACGTCAGAGGAAACTGCTGCACCTAAAGAAACCGATGCTGAAGTTACTGAAACAACTGGTACTGAATCGGCAACAGCAACAACTCCAATGGCAGTTGATGATACTGATGAAATACCGTGGAGCTCATTGGCAAGTTTTGCACTCTACAAACTATTCCTCGAATGGCAGAATCAAGGTACTGTTGTACCAATTCCACGTCCAGGTACACAGACGCCACCGAAAACAAAAGCCGAACAGAAGCGACCAGTTACGAAAGAACTACCACAGAACTACCTATCAGTTCATCCAGTTATGTTATTGAACCAAATGAAACCTGGTACAACATATGTTGAAGTCAATAGAGCTGGCAATCCACCAAATACTCTGTTCACACTTTCAGTTGAAATTGACGGAAAAGTTTACACTGGTACAGCTAAGAATAAAAAAGATGCTAAAAAAGTTGCTGCTAAAGCAGCCTTGCAGGCATTGTATGGTCTTGAGTATCCCGAGGAGCCAAAACCAGAGACAATTGAACCAATGCAATTGAGCGAGACAGCCATCCCACAAGTTGCACCGCAATAAGTAATAAATTTTTACAGCAAGTAAAAGTTCAATGAATTCATCAAAATAATCTTGGAGGAGTTAATTTTATAGTATTGTAATGTTTTTTCCATTATTAACCAAGTTTTTGAAGACAAATTATTCATTGTCTCATCAACATTTTTTTCGTAATTCAATGACAATTCTCTTGATATGTAATCACGTTGTATCAAATTCTGGATTTAACGATAAATAAAGTAACATAATCATTAAAATAGTTAATAGTCTAACTTTGCATACCAAATAACATTGATCTTGTTAGATATCATTCAGAAAATGAAATTTGAACTAATTATTGTAATCTATTTTCTCGATGCATACTTGCAATCCAATTCAGCAACGAATATGAGTCGAACAGAATTAGTCGCTGGAGAATTTGAAATATTTAACAAGCAATAACTAGTTTCAGTCTCTTCAAGTTCTGCAAGCTATAACATTTATATGTGTTATGGCTCTGTTGATAGAGACTTAATCAGAAGAAATCGAAAAAAAAAAAAAAACGTTTCATGATTGATCAGCATCAGAAGTAATCGGCTTTTAGCTGGAGGAAAACTAGAGGGATACCGTCAATGGCCCAATTAATGCCATCGGCCCAATTAATGCCACTTTTCATACATTTTCGTGATTATTGAACTTATTCGAATTCTCAACTCCAAGTAATTGATAACAGTGGCTAGAAAAAAATTCTGAGAAAACCGGACAATCAGAATATCCGATATTTCTCTACTAGATATATTTCTAAAATCAATCCATTAAATGCGACGTGCTCAGCAAGATAAAGCCCTAAAGCTCTTCATGTTGGTTTAGAGTGCCTCATCAGTTCAATGTGTGATATTGAGAAAATTTGAATATTTAATAAATCGAAAAATTGTATTGATTGTTAGCAAAATCATCGAACTTTCATATGAATTGACGAATAATTTAAAAATAACGACCAGTGATGGAAATTAATTGATGACAATTATTGGGACCCTCTATGACAGAAATCGGGCCATGGTGGCATGAATCGAGCCATGGGCAAAATATTTTCAAAAATATAAATTAAATAATTTTCATCATTAATTCAGGAAAATAATTGATGAAAATGGTAGTCCAGATCCTAAATTCTTTCGAGGAAGAATCAAATTTGAATTTATGATAAAATATAATTTTTTCATGAAAGATATGTGGCAGAATGGGTCTCTTGGTGGCATTAATTGGGTCATTGACGGTACTCAAATATTCAATTTTTTTTACGAGTCGACCGCTGGATCAATCCCGTATTTTTATAATATTCCAGCTGCTCTACTCCCTCGACTGGATATCGAATGAGTGGTCAGGTCGATTGTTTTCTTAATGAGTTCATTTAGTTATTCAGAGAGAGGGTGCAAAATTTTTGTCAGTACGACTGCACAAGAAAAACTACGAGCTCAAATAATTTTGTGGACTTGGACCAATTAGTTAATCGTTACCAACTAAGTTTTCTTACTCATTTTCTACATTAATTCTTTGACTGATATTGCTCAACTATGCAATTTGTTATAATGTAACAGTGATCGGCATCATCGATTTTTTCGTCAACGATTTCGATTATATTACTGATTTTTCATAAAAATTAGTAATTAGCCAAGAAAAAATATTGATTTTCACAGAAAATTAATAATTAGTCGATAAAAAATATTAATTTTCCTAAAGAATTAGTAATTAGTGAGAAAAATTACTTGTTGTTTCCAAAAATTCCTCAAAATTAGTAATTTAATAGATTAACAGACACAAATTTTGAACGAGGAGTTGTGATGAAATGTAATACTAGTGCTGCAAAAAGTAGCAATTAATAAATGGAATAATGAATGATATTTGGAATAATAATATTTTGGAATATATTTTGAAAGGAACTCGTAATTTTTGGCGGCTAATTATTAATTATTTCGAAAAATTAGTAATTAGCCAATAAGCATGATTCATTTTTCTGGAAAATCAGTAGTTTTTGTCGGTCAACTACTCATTTTTCAGAAGCATTACTGATTTTCCGAAAAAATTAGGGACTTTTTCCGGCTAATTACTAATTTTTCAGAAAAATTAGGAATTTTTCTCGACTCATTACTAATTTTTCAGAAAAATTAAGTAATGAAAATAGATTTTTTTTTGCCCATCACTGTAATGTAATGCGCATTCTTGATACCCGTAATATTTAGCTTTATCTTTGTTCCTAGTATAAAATCAAGTCCATTTTGGGTTAAAAAACCTCAATTCCCCCAGTGGACTGGTCTGCCAGTGCTGTGCTCAAAAATTTAGTTATTTTTAAGGTACCCCATTTTGTCCCGTGCATCTAATTTTTCCTCAATTTCCTGTTGTTTCCAACAACATTACTACGTCATTAGAAGTAGCCTTTGCATGAAGCCAAAATATTTTCCCAAACAGAGTTGCAAAAAAAAAAAATTATTTTCCCCATTTTCATCGAGAATTTCTCTGTTGTCGGAGACCAGTTTCTCTTGAGAGAACAAAAAAATTAATCGATCTCCGAAATTTTATTAATTTTATCGAGAGATTTTGAATATATTCATGACAAAAATATTCTGCCATAGAAACAAATTTTATCGAATAATTTTCGAATTATTCCAAATTTTTATGTGATTTCTAATGACAATTCACATTGCCTCGTTATTTATTCATTGATAACACAGTGGGTGTGGGCTTTCAGATTTCTCGTTTAAATTCTTCCCCCACTGTGCGTCAGAACAGCTGTTGGTGTGTGTGTGTGTGTGGCATGAGGACAACAGCCACAGAAAGAGAACAATAACAAAATCGTTGAACGGGCCCATTTAACCAAAAAAGTATAAAATTCAATGAAATATTCAGCGTAAGTACATTAATCTGTATATGAAACATACACATATTCATTAAATATTGATAATAGCCTCTTGAAATAAATCATTATCACAATTGAACCGTCATAAAATATTAATAACCTCAATTTTTCAGCATTTATTCCTGAGAAATGATGAAAAAACGTAAATTAATAATAAGCTCATCGTCTGAAAGTATCTCAAGTGATATTGCATCAGAAATTGATGCAACAAGTGATAGCAAAAAAGGAAAAAAACATCGCAAAAGTTATTCATTTGAGGAAAAAAATGAAATATTGAAAGCACTGGAGATACATACTTATCAACATGTTTCAGAAGAGTATGGTATACATGTAAGAATGTTACGTAAATGGAACAAGAAGAAAGCTGAAATTGAAGCTGCTACGGAAAATAAAAATCTTTGTAAGAAAAAAAAAAAAAGATCATTCACTGATGAATTGGATAAACGTCTTTATAATTGGTTTATTGAATCACGTGATGCTGGAATTTTATTGAATGGAGCTATAATAAAAAGACAAGCATTGATTTTTAATGAAGAACTTGGTGGTAATGAAAAATTCATGGCCAGTGATTGTTGGCTGGATAATTGGAAAAAACGAATGAAATTAAAAAATAATGTAAATATTTCGGATGAGAGTGAATCAAGAATTGTTGCACTAAATGATATACATCATGAAAGAAAACGACGACGTAAGAAATATAGTTTGGAACAAAAAATTGAAATGATAAAAGCACTTGAGACACAATCTTATCATGCTGTAGCACAAGAGTATGGTGTAGATGAAAAATTACTATATAAATGGAGAAAAAAGAAAGAAAAAATTGAAACGATCAATGAGGATGAAAATTCGGAAACCGATGATTTACATACAAGACTTCATGAGTGGTTTGTACAAACTCAGCTCGCTCCAATTCCATTGGCAGAATCTAGCACGGGAAAAAAAATAAAAGCTCCAAATGATAGAACAATTGCCTCCGAGAATGATGCCCGAGTTGCTGCAACAAGTGTTAAACAGGAAATTGAACAGGATGAAATACAAGAAGACAACGTTGATTTGCACACTCGACTCCATGAGTGGTCCACTGAAGTTCAAATTTCTGGAAATCCTGGGATAGAATTGAAAGCCACAACGACGAAAAAAGAAATCGTTTGCGATGAAAGTGACTCAGAATCTAATTCAACGAGTTATATTGAAAGGAGGAAAAGTCCTGGAAAAAATTATTCACTCACCGAAAGAGTTGAAATTTTGAGGGCTTTAGAAACTCAACCTTATCAGCATGTATTTGAACAGTATGGTATTGACATGAACATTCTCTGTGACTGGAAAAATGAAGAAGTCAAATTAAAAAATGCAACTGAGACTTTGATTTCATTGAATAAAAGACGAGAATTTGTTGCTGAAGAAAGAACAGATATTCCAAATGATGAAATTGTTTCTACCCAGATTGAGTCAAAAATCCATGCAATAAGTGATCTCAATGAAGCTGAAAAACTTAATAATATTTACTCACTGGAACAAAAAAAAGTCATATTAAATGCACTAAAAACCAAATCATATCATCACGTATCACATGAGTACGGTGTTGATGAAAAATTACTTAATGAGTGGAAAATAGAGGCAAGTGCAATGGAAAATATCACAGATAATGAAACTCCTGTTATTAACGATTTACATGCTCGACTCCACGAATGGTTTGTTCATACACAACTCGATGAAACTCCAATTTCAGAGCCTACTTTAGATATTAATCCAGAAATTTCAAGTAATGGAACAAATTCCACTGCAATTGACTCGAATATTTATGTAAAAAGTTACAATGAAAAAGCGAAACACTCCAAAAATAGTTCCCCCCTAGAAGAAAATCGAGAATCTACTGAAGCACCGGTGGCCGAATCTATCCTAGGAAATAAAGTACCACCTTTCAAGATAACTATTCCCAAGAAAAATTATGCATATAGTGATGAAACAAATAATGAAGAATCGAGAAAACATCGAAAAAATTACTCATTCGAACAGAAAAATGAAATTTTACAAGTTTTAAATTCTCAACCATATCAGTACGTTTGTGAAGAGTATGGTGTCAATGTAAGAATGCTACAAAATTGGAAAAAGCAAAAAAATAAAATTGAAACTGCAACTGAAAATCCAATTTTTTGTAAGAAAAAAAAAAAAAAATGTGTCACTGAAGAATTGGATACTCAACTTTACGAATGGTTCGTCAAAACCAAAAACTCTGGAATCTCTGTAACAGCATCGGCACTAAAAAAACAGGCATTAGCATTGAATGCAGAACTTGGTGGTAGAAGTAGCTTTAAAGCCAGTGAGGGTTGGCTTGAAAATTGGAAAAAACGAACGGAGGAGCTAGCTGGACTTGCTGAAAATCCAGGGACAGAGACTTCTACTTCTGAAAAAAAATTGATTTCAAATGGTGGAAAAAATACAATTCACATTGATTCAGAAAGTGATGCAACGAGTGATATTGAAGAAACGAAAAAACATCGAAAGAGTTACACATTTGAGCAGAAAAATGAAATTTTAAAAGCTCTTGAATCCCAGTCTTCCCAATCTGTATCAGAAGAATATGGTGTTCACGAAAGAATGTTGAGTAAATGGAAGAAAAAAAAAGCTGAAATAGTAGCTGCCATGGAGAATCCAGCTCTTCGTAAGAAAAAGAAGAGAAGAATTATTACTGATGAATTGGACGCTAGACTTTATGAATGGTCTGTCCAAGCTAGACTTGCTGGGATTTCATTGACTGGTCGTTTGCTGAAGCAGCAGGCATTGATTTTTAATAAATTATATGGTGGTAAAACTGATTTTCGAGCTAGTGATGGATGGCTTGATGGCTGGAAGAAACGAACGGAGGCTCGACTTTCTGGACTTTCAGAGATAAATCCCATATTTGGGAAAAAATCAGTGAATCATAGTAACGTGAATGATTACGAAACTGACAGAATCAAAAACAGTGAAGTTGAGACTGACAATGTCGATTTACACACACGACTTCACGAATGGTCTATTCAAGCTCAATTCCCTGGAATTCCAGCAACAAAACCCATGCTGCAGAATGATGAGCACAAAGGTACTACCAATCAAAATGATTCGGAGAGTGATGCAACGAGTGACATTCAAGAAAAGAAAAAACATCGAAACAGCTATTCATTCGAAGAGAAAGCGGAAATTTTGAAACTCCTCGAAACACAACCCTATCAGTATGTAGCTGAAGAGTGTGGCATTAATATTCGAGTATTGCGCAAATGGAACAAGAAAAGAGCTGAAATTCAGGATGCTATACAAACTCACAGTCTTTGTAGAAAAAGAAAAAAAAGAGCTAGTACTGAAGTATTGGATGCTTTACTCTATGATTGGTTTACTAAGGCTCAACGACATGGAATAACAGTTACTGGGCCAACATTGAAGAAACAAGCATTAATTTTGAACAAAGAACTTGGTGGTAAAAGTAAATTTAGGGCCAGTGATGGCTGGTTAGATGGTTGGAAAAAACGTAAAAATGTAAGATTTTGTAGCATTGCTGAAGACAAAAAAATCAGATGATTTGAGTTATTTCATCATTGTTAAGAAAAAAAAAAAAAAACCGATGTATTCTTGAAAACGTTCATACCTGGAGCATTCCACGTAATTTTCGCGTTATGAGTATTATTGAATCTCCAGATGTTTCTCATATAATACTTATTTTCTGATAGAGCTGTGATGCCAAAATGCACTTTTTATCCAATACAGAGTTAAATTATTCATTTTTCCGTCAATTTTTTTTTGTTCTATCGTTGCAATTATTTCACACTAGATTGTGGAAAATTCAGTGAAAATCAAGAACGCTGTAGTATTTCATGTGCAAGTGTCTTATCCAGTGATTCCACTCCACATGGCTTTCCCTCTACTAATCCAGTAATTAAGTGGAACAAGATAATAAACTAATGAAACTAATAACCAATTCCTAGGGAATATTTCAGAAAGTAATTGTCAAGGAGAATTTTTTCAATGACCTCTTTTGTTCAGAAAAATTTATTGAAATCAGCAAAACATTTCTTTTAATGGTCCTCTAAACATAGGGGAGAGTGGGGCAAAATGGACACTGTAATGGAACGATTATAAATGGATTTTTTTTTATAATTTTATTGGAAAGCTGAGAAAATTTTAGCTGGAAAACGAGTGTCAGATGTATTTTTTTCGATTTTTTTGAAAATTCTATTTTTTTTCGACATTTTTGAGGGGTGAAACCTTTGCTTTTTTGAAAATTTTCAGTTTTTTACAAATATCTCTGGTTCTATTTGTCGTAGCAATTCGGGGTTGGAATCAAATGAAAGGTGAGCTCATTTTCCATCGATTTATGGGGTTTTAAATTCAAAAATATTAATTTTTTGGATAGTTATGGGCCAAAAACAGTTTCACATAACTGTTCCACAAAAATGCTCATAAATATCTTGAAAATTGATATTTTTTTATTGAAAAACCTATGAATCGATGGCAAATTATCTCACCTTTCACCTTCATTTGGAATTTTTACGCTACGACAAATAGAACCGGAGATATTCTCAAAAAACTGGAAAAATTCCAAAAAAGGAAGCGTTTTACTCCTCTCAAATGCTCAATAAAGTCAAAATTCCCTCAGCTTTCCAATGGAATCATCAAAAATAATCTATCGCCAATATTCCTATTAATTTCGAGAGTTTTCCATAATAATTGCCTAAAAATTTAGATGTGTCCATTTTACCCCTGATGTCCATTTTACCCCACCTTCCTCTACATATATATATTATATATATTTTCTGTACAAGTAGTAAAAATCAACTTGATCAATGAATTGATTGAGGAAACCATTCTGCGAACTCGGTCCATAGACCAATTAATGAAAGGTGTGAAATTGGAAGTTTTTTCATGTAACTGATCATGACTAATTCTATGGAGAATTGTTCATAGATAATTTTTATTCTCCCTTCAATTGAAAGAAAGAAGGATTATATTGTTCAACCAAATAGATATTTTAATTTTCAAGTAGTATAAATTTGTTGACACCGTTTTTGTTGATACAAAAAAAATTTTCTCTCAACGTGTAGAACTACAAAAAACAATAGGAGAGAGTGGGGCAAAATGGACTCTCATAGCAACATAATTAAGAAATTTTTTTTTGGAATGAAGGACTCGACGAAAAAATCTGAAAAAATTTGAGATAATCCTCCAACATATCTATATTGTTTGTAAATTTTTTCAGATTTTTTAAAGCAACCGCTGCTTTTTAAAAAAAATCTCGAGTCATTTTATCTTCTAGGTCCATTTTACCCCACTCTTCCCTATCTACCAAGATTCTACTATCATTCTTAGGATTTCGAGATATTCAATAAAACTTATGACGATGAGAAATGAAGTCATTTTATTTGTTCCATTTTACCAATTGACTGCGGTATTTTACTCGCCTACTTCCCATTGTTGTGTTCTTCGTTGTCTAGGTAATTTAAAAAAAAACATGGAAGTTATCAAGCTGATTATGGTTGGTCCAGCTGGGGTAAGAAATGAAAGAGAAAACAAATAAGATTTGCTTCAAAATATTTCAAACTTTTATTTTTATAATCAAATCTCATTTTAGACGGGAAAAACAAGTATTTCGAATTTTCTAGCAGATGCTACTGAGCTCTCGTACGATTATCGACCAACTCAGGGTGTGAGAATTCTTGAATTTGATGTTTCTAATGTGAATGTTAGAAATAAACATGTAAAAATTGATGTTGAGCTTTGGGACTGCAGTGGAGATCGCAAGTAATTGATTATTAATCTAAATTTGAGGAATTATGGTGAAAAATCGAAATTTTATGCAGTAAACACGAAAAAATTTCATATAAAACAGTCACGATTGCTTCTTCATTCTCATCGCTACTTGAGAAAAAATTTAAAAGTCATAAAATTTATGAAAAATTGTTGAATAACAGACTGATCAAATTCACGATTCCTATGACCACGATGAATTAACATTATCGTCATCTTTGAGTATATTCATGTAAAAATTCATCTTAATAATTTCATATTGTTTCTGTTTTCAAAAGATATACTTGAGAATGAACAAAATCTATTTCTCAACTCAAATAATTATCATTCGTAGTTTTACTCTGCATCAGTGATCGGCATCATCGATTTTTTCGTCAACGATTTCGATTGGATTACTGATTTTTCATAAAAATTGGTAATTAGCCAAGAAAAAATATTGATTTTCATAGAAAATTAATAATTAGTTGGGAAAAAATATTAATTTTCCTAAAGAATTAGTAATTAGCGAGGAAATATTACTAATTACTCTTAATAATGCGTAATTAGTGAGAAAAATTACTTGTTGTTTTCAAAAATTCGTCAAAATTAGTAATTTAATAGATTAACAGACACAAATTTTGAACGAGGAGTTGTGATGAAATGTAATATTAGTGCTGCAAAAAGTAGCAATTAATAAATGGAATGATAAATGATATTTAGAATAATAATATTTGGAATATATTTTGAAAGGAACTCGTAATTTTCGGCGGCTAATTATTAATTATTTCGAAAAATTAGTAATTAGCCGATAAGCATGATTCATTTTTCTGAAAAATCAGTAGTTTTTGTCGGTCAACTACTCATTTTTCAGAAGCATTACTGATTTTCCGGAAAAATTAGGGACTTTTTCCGGCTAATTATTAGTTTTTAGAAAAATTAGGAATTTTTCTCCACTAATTACTAATACTTCAGAAAAATTAGAAATTTTTCTCGACTCATTACTAATTTTTCCAAAAAAATTAGGAATTTTTCCCGGTTAATTACTAGTTTTTCAGAGAAATTAGGTAATGAAAATAGATTTTTTTTTGCCGATCACTGCTCTGCATCGAATAGAATCACTTACCACATTTATTGATAGAATTGATTTCTTTAATTCCATAATTTTTAATGATTTATAAATTACGCACTTGATTGATCTCAATTGTTCATTCGCGGATGCATTCACACAATATTTGAAAAAGATTCATTGAACCGGATAATTATTCTGCAATTTAAATGTTAATTTTTTCGGTGAACAATAGCACATTAAAAATGAATCATTGAATTACTCTCAAGAAAAGGTAAAATTAGATGACAAAATAATTGAATTCAATTCCATTCAGATTTGAAAACTGTTGGCCAGCATTCAGAAAAGATAATCAAGGTGTAATATTTGTATACAATAAAATTTCATCAGAACACGTAAAAGAGCTCGAGAAACTCTACGATTATTTCGTCAATCAAGCTAAATTGGAGCCCAAAAATTGCGTTGTCTTTTACTTTGCCGGTGAGAAGATTCATCTGGATACACCAAGAAGAATATGTAAGTAAAATGATGGAAGAGTTGAGAAAAAAAATAATAGAAAAATTATCTTTAATTAGCTAATACGTTTGCAAAAATATCACAAGTCAATTGTAACATTGAGGATGATGGAAACAAATTAAAAAGTGATTTTCAAACATTTTTGGGAACATTGATGACGAAATTGGAGGAGAAGAAAGAACAGGAAGAAAGTATTATCCTTAAAGACAATGGAATTCTCTTTAGATGAAAGAAATTATGGAATGAATTAAAAAAAAAAGGAAGTTTTGAACCAAGTTTTTTCAGTATTTCAAGGAAATAAATGGAATAACAATACATAACAATTTCCTGTGATTATTTCACCTCTTTCCCAATATATATATATACAAAACAATTTGTACATTAATTATAGTACCACAAATGTTATTTACTTTTTAAAAAATCATTTAGAGCTAGCCAGGCTCGATTCACCTGCTCTAAACTCACTTGATGACTCCAAAGTGTTGATAGAACAACTGTCGCTGCATTAACTTGTTCGATATTGCTTGGTTGAACTCGAATCCTTGCCTCAGCTTCTTCTTTAGTCAATTCGTTTCTCTCCATCATCCTCTTAACTGCTTCATCGTGAGGAATTATACATGTCCAAATTTCGTGACAAACTGATTGCCACTTGGCTTGAATGAGGACTGCTGCCTCCATAACAATTATTTCATATCCCTGATCGTGTAGTTTTTTTATTTTTTCTAGCGCTAATTCTAAAATTGCCGGCCAAACTACTCGATTCAATTTTTCCAATTCTCCCTGTAATCAATAAAACATAATCAGCAAGTCATTGTGAGGTCGAGAAATCTATTGATGCATGCTCTCAAGTTTTGCAGACAAAAAATTTAGCTTCCTCAAGAAGATTCTAATATTTTTCAGGTGCACTTAAGAAACTTACATAGGGAAGAGTGGGGCAAAATGGACACTGTAACGAAACGATCAGAGATGTATTTTTTTTTGATAATTCTATTGAAAAGCTGAGGAAATTTTAGCTGGAAAACCAGTGTCAGATGTATTTTTTTCGATTTTTTTGAAAATTCGATAGTTTTCGGCATTTTTGAGGGGCGAAAACCTTTGGTTTTTTGAAAATTTTCAGTTTATTGCAAATATCTCTGGTTCTATTGGTCGTAGTGATTCAGGGCTAGTTTCAAATGAAAGGTGAGCTTATTTCCCATCGATTTATGGGGTTTTGAATTAAAAAATATCAATATTTGGAATAGTTATAGGCCAAAAACTGTTCCACAAAACTGGTTCACAAAAATGCTCATAAATACCTTTGAAATCGATATTTTTCAATTGAAAACCCTATGAATCGATGGTAAATGATCTCACCTTTCACCTCCATTTGGAATTTTTACGCTACGACAGATAGAACCGAAGATATTCTCGAAAAACTGAAAGTTTTCAAAAAAAGAAAGGCTTGTACATTTTTTTACCCCTCTAAAATGCTCAAAAAGTCAAAATCGTCAAAAATTCGAAAAATTTAATTTCGGTACTTGTTCCCCACCCAAAATTTCCTCAGTTTTCCAATAAAATCATCGAAAACAATCTACCACCAATATTTCTATCAATTTCGAGAGTTTTCCATAATAATTACCTAAAAATTTAGATGTTCCCCACCTTCCCCTATATCTTGTACATTCGGCAATGAACTAAAGGGAGCAGAAACCGTTTTTCATTTTATAAAATGATTTTCAAAAGATTGTAACTTTGCGAAAAATGATCGGAATGAAATTAAAAAAAAAGAAAATTTGGGAAACTTGAGGTCATTAGTTTTGAGATTTTGAGATAAAAATTTTATTAGGCGTTTATGACGTGAAAAAAGGAATGAAGCTAAAATTTTTTGCCACTTCTGCATTAAATGCTCATCAAATCTTGGAAAAAAAAACAATTGAGCCTGTTTGGTATATGATGAGACATCGTTTGCAACTTCTTCTTCTTCTTTTCGCTTCCGAATGGAAGCTTTGTTTTCGCAATTTTTTTCGAAATGCCAATTTTCATTGGAAACGACTCAAAATGATGCAAAACGTCAAGAAATCATAATGAGAAGAAAAGTAGACATGTATGTATGTGTGTCGGTATGTACGACTTTACGACTCTCTATTACTCGAGAACGGTGAGAGATAAAAATATGGAATTTCGGCAAGATATCAGTTTTGATGTAGTGTATGTTCCATAAAAATTTCAGCAAGATCGGTACAATGGTTTTTGAGATATAGCAATTTTTTAAAAATCGTATGTTTCAAAATTTCTCAATTTGCGTGAGACGAATACCGTTCAAAATTTTACTCAAGATTTGCAACCATAATATCTAACTTTTAGCGAATTTTCATGAATTTAATTCCATTATTCTATTAGTTATTAATTTTTTTGTGCTTTTTTTCAAAAACTCGGTTTTACGACGATAGCTCAATGAATAATTGACTTGAAGACTTCAAATTTTTTCTGTATATGTAGTTTCTGATGAAGATGGTTGGGACATATCGGCTGAACGGTTCTCGAGATATTTTGAATTGAAGTTTTTCCGAAAATCGACTGTATCTTCCAAACTTCTGATCCGATTTCATCGGGAAGAAGCTCAAAAGATTCGTGTTTATGAGCTGAACAAACTCTCAATTTTTCGAATTTTTAGATGAAGTTGTCCGTTTATTACATTGAAAAATGTATTTTTTTCTCAATATTTCCAAAAAAAATCCAAAAAATGCTATTTTTCTCGATTTTTTTGAATGGACCCCCCTATTTTTTATTTTGTTTTCTGACAGAACACATTTTTCTCTTTCAAATAAGCCCCTACTCATCTTCGTAGGACAATCAGAAACTGTACCCAAAAGGGAACATTCAAAGTGAAAAAGTGAACTTTTATGTAAAATTTTGTATAATTTGAAAATAATTGAATTTAATAAATCCCATTTTAATAAAAAAAATAATAAATCCCAATCATTTCATCCTATATTTTAATGCATTATAACACGAAAATAAAAAGAGATAATAGAGAAAATCCAGAGAGAACCATTTGAAAGCGTTCTCCTAATTCATTAGCAGAAATTGAAAGGAAGAAATAGCGATTTAGCGATAATAGCTAAATATTATGATAATAGTTTTTTTTTATCTCGATCTGATCATTTTCCTTAACGTTACCTGTCTCTCGAAAATCACTAGAAAAAGATGGAAAAAATTTCAGTTTCCTTAATTTTTTTTGATGAGCCATTGTTAAAAGAAGATCATGATTGGGATGGAGCAGTATTTTTTAAATGTGAAAAGATGGATTTCAATAAAAGAAATGTTAATTAAAAATACACTCTGAATTTACCTCATTCTTGAAAACAATATCAGCAAGAGCTTTCCTATTGATTCTTCCTTCTGCTGTAAGTATTCCTTTTCCAAACAATTTAACCACAGTGTCAAAGCATTTTTCATTTGGTTCATAGAGATTGTGAGCTAATGCATCACAATGTACAACACCAGCACCCAGAGACTGAAGTTTATTGGCAATTGATGATTTTCCACTTGCTATACCACCAGTTAAACCAATGATATACGGTTTCAATGATTTACCCCTCAAATCAGGCTCCTTTAATCTAGTTCCTAGAAGTCTCATTCTCTGATTACTCGAGCTAATTTTTGCATCCTCATGATCACAATGCTCCGAGTCTTCAGCCAAATTAACAACACAAATATCCAAAAGTTTAAGACCATTTTCTTTTCTCAATTCATTGACTTTATGACCACCTCTCTTTGTCTCTTCACTAACAACAATCATATCAAGATTTTCATCGGTCTTGGTCGGTCCATAAATATCCGAAATTGGAACAATTTTGTAGTTTACTGAGCTATCAATGTCTTGAAGAAAATCCTCAAGTACCTGAATTCTCTTGCTGCATGGTTCAATGAGTTCCCACAGGATTTTCGACTTTATCATTGATTCATCAGTGACTCCAACTGTTAAAGTTTTATAGCAACGTAGCAGTGCCTCACTCAGAAGGATTTTATGACCATTGTGGAGTCTATCAAAAGTACCACCAAGAACAACATTGTCGTAGCATAATTGCTTGATATCATGAATATTATCATCCTCAGTAATCAGATTTTCAACATCTAATGTGATAAAATCACAGGTGTTTGATGGATTCTTCAGTAAATTATTGATGAACAATTGTGCATCGTCTTGGCTAAAATTTTTATCAAATATCACAAGTTCAATTGGCCTTTTTGTTGCTATTGTTGCTGGATTTTTCGGTGATTTTGATATTAAAACACGTACATCAACTCGTGCAAGTACTGTAGCTGCTAGTGTATAAATGCTTGTAATTATATTTGAGGTAATTGGCTGCTTCCATTGATACTGTTGAACGTATTTTTTTTCTGGTGAATATTGAATGTAAAGTGTTTTGAGTACGTGACGTTTAATCACTGGCAGAAGCTTTTTTACTTTTGCTGGATTACTTAGAATTAATAGTCCAGTATTTGCCATTTTTTTCCCCTTGCAGATGAAAATTAGTATTTTATTCGTGCATCATATGATCTGAAAATAATTAAAGATAATTTTTTAAATTTTTTTAATGATTTTTAATTGATAGATCGAAAAAATTGAAAAATATTCGAGAATTTATTCAATTAAAATGGATAAAAATTAATAAAACTGAGTGAGGCTCACGCATTAATTATATTTGGAACAGTAGTCATTTGAAAAAAAAAATTGACTTATAACCTCAAAAAAAATATTTTCAAGTGACACACAAGTTTCAGTCAATATTGTAGGCAGGAATGAAGGAATTCAACAATGGCGACTGGATGCAATTGAGAGAAAATTGTTTGCGATTATCAAAATAATTGACAAGTACTGAATTATTTGAGATGATAATTGATAAAATCAAACTTGTGCTTCAACAAAAATGACGATGAATTATGGTGAAGAATTTGATAATTTAATCGCAAGCTGTTGTAGAATTCCAAAGGAATTATAAACAAATTTGTGAGACAATTCTGAGGTTTTCATCAGAAGAAACCATCAACATGGCCAAGTAAGTTGCGTAATTTTACTCACTTTATACACATTTTGCTTAATTTAATTAAAAGAAACTAACACAAAATGATAGGATATTTGTTGATAATACTCGAGACAACGTAGAAGATAATGGATTGAATTTATTCGTTTAAACTTAGTTTTACAAGTTTTCTTCCTTCAAATTGCATGTTTTTTCGATGTCTCTCTTCAATTGCACGATTTTTATTAAGGATAATGCTGATTATAAACTTGTGTAAGTGCTTTCATTAATTTCTCCGTCAATTTTCATACAACATCTTTTTGCGGAAAATTTATCAATCCCCAGGAAAAAATGTTGAGATCTGATCAGATCAATCTATCTATCTATCAATCAGAAAATCTATCTATATTCATTACCTAATTTTTCTGAAAAATTAGTAATTAAAGGGGAAAAATTCCTAATTTTTTTGGAAAAATTAGTAATAAGTCGAGAAAAATTTCTAATTTTTCTGAAAAATTAGTAATTAGTCGAGAAAAATTCCTAATTTTTCTGAAAAATTAGTAATTAGCCGGAAAAAGTCCTTAATTTTTTCAGAAAATTAGTAATGCTTCTGAAAAATGAGTAGTTGACCGACAAAAACTACTGATTTTCCAGATAAATGAATCATGCTTATCGCCTAATTACTAATTTTTCGAAATAATTAATAATTAGACGCCAAAAATTACGAGTTCCTTTCAAAATATATTCCAAATATTATTATTCCAAATATCGTTTATTATTCCATTTATTAATTGCTACTTTTTGCAACACTAGTATTACATTTCATCACAACTCCTCGTTCAAAATTTGTGTCTGTTAATCTATTAAATTACTAATTTTGAGGAATTTTTGAAAACAACAAGTAATTTTTCTCACTAATTACTCTTTTTTAAGAGTAATTAGTAATATTTCCTCGCTAATTACTAATTCTTTAGGAAAATTAATATTTTTTACCGACTAATTATTAATTTTCTATGAAAATCAATCATTTTTCTTGGCTAATTACTAATTTTTATGAAAAATCAGTAATATAATCGAAATCGTTGACGAAAAAAATCGATGATGCCGATCACTGCTGTACAGATCTAACTAGATCTGATTAGATCCATCTAGATCTGATCAGATCTGGGTGGATCTGAGCAGATCTAGTTAGATCTGATTAGAAATGGACATCAAAATCAGGTGAATAGACAAACATGACCAGGCAGAATTGAATTTTCATATTATTAAGAAGGGCAGTCATAGAACTATAAATATGGTTTCTTTTAAGATCTTTTTCAAATAAAAATTTATCTGTTAAAAAAAATCGGCAATGTGTCAGATCTATGCTCATTTCATTATCATAGAATGTTAAATTTATTTTCATGCATGATTCTGCATTCCATTTAGGCAGTCTCAACTTTTCTCCGAAGTTATTTCCTCAAATTTTTCTAATCTTCCTCAGTTATGACGATGTAAATTTTAATTGGTATCAAGAAATCGTGTGATAGCTGAGTGGCTAGAGTAGAGGACTGGTAATTCTATGGTTCCGGGTTCGATCCCGCTGAATTCCATTTTTTTTTCGATTTCTTTTTCTTTAAAAATTTCAATTTTTATTCATTTTTCATTTCTCTAAAAATTTGAAATTTTTAGCTTTGGATTTTGTGCAGATCCAATTTAATCTGATCAGATCTGAACATTTTTTCCTGGGTCAGGATTTTTTGTTTAATCCCAAATAAAATGAATCTAATAAAAATTCACTTGCTTCCAGAGAAATGATGATTGTCTTTATTTACGACACTTCACGGTGTCGTGAAGAGGAGGACGATCCAGCCGAGGCAGTAATGTACTTTCATCCAGCTTGGGTATCTCCAACGCAACGTCTAGCATTAGCTGGTCAACTGATGGGTGTTTATCAATTTTTATCAACCTCATTCTCACCACCAAATTTAATATCACTGCAGGGTGGTAAATTTGTATTGAAAAAATTGAATCAATATATTCTGGCAATTGGTACAGACAGAAATATACAAGACTGGATACTCGAGAGACGTGGAATTTTTTTAGAATCAATATTAAGATTCTTTCACTGTGATCTCGAAACGATAAATCAATCATTAAACAATGATCGTAATAAATTTACGGAAAAACTTTATCAAATGCTAGAAACTTATCTTCCAATACTTCAATACAGTGCAAATCTTTTCTCGAATATGCCAATGATCAAGTTACCAAAGAGTGCTAGTAATGTCTTCCTCGAATCACTACAAATACTCCAGTATTGCCAGGAAACGTCCGGAATTTTTGGTGGTGCAATGTTTTTTAATAACAAAGTTGTTGCAACACAATTGAGCCCAGAATTGACAAAACAACTTGTTATAACTGATCCATACAGAATAAAAGCACCAGCTGATAAAATACCAACAGATTTTCATCTTCCACTTGGTGTCCAGCTAATTCGTGTTTACATTCAGAAGAGACAATCCGTTGATGATTCAGAGGAAGTTAATACAAAAATTAATTCTTCATTAATCAACGAAAATCAAATAAAGAAATCGTACAAAAAAGCTTCATTAACAAGCTGTGGCATGAAAAGAGATACCTCTAGGATTTTTACTGTTCCTGAAGAAGGTGAAACGGATCAAGTTATTTCACATAATGTGCCATTGACAATCAGGAGAGGTTCACTGCCATTGAAACAAGAAATAAAATCAAAATCAACACGTATACAACATCATCCACTTACTCCAAGTGTTTGTTCAACTCCACTAAAAGATGTTAATAGAATTCTTCATGATACAGCAGTATTAATTTGCAATGCAACTGATGAAATTAATGAAACTGGAGGAATTGATACAAAACAAAAAGAACAAATTGATGATATTCCTGATGTTGTTAAAGAGGCACTTAGATGCAAAAGATTGAACAAATTGAAGAATAGTGGATTGGATAATCAAGAGAAAAAAATGAGAAGAACTGCATGGAATAGGCGAAGTTCCAGTGTTGAAGATCTTGAAGGAATCAAGAATAACTTGGGAACACCAGACTCGTCAAAATTAAAAAATCAATACTACACTACAATAACTGATCCCTGCTATCCAGTTTTTAGATTTGATGGTTCTCCAGTTTCTCAAATTTTGTATGATCACTACATATCTTGTCATTACGAGGAACTCGTTAAAGAAAAGCCCAAGACATGTAGAAATTTTTCAAAAATCAGTGAAATTGAATCAACTGGCCATTTTGTAAATTTTGACATTGTTATTGATGAAAAACCAATGGAAAAACCACCTTTAGATGTTCGAATAGAGGAAGTTGGTAAAAAACGCCAGGAGACTTACAGAAGATCAATGAGTCTACCTCTAAAGAGCTTAAATGCACCAGCAGGTAAAGGAGAAATTGAAGACAGAAGAAAATCAACATCAGAGTGTCATTCTTTCGGAATGCCATTGAAAAAAAAAATTGAGGGTTTACAATTAACGCCACTCATGTCAAAATTAAGTCTTTTAGCAAATGATGAGAAGACTAGTGGATTCTGCAGCAAAGACGCAACTCCAAGTGAACATTACGATTTCTCGACGCTTTCAAATAGATTGACCAAGAATAATAATGAGGATGAAGACTTGTGGCTGGGTGAAAAAGATTCTGGAGCATTGGAGCAAGCTGAACTGTTTATTTGCGGACAACAGAGCATGGTGATGGTACTTCTGATGGGGGATGGTACTGGTAATAATCCCGAACTCATTCACAATCTTTGGGAGACTTGTATGAATCATTTGGGAAGATTGGAAACACGTTTGCAAGACTGCATGGAACCCATGCCACTCAGTGAGAATAAAGAATTATATTCGGTACTTAGTATTGATCCTGAATGGGATACTCTCCATCGTTCTGGACTCTGGGGAGTTACAGAGCTCGATATTGTCTCAAATATTCACGATAGATTCAGAAAAACAAGGAATCTCACGGATGTTATTGTTAGAACTGAGGACACTGTTGTCTATGGAAATCAATGTGGTAGAAATGAAATATTTTATCAACAGGCTGTTGCACCAGGTTTCTCCGGAGGATTACCCACACCAGCTGATCTCATGGGCGTTGTACCATTGAAAGCCAAGAGAAGATTGGAAAGAGATCATGGAATTATTATCCTCTAAGGAGAAGAATGCTCGCATCCAAATTTTCTTGGTGTCAAAGGTTATTCTGGGTTCATATCTGAATAAATATGGGGAAAAAAGCTGTGTTAATTTGAAACTTGCGAAATTACTTTAGAGGATTTCACAATATTCGCCTTTACATGGATTTATTACAAAATCGCGAATTTACAGAATCAAGGTTTTTAATTTTGAAAATTATATTGGTGACCATTTTTTTTTTCGTGGCTATTATTCCAGACGTGATCGTGTCTCTTCTTATCAATACTCTGTGCTTACACTGTTCAATGATTTCTGTATCAATTTTTCGTGCAAAATCATAGAAATTTTAAACAAGTTATATCTCTACTGAAATTTCAGATAATCACGTCATCAAAAAATGAACAAATCATCGATTTTAAAATAATTTCGGGCCTAAATGTCAATGAAATTTGTAAATTTCAGCTCAATTATTTCTTGAAAAGTTAGAAAAAATGATAAAAAATTCAAGAAAAAATTGAAAATTCAAGTGAGTTTTAGAATTTTCGTCTCAATTCTACTTAAAACTCATAGATTCTTCTGAATATCTCGGGAAACTCACAGATTTCATGAGCATTTTCCCATTAAAAAACATTCAGTATCACGTTTATTAAAATTTTCATCGAATGTAGTATAAAATTTCATTTTTTTTCTAACAGTGTACTACATGAATTGAGTAGAGAAATTGTGAAATGAAAAAAGGAAATTTCACTTGGTCATAAGCCTCTACACACAATGTCCTAAAAACAGAAAAAGAGGCACAAGCTCCTCATTTACAAAAAATTTTTTATTAAAACTGCAAAAATTCTGATCGCCTTAGATTCGGAAATATAATATATTAACTATTTCCAAGTTGAATTTTCTCCACTTTTGCCAGTTAATTATTGAGATCTTTATAAAAAAAAAATTAGGAACTAAATATTTGTAGGACAATACGTCAAAATTGATTTTTCATTGCAGCTACTCGCTTTAATATTTGTACTTGACGAGTCTTTTTTTTTTTTTTAATCATATTTTTGTATCATCAATTAACGTAACGATTATGCAATATGTCAATTTCGCCTGAATCAATAAGAAAAAAGGCGTACTCGTTTATTAATCAATAATTAATAATCCGTCGCACTTGCAAGCTTTATCTTGATTGTCCACACTGATGCCATTCCATTTTTGCTTGCACGATAAAAACTTATGGAAAATTCATCTCATTGATTAATATAGGAGCATTAATAATTATCAATGTTGAATCGATATTAGGTACGTAAGTAGATAATTTAAATGGACTCTCGATAATAGGCAAATGAAACCGAATTAGTAACAATAATATTAATTGTTTTGTATTTGTTTCACTGGAATCAATTATCTTTTAAAGACTTTTCTCCGAAAATTTTTGAAAAAAAAAAAAATATATTTTAAAACTTTTGAAAAAAAAAAAACATGTAAATTCATTGAGATGTTTCTCTACATTTTATTCAATCAGAAAATTGTGAAAAAAATAATAATAATAATGAAAAAAAAAATATATTGATAATAATTTATGTTTATGAAGTTTAAGTTGAAATTTCCTAGACTGATGCAGTATTTTATGAGGAACAAAGGAATAAAATGAAAAATGTGGTCGAATAATTTTGAAATCATCGATTAATAATTTACACTTCAATTATTTCTGTATAATTTGTCATTCACCTTGTAATTTAATTTACATATCAGTATTGATTTCTCCTGAAAAAGTGAAAAAAAAAACTGGTTTTTCAGTTAGTTTGATATGTTTTATTATTGTATCGAATGAGTAAACATTGCTGACGATTGAGAAATAATGAAAAATAATTTTAATGTATTTACGCATTAGATACATGCATTAAGAGTGAAATGAAGACTATTATTGTAGTTTTCCTTGAATTTAATTATGAATAAATTTTTGTGCTGCAAACAATCAATTCGCTGTGAAAAATAGGATGATCAGGTTCAGAATGAATCGTTAAGAAATAGTTAAATATTATTCAAATGAGCTGGTTCATAGGAACATTCCACTCGAAAACAGGCAATGCTCTCATGTCAATCCGGTTTTACTACTAAGCGTCACTCCAATGAATTATCCAGAATTTTCTGTTTTCTCATTTGTAATTTATAATAATTATTCCGGGTAAACAAGCCTCCTGGGCTTGGCCAATCACGGGCCCAGTACGTGGCCAACCCATAGCACGAGCCCCTTATTTAAACGATACTCATCATGTAAATTAGCTCAGTTGTCTTGAAAACTGTTCGTTTCTACACAAGTTGGAGTTTCTGAATTCCTCGAAATGGTGAGATTTTTATCCAATTAATTCAGTAGTGAAGAGGTAAAACAGGATAAATCGACTTATCTTTGAGGTCATTTCGAACGAAATATCTCGGAAACTAAGCGAGATAAAGTGATATTATTCATCTGTTTTTGTAGAGAATTTCAAGAGTTACAGAAGAGTTTTAGGGCAAAATTGCTCTTTCTCGGTTATTTTTCAAGGTATTTCCGAAAAACTTAATGAGAAAAAAAGAGACTTATCTTGTTTTACCTCTTCACTACTGAGTTGTTAACTGTCCATGATTATTCACAGGATGAGTTTATTTTCCTAGTTACTTACCTTGCGAGAATGTTTCGGAAACCAAGCGAACTGATACGATTCTTGCGAATTTTTTTTTTTTTGTAGAAAATTCCAAGTCCTACAAAAAGGTTTTGAGTGAAAATCGTGCTATCTTGCTTGATTTGTGAGTTAATCTTCAAGAATAAATACTAAGAGAAATGAATCAATTCTATTTCATCTCTTTGCTGCTGATTTGCATGAAAATTTAACTTTGGGAAAAAATAAAAGGGTGTCCAGCAGGCCATGACAAAAAAATTCCCGGACTTTTCCCGGTTTTCCAGGTCGAAAAAATGATTTTTCCCTGACCAATTTTTAGTGTCTTGCTCACGGTCGTGTTCAGTATTTATTTTATTTGTTGCGAAAATTTAAATCAAAATTTTTCATACATGATAATAGGAATGAAAATTTTCCACACTGACTTCTTCCGTAATGCAAATATGAACTTATTAAACTAGCCGCAAATAATCACATTCCTATGCCCTATGTTAATGAATAGAATTCATGAAGAAAATTCGATATTCTTCTAATGATGTTATTAACATAGTATTAATCATTATTAATCACAGCATAATAGCTCATTTTGAAAATGTTGATAGAATCGATATAGAAAAATAGTGAAAATATAAACCTCATATTGCTTCATAGCTGTATTAAAGTATTTTTTTGGCATAAAAATCACGCCTGTCTTAATTTTTGGATTTTTGCGTCAATGTAAGCGGTTGCTTTCACAACATCATCGAGTGCTTTCCGTTCTTTTGCTTCCAGTTCTTCCACAATTCCAGCCGATCTCTTTCGGATTTTTCATGCTTTTTCTTTTTCTTCTCTTTCATTTTTATTTGTTTCGCCAGATCTACTTTGCAATACGCGTGAAAATCACGAGCTGCATGAATTAAAGCTTCACGTACGAGAGTTTTTTATAAAGAATATTTTTGTAAGGAATTGAAACTTTTTATTTTGTAAAGAACTGTAACTTTTTTATAAAGACTTTATAAAGTATTTTCATATGTGTTTTGTCACAACCAAATTTTTAAGTCTTTCCTTCGATTGAATTGCATCATAAATTCTCCTCTGTACAATCAGAGAATTTTCATGTTCATTCTCCCTGAGAGAGAATTAAAATTCCAGATAAATTTTAGAATTCCCTGACTTTTCCCGGTTTTCCAGGTTTCCCTGACCGCTAGACACCCTGGATGAGTACACTGGATCCGAGATTACATTTTGATGTAAGATCGGAACCATGTTGCCGAGATAAAATTTCTCTACTATTTGATAATTGCCTTTTTCTGTAGACGACATATACAGACAAAGGACCCAAGCCAGTCGCTGGAAAATTTTTGGCTTTCGATCATCTGAAATTTTGGGTGGGAAATGCCAAACAAGCTGCGAGTTATTACATCACCCGGTTTGGCTTTGAACCCTTGGGATATCGTGGATTGGAGACTGGTTCACGTAAAATTGCCTCGCATGTAGTGAAACAAAATAAAATTATCTTCGTTTTTGAATCACCGTATGATCCTGACGTACCGGATATGGCTGAACATCAGATCAAACACGGAGATGCAGTACGTGATGTGGTTTTCAGCGTTGAGGATCTTGATGCAATTGTGGAATTTGCCAGAAAACGAGGAGCCAAGATTGTAAAAGACATTCATGAGGAGGAGGATGAACATGGAATTGTTAGAATGGCTACTATTCAGACTGTAAGCTCATTTTTCATGGAATATCTGGGGGATTCCAGCGAAATGGAGGATTTTTGTAAAAATCTCATTAATTGAAATGATTTAAGAAAAAATCCTTTCTCAGCTGTATATTCCAAGATTTTAGCCCTCGGATTGTTCACTCGATGGGTATTGCACCGTGTTTTTCTCTAATTTTTCGTAGCATTACACAGAGAAAAAAGTTTTTTCAATTTAAGAATGTGCAGGTCACTTGAATTAAGAAAGAAAAGTCACTTGATTTAAGTGAGAACACTCACTTGATTTAAGTGAGTTTTACTATCTTAAATTAAGAAAGAAAAAGTCACTTGATTTAAGTGAGGAAAGTCACTTAATTTAAGTGACTTTTACTTTCTTAAATGAAGAAAGAAATAATTACTTGATTTCAGTGAGAAAAGTCCCTTGATTCAAGTGAGAAAAGTCACTTAATTTAAGTGAGTTGTACTTTCTTAAATTAAGAAAGAAAAAGTCACTTGATTTAAGTGACTTTTACTTTCTTAAATTAAGAAAGAAATAGTTACTTGATTTAAGTGAGAAAAGTCACTTAATTTAAGTAAGTTTTACTTTCTTAAATTAAGAAAGAAAAAGTCACTTGATTCAAGTGAGAAAAGTCACTTGATTTAAGTGAGAAAAGTCACTTAATTTAAATAAGTTTTACTTTCTTAAATTAAGAAAGAAAAAGTCACGTGATTCAAGTGAGAAAAGTCACTTGATTTAAGTGACTTTTACTTTCTTACATTAAGAAAGAAATAGTTACTTGATTTAAGTGAGAAAAGTCACTTAATTTAAATAAGTTTTACTTTCTTAAATTAAGAAAGAAAAAGTCACTTGATTCAAGTGAGAAAAGTCACTTGATTTAAGTGACTTTTACTTTCTCAAATTAAGAAAGAAATAGTTACTTGATTTAAGTAAGAAAAGTCACTTAATCTAAGTAAGTTTTACTTTCTTAAATTAAGAAAGAAAAAGTCACTTGATTTAAGTAAGAAAAGTCACTTAATTTAAGTGAGTTTTACTTTCTTAAATTAAGAAAGAAAAAGTCACTTGACTTAAGTAAGAAAAGTCACTTAATTTAAGAATGGCAGGTCACTTAAATTAAGAAAACATTTTTCTCTGTGTAATTGAGTCAAGTACGTTTGCTACCTTTTGTGATCAATCTAGGGGTGGGTAAAAATTATTTTCAAATTTAGTGATTCTCGTTATACTGCTTTATCATTCGATTTTTTTTAATTTAGTTTGGGGATACTCTTCATACTCTGATTGATAGAACACGTTACAGGGGCAAATTTCTTCCTGGATTTGTCGATGTACCTGCTGATCCACTGTCTCATCTACTGTATGTATAAAAAAATTTCTGTTAGATCTCGGAAGCATAAATTCAGCAGTGAATAGATGGAACAAGACAATTCAATTATAGTAAACAATAAGATTTAGTTCTTGTAGCTAATTTCAAGAGTGATTAAATGAATAAGTCAGCTTGTCGTCTTTCATCTTTTCACTACTGCATTATCTTGCCATTTTAATTACCGATTTTATTGTAATAAAATTCATCTATATAATTTCAGACCATATCCAAATTTGGACTTTATCGATCATTGTGTTGGAAATCAACCAGAAAATGAAATGGAGCCCATTGCCCAATGGTACATTGACTCACTTCAATTCCACAGATTTTGGTCAGTTGATGATACACAAATACACACTCAGTTTTCAGCGCTTCGTTCCATAGTAATGACTAATTACGAAGAGACAGTAAAAGTGCCAATTAATGAGCCAGCACCAGGAAAAAAAAAATCACAGATACAAGAATATGTAGACTACTATGGTGGTCCTGGCATTCAACATGTTGCACTCAATACAACTGATATAATCACGGCAGTGACTAATTTGAGAGCTAGAGGCACACAATTTCTCTCAATACCTGACACTTATTATGACAAATTAAGAGAAAAATTAAAATCTAGCTCAACCAAGATACTTGAAGATATTGATGTACTTCAGAAACTCAAAATTTTAGTTGACTATGATGAACATGGATACTTGCTGCAAATTTTTGCACAAAATGCACAGGATAGACCGACATTCTTCCTTGAAATAATTCAGCGAAGAAATCATACTGTAAGTAATTTATTTCATCTCATTCTAAAGTGGTTCTTTTTTTTTTTTTTAAATTACATAATATCAGTTTATTTTATTCAATAATTAAAAATTCTTTTATGTTCAATTTTTCAGGGATTCGGTGCTGGAAACTTCCAGGCTCTCTTCGAATCGATCGAAATGGAACAAGCAAAACGAGGAAACTGGTAATCATTATTATTATTATTATTATTATTGTTTGAAAATATGAAAAAAAAGCATAAGAAACTGTCCTTTATTAATTAATAAAATTTTATTCTTACGGCATTAGAAGCATTATTTTTCCTGTATAAAAATTTAAACTAGATAAAAAGATACGTGAAGACGACATAAGGTAAGTTGAATCGTAGCGACTGAATTTTCGTAAATTTTTATCTTCATTCTGTTTTTTTTTTTTTTCAGTTATTTTTTTTCATTTTCTCTTTAAAAAAGAAAATCAGCTCACACTAATAATACAAACAAATTAATGAGCATTTTGCCAGAATAAGTTTCTCTCATGAATTTCCTTCTTTAGTAACATGGTTTTTTGTTGGTTCTTGTTGCCGTCTCATCCCGCCTCCGCGATTTTTATTTGTTTGTTTCTCATGAATTGATTTACGCACTGTCGTGAATAGCAAGACGAAAGATGTCATGCTGGCAGAAGAATGAGTCCCCCAGTGGTTTCAACACGAATATTTGTGTGTACGCGTGCGGAGGATCATCATCAGCCTGATGATCAAAGAATAATATTATTTTTTATGAGAATTTCATATCTCTAGCGAAGCGATAAAAGGGAGAGATCATTTTGTCAATATCTTGGAAAAGAGTGGTTTTCTTTTTTGCAAAAAAAAATTTTCCTTTTGAATTTTTTTGAGCCTGAAACTTTCATGGATATTTCGAAAAAAATCTGCAGGTTTTTCTATCGACTCATCTCCTTTCATCACTTCACTACTTCAATTCGATTATAAACACTTGAAAATGGTGAAAATGGTTAATCGAAAACATTGTGTTCCTTCAAATTAATTCAATTCGTTCTATGTTTATTTTTTTTTTGAATAACTAAATAAAACGAGAAAAAAATGAGTTATAATCAAATAATATCATGAATATAATTTGTGGTTGTAAAATTATAAATGACGTGGTAACTACTGACGAATTTAGAATTTATGGAGCCAATAAGGGGAGAAATCAAGTTATAAAAAGATCAAAAGAAGCTAACTCAATCATTGAATGCTGAGAAAATAAAATCATCACTCATCAATCATGTGCATCATTTCTGTAAAAAAAAAAAAAAGATTGCACGTGACAAATCGTTTTTCCCATGATTCACAAAGATATTGTTAATGGTTGATTGCTTCTAGAAATGAGGATCAATCAATTCTGAACTGTTTCATTAAAATATCCATTATAAATTAATGGGAAAAAAAAGTCTTTGAAAACTCAATAAATAGTAGTAAAGTGATAAAATGAAGGGGTATTTTTAGAGTAAGTTTCATGAAAATTGAAAGAGAAATAAAGGAGAACAAACACGCATTACATTTTATTTGGAACTTAATTTTTTTGACTTCGAAGAAGCTCCAAACAATTAGTTCCAACACATATTATTGTGATGGAAACATTTTAGTCAAGCCGTTTAATTCGAGTGTTCATTACAGTCCAATTTCTACGATTCTTCCAGATAATTCGAAGAAAAAACTGAGGCCCAAGTAATTTTATCACTTTATTACTAAATTTTTTTTTCTGTCAGTGTTTTAATAAAAATTAATTCACAAGTTAATAAAATTTTATTTATGCAGGAATTAAATGGATAATAGGGGCTATTTGGTTCTTGTTTTTACCACGATATTTAATGTTGATCGACGATAGATCGATAATTATTTTTTTTGGCCTTAGACACTGTCGTGCAACGCGAGTCTGAAGATGTCGTGCTGCACGAAAAAGCTGGTGCCGATCGGCTTCAGGACAAATGTCTGGGTGTACGCGTGAGGCTGATCTTCATCGGTCTGCCCAATCATTTTTTTTTAATTACTTTATTTTGATCGTATAATTCTATTTAAATTAATGACTTACTATCCTTTCTTAATTTATTTCTAGATAAGGAATTATTTTACTACAATTATAAAATAGGATTTTATGATAATTTTGTGCTTACCTGCAACCTTCCAAGAACATGAATCATTACTCCGCCGTCAAACATTGGTTGTGAATCGATAGCAGTGATGATTCGATTAATTTTTTGGAAGCCAAGACTCTGAAGAAATAAAAATGAAATCTTTATGGGTGGAAAAAGACTTGTCGTTCATGTAAGACTTGTGATAAGACTTATACGAAAAATAATTAGTAATAAATTGGAAAAAACTATTTAGTGTGAGGTTTTCTTGTGATTCTACAATCCAGTGATCGGCATCATCGATTTTTTCGTCAACGATTTCGATTATATTACTGATTTTTCATAAAAAATTAGTAATTAGCCAAGAAAAAATATTGATTTTCATAGAAAATTAATAATTAGTTGGTAAAAAATATTAATTTTCCTAAAGAATTAGTAATTAGCGAGAAAATATTACTAATTACTCTTAAAAATGAGTAATTAGTGAGAAAAATTACTTGTTGTTTTCAAAAATTCCGCAAAATTAGTAATTTAATAGATTAACAGACACAAATTTTGAACGAGGAGTTGTGATAAAATGTAATACTAATGCTGCAAAAAGTAGCAATTAATAAATGGAATAATTGATGATATTTGGAATAATAATATTTGGAATATATTTTGAAAGGAACTCGTAATTTTCGGCGGCGAATTATTAATTATTTCGAAAAATTAGTAATTAGTCGATAAGCATCATTCATTTTTCTGAAAAATCAGTAGTTTTTGTCGGTCAACTACTCATTTTTCAGAAGCATTACTGATTTTACGAAAAAATTAGGGACTTTTTCCGGCTAATTACTAATTTTTCAGAAAAATTAGGAATTTTTCTCGACTCGTTACTAATTTTTCCAAAAAAATTAGGAATTTTTCCCGGTTAATTACTAATTTTTCAGAAAAATTAGGTAATGAAAATAGTTAGATTTTTTTTGCCGATCACTGCTACAATCCTTGTTCCCAGTTTTAGTAGAAATATATACCGTCAATGGCCCAATTAATGCCACTTTTCATACATTTTCGTGATTATTGAACTTATTCGAATTCTCAACTCCAAGTAATTGATAACAGTGGTTAGAAAAAAATTCTGAGGACACCGGACAATCAAAATATCCGATATTTCTCTACTAGATATATTTCTAAAATTAATCCGTTAAATGCGACGTGCTCAGCAAGATAAAGCCCTAAAACTCTTCATGTGGGTTTAGAGTGCCTCATCAGTTCAATGTGTGATATTGAGAAAATTTGAGTATTTAATAAATCGAAAAATTGTATTGATTGTTGGCAAAATCATTGGAGTTTCATATGAATTGACGAATAATTTAAATATAACGACCAGTGATGGAAATTAATTAATGGCAATTATTGGGACCCTCTATGACAGAAATCGGGCCATGGTGGCATAAATCGGGCCATGGGCAAAATATTTTCAAAAATATCAGTTAAATAATTTTTATCATTAATTCAGGAAAATAATTAATGTAAATGATAGTCCCAGACCCTAAATTCTTCCGAGGAAAAATCAAATTTGAATTTATGATAAGATATAATTTTTCTATGAAAGATATGTGGCAGAATAGGTCTCTTGGTGGCATTTATTGGGTCATTGACGGTATATCCCGAGCACTTAATTTACAAATATTTTCATAATCAAAATGAGCTTGATGATGAAGATTTGGACAAGCAAAATTACGGCCCACGTTACGTCAAAACTAATTAATTTTTTTATCAATGAATTTGATCGGTAAGCTCTATAATCTGAGATGACCAATCAAAATCTTACATGTAGGGGCAAGTGGGGTAAAATCGACCTGTTCGTTAGAATGACTTGGGATTTTTTAGAGAATAGGCAGCTCTATGAAAAAATTTGAAAAAATTACACAAAAATGAAGACATATTGGAGCATCTTCTCAAATTTTTTCAAATTTTTCCTTCGTGTCCTTGACATCGATAAAAATTCCTGAGTTATATTGTTGCAGAGGTCCATTTTACCCCATTCTCCCCTACAATTATCATCATGAAAATAATGCAGCAACATTGTCCAGTCAAAGATCATGTTTTCCAGAATATTTGAGAATTTGAGTCCAATCGAGTAATGTTGTCTACATTTTTTTCAGATGCCATCTGTCCAGGAATCGAAATGATCTTGTCATTCTGTTTAAGAAAAACTAAAACTGATCAAATTATTATCAAAGCTTTGAAAAAGAATGTGAAAAATTATCCAGCGATTTTAGAACCTGCTAATAAACCCATCTTTGGGTTTCTAATGCAATAAAAAAAAAAAAAATTTTAGAACCGGTAACGTGTAACCGGCTTTCTGTTAAAAAATCGTTTTGGCCAAATTACCACTCACATTGCAATGAATTTGAATAATATAAATATTTATAAAAAAACTTACATTCAATTTTTCCATAATCTTAACAGCTCCCTGAATTTGTAGTCCCTCAAACGTCATGAATGATGATTCAGTCTGGATAGAAGCAGAATTTTTTTTGAGGTTATGTCATATTCCGGCAATCATGGAATTGTAATAGCAATTGAAATGATTTTTACAGAATAAAATTGAGCTGAATTATGAATTTACTTACGTTATACATACTAATAAGATTTGGCCTCTGGGCTGGATCATCAAATAATGTATAATATTGTTTAACAAATTCCTTCCCAAGGTCCTCATAGGCTAGATTCAACGCCATGGCTATCAGGCACGTTCCTTTTTTTGACACACTTTTTGTTTTTTCTAATAATACGATATTTTCATTAACCTTGAAAAGACAAGAAATAATAATTAAATCAACAATGAGTGCATTAAAATCTACAGAATAGAATTTTTTAATTTTTTTTAACTTTTTTTTATTCTTTAATGGGCGGAGTAACAAAGTATTTTACATAAATTTTTCTACGTACCTCTTATATTAAGTGAGATCGGACAAAAGTCCTAAATTGAGGGTTACGTGTTGAAGAAACAAAAAAAAAAAGAAAATAACGTTTGACCGAGAAGCTGATCGTTTTTATGAGAAAGAGATAGAGATATTCTTTTCCCCCTATTTTATAGTTCAAACGTGAAAGGGGCAGGGGAGGGTATGAGGAGGTGAGATTTTCGGTAAATTTTTATGGAGCGCCATCTTTTTCGTTTCCTGTTGAAATATTTGAAAAAACAAAATTCTTTTAATTGAGAGGAATGCATTTTAACGACAAGAAATAATGAAAGTTTCATTACAAAAGATCCCAATTTTTCAAAGTATATTTAAAGATTTCATTCCGATAAATTAGAAAATTAACTTTGATGCAGTGATCGGCAAAAATTGTATTTTCATCCATTAAAGTGCCATAATTAGTCTGTATTGGAAAATTTAGGAATTTTTATAAGCATATTGTTAAGTATCGGGATATTCAGTAGCTACATTGCAAAGTCTTAATGATATTCATTAATTTCATAATTTGAAATGAAAAATTGTTCAATAAAGGAAAAATTTATGATTCAGTTCGATTCATTCCTAAATGACTCAGTAATGGGGAGAATACTGTTCAAAATTGTTAATTCCTCAGAAATTTTCATTATTCATTTTCATAATTGATGACTTTTCTAATAATTAGATCATTACTTGTTCTAGATACTTAGATAATTATTTGGTCTAAATGATTATGTAATCATTTCTTCTGAATAATTAGATGATTAGAAAATTAAATTTTCTTGAAGACAAATACCATTTTACCATCTTTCGCATCTGTCGAGAGGCTTTCCAGTTAAGCAACCATGTTTTATCTACCTAAATATAATAAACTTACTGATAAGAATTTTGAATCGAGGGTTATTGAAAAATGTAATGCAAGCATTGCAAAAAAAACAAGAAAAAATGAAAAATACGCAGGTTTTTTTTTACTTTTATATCTTGTTCCTTTTGTTGTTATTATCCGAGCGTTCAGTAATTAAAATTGTTAATGTACTAATTGTTCTAGTAATTAGTAATTTGAATAATTAATTTCCTAATTATTTTGAAATAAGTTATTTAAAAATTAGAATTGCTTACTATCCGGATAATCAAAAACTCAAACAATAAAACTAATCAGTATAAGATTAATAAATAATTTTCATATTTGAATTACTGATTATTGGCATACTTAACACTGTCATAAATGGAAGTATTAATTTTCTATACAATGGATAATTAAAAATCTACAATTTTTTTTATGCCGATCACTGCTTTTATGTCGGTATTTTTCGAAATATCCTAATCAATTCTTTGCATTATCATGAAACCTATTGGAGCAGGATCGATTGTACTGAAACGTTCTCCAACGTAAACTATTTGTAGTCCGATTGAAAAATTTCTTTTTTTTTTTGAGTTTTTAATCGGAGATAGTCGAAAAAAAAATGGAATTTTAATCGAAAAAATATCGAAAAAAAAATTATTGTTAAAAAAGTCGCTATCTCTCCAAGTCAAATGCGATTCTAGCGTTTTTTATGAATTAAAAAGAAAAATTTCAATTTTTTCATGTTTTTTTTGTAAAGAAATTTTTTCGATTTTTTCATTGATCAAAGAAAAAAAATCGAATTTTTAGTTGATTTTTGCGAAAAAAATCGATTTTTTCATTTTTTTTTTCGACGAGATTGAACGAATTTTGCACAAAAAAATCACGGAGAAAATACATTTTCGGCCTTAATCATCATTAATTGGTGTTTAAAGAATAGAAAAGTGTTCCTTTAATTTTTGCTGAAAGTTTGTTCATTCAGGAAAAGAAAACGGTCCAGCCGATTGGTTTGAAAATTTATGCAGTGTTTCAGCACACAGTAAACTAGAAGAAAACGTTGAAACATTTGCAATTTTCACAAAATTCGCGAAATTCTGGGTAATTTTCAAAAAAGAAAAAAAAACTTAATTTTTCGGTATTTTTTCAAACGAATTTCAAACTGATAAGGGTTGAGGTGAAAATTTCTTTTTGGAGTCTGTGGAACATTTTGAAAAAATGAAAAAAAACGTCTCCACTCTCAACCCTCTTATCTCCTTATAATGGATGGTCATAAAAAATTTTTATTTCAAGATTTCAAGAGTAGAAACTTCAAGCTTTCCAACCGTTTTTTTTTATCCTGATACAATGATTTTTGACGAAGTTACAGCCATTTGAAAATGACTCAAAAAACTGACAAAATTTACTGTTCCCTTAATTTTTTTTGCTGAGTGTATCATGTTTTCTTGGAAATCTTAATTTGTCGGTCGATCATGTTAAAATCTATCAAAGAACAAAGGTGAAATTTTGCAGCAAAGCTGTAAAGGATTGTCTACGGATTCGCCTATGAAAAGATTCGCGAGTAATTTCATCGACAAGTTCGGGAGAATTCCCTCCTTTTTTCAGAGTGACATGGAAATATTTCTAACGAATTTAGTGATGAATTCAGTTTTCTCTGGTTCCTAAAAATAAATTCTCTTTATTTGCGAATAAAAACCTCAGGATAGGCGCAAAATTTTCATGGATCTGCGAATCCACCCATTAATGATTTTATCAACAAATTTGGCATAGAAATTCTCATACCAATAATGATTTAATTTCATTATTATCCTCACATTCGTGTTGTTGAAGTCACGCATTTTGAATAATTGACAAATATTGATTGCTCGATACTACTCTCAATGAATAGTTTATTCTCCATTGCTGAACTCTCTTCTCGGTTGAAGCCTATGAACATTCTTTATTCAAAAAAATGAAGCGGTGAGTACTAGAGAATTCGTAAGAATAACTTATTTAAAAAATATCAAGAGATTTACCTCCAAAATGCGCAAAATTCTCAAATAGTTTGCAGACTGAAAGTAGAATGATGAAAAATTACAAAATGCCAAATATAAAAGGAGGATTGATTTACTTGTGGCAACAGTTCAAACAGTACTTGGAAAACTCAAGTATGCACGGATTCAAATATCTCGTTGAAGCTAACACACACTGGACTGAGAAATTATTTTGGATAGTGGCATGTGGTGTAAGTTTTTGGGCTTGTGGAATAATGGTAATCAAGACAATTCAATTCGCTACTGCTCAGGATGTGTCAATAACAATGGATACAACATACTTGGACTGGGAAGTGAGAATGCCTGCTCTGCATTTCTGCTTCAGTGGTAGCCGACGGGCTTTTCCTGGGTGAGATATAATTTTTCTTGCCATAATTAAAGGAGGACAACCATGTTGAGCCTCGAAATTGAGCCTTTTTTTGGGAATTTTTTTCCAAGGGGAAGAAATGAATGGATCTTCCTGAAATTTTCACAGTTTATTATATCTATTTTGAAGAGTATTTTCGATTTTTAGCAATGGAAAAATATTGAAAATTTATGGAGATATGGTCCGATGAACCCACATGGTCACGCCGTTTTTTTACGGTGCCAACGGTGGCGTCGTGAAAAATGATCTGAAACAGAAATCCAAAGAGATGCAGTCAATATATGCCTGTAGTCAGTCCCTAAACCTCTTTTTTTGATACTTAATTAATTTATTTATTACTTCGTTTAGATACAAGATCTTGTACAAAGAAGGTGTCGATCTGGCAATGCTTTACAAAATATCTTTTAATCTTTTGGTCGTATTTGTCTTTTTTTTTTCTTCTTCTTTCTCTTCTTCTCACAGATTATTTCACATGCAATCAATTTACAAAAGAATATAATTCTATCTTCCATTTCATTTCGATTTTATTATTTTTTTTTTTTTTTCTATCATATATATATATATTGTCACGTATTTTTCAATCCACGGTAATCAAAATAATCTCGTGAAACTCAAGAAAATCAAAATATTCAAAAATCAAATAAATTCAAAACAACTCAATTGTTGGGCGCCAGGACGACCTTTCGTCCAAAAATCAAAATAACAAAACAAAATCAAATGAATCAAAATAATTCCCAGGTGAATGTCCAACTAGTCAGTAACAAAAGAATCCACAATTCTAATGACCGCGGAGGCGGCTGGGTTCCCAACTTCACCTATAAAATTTGGAACTAGGAATACAGATTTCGAAAATAAAAAAAAAATCATTTAAAATTCATTAATATAATTAGAGCGATAAGGTTTCTTTTAAAATTTTGCTCAAATAAAAAAATACAATAATAAATGAAATAATTGTTACTGAATTCCAAAATTCAAAAAAATAAAATATTGTCGTTAAAACAAATTCATCCACAAAAAAAAATAAAATCATCAAAGATTCGATACAATAAAAAAATAATTATTCGAGAATATTCAGGATTGACTCAAAAGTCCATGACGTTATTTAACAACACGACATAACACAATTATCACGAACAAATTTGAAATGTCGTTAAATCGAATGATTAGTCAAAAAAAAATAAAGTCAAATATTTGAATCAATCCCAATACCTTGTGTGGAAGCACCTTCAGCTTCGAGAATTTCCATGAGCGTTGTCCGCGACAATTTGTTCAGTCAAACCAAAAAAAAATAAAACTATCGATGAATTAAATTTTTAATGAAATTAAATCCATCGTTACTCAAAAAAATAAAATTTCCAACTGAAATCATTGTCGGGACGCCACTTTTCCAAAATGGAAAAAAATAGAAAAAAAAAATATATTCCAAAAAAAAATTAATAAATTCTCGCGACAATATTATTTCGAAAATTTTTAGAAACGAATGAGAAACGAGAAAAATCAACAAATCATTAATAAATTAACATAATCGAAAATTCTAGACCACGCCACGGAAAACCCGAAAATGGCGGTCACCGGCGTCGTTTAATGACGCTAACAAAAATCTATTAATTTCACCGAGAAAATTCACACGCTTACCGGAGTTTTGTTTAATTAACCTCCAACTGTTAATCTCCATAATTTGTCCAATAGCTCCGGTACAGTCTTCCGAATTCTTTAGCGAATTTTCTCAATAATCGTTTAATTGAATTTCAATTAATTTGCAACGTTAATTATTGCGATATAATCCTTATATTTTTGCAACGATAAAACACGTGTTGACCAAATCACACCAAAACGGAAAGTGAGGAAGACGCCGGTGTGCGTCGAAAATTAGACCACAGGTGGCTCTTCCAAAATTGTAATTATCCAATGACATTAGAGACATTCCTTTACAGCCGGTATATTTTCATATCATTCCGGTAATTAAATGATTCTATTAAAGAATGATTATTTATTTCTAATGTCAAAAATTCCGAAAAACACGTGTGTTAACATTTCGACATTAACTTTTATTGCAATTAATTAATATCTTATTAATTGCACAATTAATTGGTATCCTTGATTCTCCTCCAATCAAAATCCAGAGTCCAACGGCAAAGTCCGCCCATCGATTTCCGCTAACTGCGTCGATAAGGCTCTGCAGTATCCTCGATGATCCTTGTCTGTCCGGTGGCGCCTTCATTGCAGGATGAAGAAAACTCCGGCAAACGCGGGAAAATTGGAGGCGGAAGAAAATAAACCAATTAATTTACAGTAAAAAAAAACAAACATATTCTCTCGTTTCTCGGACCTTCCGTCTTGGTGGTTTATTTTTATAATTATTTCACCGCGATACCGGGCTAACCAAAAACCATTGTAACGTCAAAAATATGGCGTTACAACTAACTCCCCCCAGACCGGAAGCGGTGGAAACCCTCGGCAAATCCAACCAAAGACCACCATTGACGGATCCTCCGTAGAAACTCGAAAATTCCATCAATAATAAATTAAAACAATACAAGACCATCACATTGACAATTCAAAATGTCAGAGGATCAGAGACCGGTCACGTAGACACGATCCGCAAACTAACTGTAATTGCGCCGAAAAAAAAAAACAAAACGCGACGCGACAACAGTTGTGCGTAACTAAACACACCCGGAAAACTAAATTTCCGAAGTACACCCGGAAAACCCGAAATTTCCAAAGTCATACTAATAAATCTAATCAACGAATGAATTATAGTCAATTGAATAAAACACGAAATAGTTTCATAAAATTCCGATTAAATTCACTCGTTATCATCAAATTCGTCAGATTGCCCAAAGTTTCAACTGACAAAACAGTCGGCGATATATGATTTTCCGCCAATTTTCCAGCATCGAAAATCATCTGCCACGGTAACAATTATTTCAATCGCCCAGTCAATCCGGCAGCGACATAATTAACCGCAATTGTTTCGCCAACTAACAACAATCCAACAACAACATCGATAAATGTTTTATGCATCCCGACCTAACAAACAACATAGAAACTCGCCAATGTGACACAATCAGCAAGCATCTGCGCGAATGTAAAGCAGCATTAATCGAAGATTTATTGATCTCGACTAGTGACTGATCAGGACCCGAAACATTTCCCGATGCGTTGTAAAAAAAAAACGAAACAAAACCAATTTTCATTCTGCTCAAACACCGAAAATCAAAACCAATTGTGGCATCAAATTATCCCTATCCCAAAAAATGATCCCCGAAGGATAACAAGTCGGTACGGGATCATCTACCAACTTTACTGGAAGCTACCTTGTTCCTCTACGCGAGCTTTGCACGCGGGGCAGGCGGTTATTCACCGTTCCAGGACGTCCACAATTCAAAAACAAAACGTTGTTACCAAAATCGAATGCATTCTAATTTGACATTCCCACAATTTGGTGAATTTCCAAAACCAACAACGTTAATGTTCTATTAGCAGAACGAAATCTTCTGAGCACCGAGATCAGTTTGATACTGATCGACTTTCCGTTTCTCTATGGTGCGGCACCGGTGCACCAGAATTATCAAAAACCTTGGCAAAATCTGCCGAAACAACGACCGTAGTGACGTAATCACCAATTGACTCAGTTCCGGAAGAATTATACTCGACATTCCGAAAAATGCAAATATACTGTCGATAGAACGTTTCAGTCGCCTCGGAAGGCACTGCGAGTTTAAGTAAATCACGTCCACGATCGAAATCCCTAACAAATCTACCAAATTCGTCAACAAACAAAAATCCAAAATCATGACGAAAATCACGTGAGTATTATCACGCCGAAAATAATTATACGCGTCAATCTAACGTGCTTCTTCAACAAAAACTGTTTTCCGTACTCGTTTCCTCAAACATCGTGAATCATCACACAAACACAACTACAAAATTTTCGAAATAATAAAAAAAAAAATCAGTAACAATATTTTCTGTATTCCTATTCCAAACGAACTTCAATAAACCGAAATTCCGTGATTTTTCCCAATTAAACAGTCCCAAAATCAATGGCCGTTAAAATTTCCAAAATTTGGCCAAACAACAATCAATGGCCGCCAAAATTCAACTACCAACAAAACAATGGCCGTTCAATTCAATCTGCCCCAAAATGGCCGATATTTCGAATTGCCATAACTGACCGTCTAATCTACTCTGCCCAAAACATGGCTAAAAGTCAAACTGCCATATCCGACTGTTTAATCTACTCTGCCCCACGTTGGGCGCCAAAAAGTTGTCACGTATTTTTCAATCCACGGTAATCAAAATAATCTCGTGAAACTCAAGAAAATCAAAATATTCAAAAATCAAATAAATTCAAAACAACTCAATTGTTGGGCGCCAGGACGACCTTTCGTCCAAAAATCAAAATAACAAAACAAAATCAAATGAATCAAAATAATTCCCAGGTGAATGTCCAACTAGTCAGTAACAAAAGAATCCACAATTCTAATGACCGCGGAGGCGGCTGGGTTCCCAACTTCACCTATAAAATTTGGAACTAGGAATACAGATTTCGAAAATAAAAAAAAAATCATTTAAAATTCATTAATATAATTAGAGCGATAAGGTTTCTTTTAAAATTTTGCTCAAATAAAAAAATACAATAATAAATGAAATAATTGTTACTGAATTCCAAAATTCAAAAAAATAAAATATTGTCGTTAAAACAAATTCATCCACAAAAAAAAATAAAATCATCAAAGATTCGATACAATAAAAAAATAATTATTCGAGAATATTCAGGATTGACTCAAAAGTCCATGACGTTATTTAACAACACGACATAACACAATTATCACGAACAAATTTGAAATGTCGTTAAATCGAATGATTAGTCAAAAAAAAATAAAGTCAAATATTTGAATCAATCCCAATACCTTGTGTGGAAGCACCTTCAGCTTCGAGAATTTCCATGAGCGTTGTCCGCGACAATTTGTTCAGTCAAACCAAAAAAAAATAAAACTATCGATGAATTAAATTTTTAATGAAATTAAATCCATCGTTACTCAAAAAAATAAAATTTCCAACTGAAATCATTGTCGGGACGCCACTTTTCCAAAATGGAAAAAAATAGAAAAAAAAAATATATTCCAAAAAAAAATTAATAAATTCTCGCGACAATATTATTTCGAAAATTTTTAGAAACGAATGAGAAACGAGAAAAATCAACAAATCATTAATAAATTAACATAATCGAAAATTCTAGACCACGCCACGGAAAACCCGAAAATGGCGGTCACCGGCGTCGTTTAATGACGCTAACAAAAATCTATTAATTTCACCGAGAAAATTCACACGCTTACCGGAGTTTTGTTTAATTAACCTCCAACTGTTAATCTCCATAATTTGTCCAATAGCTCCGGTACAGTCTTCCGAATTCTTTAGCGAATTTTCTCAATAATCGTTTAATTGAATTTCAATTAATTTGCAACGTTAATTATTGCGATATAATCCTTATATTTTTGCAACGATAAAACACGTGTTGACCAAATCACACCAAAACGGAAAGTGAGGAAGACGCCGGTGTGCGTCGAAAATTAGACCACAGGTGGCTCTTCTAAAATTGTAATTATCCAATGACATTAGAGACATTCCTTTACAGCCGGTATATTTTCATATCATTCCGGTAATTAAATGATTCTATTAAAGAATGATTATTTATTTCTAATGTCAAAAATTCCGAAAAACACGTGTGTTAACATTTCGACATTAACTTTTATTGCAATTAATTAATATCTTATTAATTGCACAATTAATTGGTATCCTTGATTCTCCTCCAATCAAAATCCAGAGTCCAACGGCAAAGTCCGCCCATCGATTTCCGCTAACTGCGTCGATAAGGCTCTGCAGTATCCTCGATGATCCTTGTCTGTCCGGTGGCGCCTTCATTGCAGGATGAAGAAAACTCCGGCAAACGCGGGAAAATTGGAGGCGGAAGAAAATAAACCAATTAATTTACAGTAAAAAAAAACAAACATATTCTCTCGTTTCTCGGACCTTCCGTCTTGGTGGTTTATTTTTATAATTATTTCACCGCGATACCGGGCTAACCAAAAACCATTGTAACGTCAAAAATATGGCGTTACAATATATATATATTTTATTTTCAATTGAGTCGTTTAATTGCAGAAAGCCAAAAATTATGTAGAGCAATGAGTTCAGTTTGATTTTTAATGTTCAAGGCATTTAAAATACAGTAGTTTGGGTGGCTTTCATCTTAAGTAGCTCGCATCAGCTTGTCTCTTTGTGTGGCTAGGGTGGGACAGGATGTAAGAAGGTGAATTATGTAATTTTCACATTCAGTAAAACAATTTGGGCAAATGTTGTCAAGTGGATGACGTATACAAGTTCCTCGCAGTCTTCAGATTCTCTTTTTTTGATAATAAGTTAATAATTGTAGAAATGGCAGACGTAAAATCAAAACAGTCAAAAATTTCAAAAAAAATTTCTTCTTCGCTGATAAAAAAAATAGTTAATTTTTAGAAATTTTCAAATTTCGGAGGTTTACGGACTGGTTTCATATGTTCTGAAAACGTGTTCAAAACTTTGGAACGATCGGTTGAATAGTCTCTGAGCAATCGTTGGCATCGAAAAAAAAAGTGAAAAAAAAAGTTTCGAGAAAAACAAGTTTTTCGGATTCTAGACATATTAAAGTATTTTTTGAAGCAAAAAAAAATCGATTTTTTGAAGGTTCTACATGGTTGTCCCCCCTCAAACTTCTATATCGTACTAATAGATATTCAATCTTTTTCAAATCAGGAAATCATCAATAGAACTAAACTATTCCAAGCTTATTCTCGACTATGGCACTTTGGGAGAAGATCGACAGCTCAGACTTAATTTGACCGATGAATTGGTTGAAGAAATTAGAACGTTGGTGCAACCGACATCCGCGGATCTACTTGGAATATGCAAATTTAATGATGAAAAATTTGATTGCAACAAGGCATTTTTTCCATTATCCTCGAATATTGGCCAGTGTTTATCATTCAATAGTTATCAAGCCGGAGAATCTCGTCCTCCGTTACCAAAATTCATAATGAATCATAGAGAACAACGTGCTAAATTGTCATTAATTATGAATGAAACCCAGTATTTAACAGGTGCACGTAGAGCCTGGTTACAAGTAAGTAATTATTCATAGTTTATAAAATGATAGCTTGTTATAGACTGAATTTTTTTTTTATATTTTAATAATCACTTACCATGGATGTCCGGGTAATTTATACTAAATAATAAGACTCGTTGAATATAATTCACCCGATCACTCGACACACTCTCTCTCTATCTTTCTTGACTCATTCACACAATAATTGATTAACTCGGAATTAATTCGATCAAGGAATAACTCGGTAACTTTTCGATAACGCGTTTCCAATTACGCATTATTTCCCGACTCATTAACTCAAAAAAAACTCGCTAAGCTCAGACCTCAATGTAATCAAAACTTCCTCAACTCTTTACTCAGTGTCTCTTTTTTTTGTAACTGAAAAAGACGTTTATCCAAATAATAACTCGGTAATTAAAACTGAATAGAAGTCACTCAAACTCGATAAACAATTATTAAATAATAATTTGGAAACTTGATGTCTTCTTATTTTTGCACCTGAGACTCTCTTTTTTTCTCTCCCTAGCGAATTCGTTCTGACTTAAAAAATACCCAAATTATCCTCCGAATTTGGGTATATTTTTAGTGATTTTCCTGTAAAATGCTGAAAATATACCCAAAAAATACTGTTATTTTGGGTATATTTGTGAATTTTCCCTACCTAGTTTATACCGTCTTTTTTTAAATCTAATTTTAGTTTAATTGGTACTTCGGTACTCCAAGGAACGTTAAACGATTACAAAGTAACATTTATAGAGGGAAATCACGAGAAAAAAAAATCGAGCAAGTTGCGGGGATCGCGAACCCAGGACCTTCAGATTCGTAGTCTGCTACTCTGCAAATGAGCTGCCGAGTATTTCGATATTTTCAATAGAACATTACCTAACAAGTGCGGTAAAGTACTTTTCTGACGAGTGTGAGGTTGCAAAACGAGCCGAAGGCGAGTTTTGTAATCACACGAGTCTGAAAATCTTTACCGCACGCGTAAGGTACAATTTTTTTACGTACAACGTGTGGAAAGTGCCACTGACCACACGCGTAGAGTGCGGAAAGTGGCCATTTTCCGCACGGCCTGCGGAAAATCAAATGTCAATCGTCACAATTCTATCGCCGATTAGAGACTCAGATATAAGAAAAATGGACCATGGAGTATATCGTCGCTTTTGGAACAAAAGGGCGTAAATCCTATGTATGAGTATAGCACTTGTGCCCCTTTGTTTCTATAGCGACGATATTCATACAGATTAATTGAACGGACCAATTCATATTCATTAATTTTTTTTTTAAATAAATTTAAAAAAAAATTAATTTTTCTGATCACTCATTGTTTTCAATCGAAGAATTTCACAATTCTCTATTTGAGAATGAACGATATTTTGATTTTAGTAGTGAAGAAAAGAAAACAATGATGTTTCGCTGGGATAATTTGGGTATAATCTGAAAATTATATCGAAATCCTAGCCAATCTTTATTTTTTTATGAAAAAAGTGAGTTGAGAGCAGTCTTACCTATGAAAATTTTTGTCATTACATTTTTTTAAAATTGTTATGCAAGTGTTTATGAAGCATCACGAAAATGATTGTCATGAGAAACTTGTGTAGAAATTCGAAAACAGTCTCTGCAAGAAATCTTCTATTTGCCTTGCTTTTCGATGATATTTATACAAAACTCGGATCATAGATTTCTACAAATTTGTTTTTTTCTAAAAGACGAAAATTGAAATTGAACCAATAACAGCTTGACGAGAATTTCGCCATCTTCTTGAGTTTAACGAACAATCGACGAGAAATGTTTACAAAATGATAAACAAAATATAAGTATATGAATATAACATAAAATAATTAACGAAATTTCGTTGCAAGACGTATTTGGTGAATGGATACGATTATCCAACCAGGACAACAAATAAAGAGAAAAACCTTCATTTCAAATGGGAAAAGAAATTAGCAGTCATTGATGTACAAGCCATACCTGGACACATCGATGATGAAGTACAGGCTATGGAAATTTCAATGAGAAAATGTAAATTACCAACTGAGAATACTGAAAATTTAGTTATGAAATATTACAATTATGATGGTTGTTTAATGGAAACACAGATGAAAAATATGTACAAATTGTTGGGCTGTGTGAGCCACATATTCCCCAAATCGAAAACAATGAGAATTTGTAATGCTAGTGAACTACAGCAAGCAAAAAACTTGGGACCTATAATCAAGAATATATCCATGGCTGATTGTTTACCAGATTGTGTGGGTGAAGTTTATGAATTCAATTCAAATTTATATGATCATCCTGATTTACCAGATTGGTCTGTGCTGCAAATTGATATCAATATGTTACCAGGACCAAGTGTACGTTACTATATGTTTCCAACTCGTTCAGTTTTACAAACTATAAGTAAGTTTAATTTTTTATTTTTATAAATTACTAGCATTCCCCCCTCGCTTCGCTCGGATCAGATTTTTGGCAGCTCCTATACTGTTTCCTAATCCTATATAATTTATTAAGAGAAGGTGAGTTCAGAAGGACATTCCAACTAACCAAATCGAGATAGAGATTTTTAAGAATTCCTTGGAATGCTGAGAAAATTTTAGGAACAGAAGGCATTGACCTTCAGTATCAATATCAGAAAATTCTAGAACAGTCTAGAATATTCTAGAACAATCTACAATATTCTAGACCAATTCAGAACAAAGTGAAACAATCTGCAACTTTCTAGAACGATCTAGAACAATCTCGAACATTTTAGAACAATCTGGAACAATGTAGAACAATTTACAACTTCCTAGAACAATCTGAACATTCTAGAAGAATATAAAACATTTAAGAACATTCTAGAACAATCTGGAACAACATAGCACAATCTGGAACAGCCTAGAACAATCTAGAACATTCTAGAGCAATCTAGAACAATCTACAACTTTCTAGAACAATCTGGAACAATCTAGAGCATTCTAAAACATTCTAGATGAATCTACAACAATCTAGAAAATCCTAGAACAATCTAGAACACTCCCAGATCTTCCGGAACATTCTAGAGCATTCTCGATCAATTTGAAACCTTCTTGAACTATTTGGAACCTTCTCGAACATTTCAGAATATTTTCAACTATTTTAGATTGTTCTAGTAGATTTCAGAACCATCTAGAGCATTATTTTATATTACCCATGAGGAGCAAATAAGTGAAATACCCTCTTACATCCCCATATCCCCGAAACCAACCCCCGTAGCCGAAAACGGAAAACTTCTTCATGGATGGGGGGTCAAGGGCTACCACACCATATAACCCCCATGCGGTTATGAGGGTTGGTTTCTGAGCCTTAGCGGCATTCACATAATAACACAATTTTTTTTATTATATATAATGATTTCACCCAGGAAAAAATGTTCAGATCTGATCAGATCTAATTAGATCTACTTAGATCTGAGTTCCTTAGATCTGATCAGATCCAATTAGATCTGCAAAAAATCCATAATTGAAAATTTCAAATTTGTAGAGAAAATGAAAGATCTGAATTATTTACTAAACAAATGAATGAAAATTAAAATTTTCAAAGAAAAAAAAATAAAAAAAAAAAAATGGACTGTAGTGGGATCGAACCCGGAACCATAGGTTATCAGTCTTTAGCTCCAGCCACTCAGCTGTCACACGATTTCTTAATACCAACTAAAATTCGAATCGTCATAACTGAAAAAGATTAGAAAAATTTGAGGAAATAACTTCGAAGAAAAGTTGAGACTGCCTAAATGGAATGCAGAATCATGCATGAAAATAAATATAACATTCTATGATAATGAAATGAGTACAGATCTGACACATTGCGAATTTTTTTAACAGATAAATTTTTATTTGAAAAAGATCTTAAAAGAAACCATATTTATATTTCTATGACTGCCCTTCTTAATAATATGAAAATCCAATTCTGCCTGGTCATGTTTGTCTATTCACCTAATTTTGATTTCCATATCTAATCAGATCTGATGACCCAATATATATATTAGGTCATCAGATCTGATCAGATCTAGTTGGACCTGATCAGATCTAATCAGACTTAGATCTGATTGTATCTAACCAGATCTAATCAGATCTAATTAGATCTATTCATGTTAAAAATTTTCATTTTGTCAGGTCTGATTGGATCTAATTAGATCTGATCAGATCTGAACATTTTTTCCTGAGTTGGTATTGATTCTTCAAAATTTGAAATGGAATTAATACTTGGGTTACCATAACTGCTTGAAGAATTTCCTGAGAAATTAAATGGAAAACTATTTTTGACCGTCTGCGTTCTTCATGTAGTAGAATGAAAAATGAAAAAGAAGCAATGAATTCTAAGCATTTTTAACCTTCATTCTCAAGCTGAGAGATTCAGATATTAAGCAAAAATTTAATTTTTTTCTTTCAGTATCAGTAGGAAGTGTCGTCGGTTTATTTATGGGTGCAAGTCTGCTGAGCATTGTTGAAATAATCTATTGGTTACTGTTGCGTAAGACTGAATGATTTAATTGCAATCAACAAAGGTAGAATTGATTTACAATCGCCAAGAGAGGCTGATCAAAACTTTTTATGTGTCATCTATCCATCATTTTCTTATTTGTACATCTAACATGTTTAATTCCAATAATTCTATATAAAGGCTGTTATCAACATCATTTGAGTGTTGAGAAACAATGTCAGTCTCGAAGAATCTTGTGACAATTCAAGATGCTAAATTATTAACAAAAGTTGCACTAGGATCTGAATATCAAGTTTTAAATTATTCACTGAAGGATTATTCAAAAGAAAAACTTGGATTTTTGGGATCACATCAACACCTAAGCATTGTGCTCTGTGAACGAGGTAGGAATGTTGTGGAAAAAAACGAAATATCCTTTTTCGTAAAAGCATTGCCTTATGAAATTCCATGCCAGTGTAATTACGTACGAGAGAGTGGAGTATTTGAAAAAGAAGTAAATTTTTTTAGTAAAATAGCACCACATATGACTGGAGGATACACTCAACCATCTTGGGGACCACGTTGTTATTTGGTGAATGATGATAGACTAATTTTTGAAGATTTGAGTCTACAGGGTTTTCGAATGAGAGAAAAATTATTTGACGAAGAACTCATTAAATCAGGAGTTCGTGCACTAGCTAGTCTTCATGCCTCATCAATAAAAGCTGAAGAGAAACTTGGTAAATCATTTCAAGATATCTATCCTCATTATCTTCATGAAGCAGCATTCGTTGAGAAAGAGCAACGACAAAAGTGGTTCCTTGCTGGACAAAATGTTGCAATAAAAGTAGCTCAAGTCATGGGCTTGGATGGCTCAAAATTACCTGATGCATTTAAACTGATATATGATGCTGTAAAATCATCCAAGTCCAAAGTTAATGTTATCAGTCACGGCGATTTGTGGGCGAATAATTTGTTATTTAATGACGATGAGCCACCACAGTGTCGTCTCGTTGATTTTCAATTATTCAGATACTCACCAGTTGGTCATGATTTAGCGCAATTTCTTTATCTCTGTTCATCCAGACAATTTAGGAATACAAAGAAAAAGGAAATTCTTCAGCATTATTATCGTCAATTACTGGAATTTTTGGGTAATGATGAAGTAGCCAGAAATATACCATCTTGGGAGGAAATTCTTCAGGCTTACGAGGAACAGAGAATCGCTGCATGTGCAACTGCTGCACTTTATTTTCCAACTGTTCTCCTTGATGGTACGCGTGCTGCTGAATTAATGAATGATCCTGAAAATTATGAAAGTTATTGTTTTGAGGATCGAAGGGAAATTGTACTGGAAGAAATGAAGAGAGATTTCGTATTTGGCCAAAGAATAAAAGAAACGGTAGAAGAACTTGTCGAGATGTCATGGAAAATGGAACAATTTCCTGTTCCCTGTTAGCACAATACTTGATTGATGAACCGGAATTTCTCAATGTCACACAAACTTCTTAATATAATGAGTTGAGACATTCGTCATACGCCCAATTGTCTCAGAATTCCTGGAGCACTATGAGACGTCATAATTTCAATTTTTTATTGAACAATATTTCTTGATTTCTGCTTTTCAATGCACAAGTCGGATAGAAATTCCAAGAGATTATTTTCGTGAAGAATTCACTATTAATTGGTAGTCTCTATAAATTTCATAGATATCTACTCATGAATTTATTCAATGAAACTAGAGAAAAGTATGAGGGGAAAAATCTTTGTTCTGTAAAAAATCATTAGTAATTATCTATTGTTCATTTACATCATGAAAATGGAAATGCTAAATTTATTATTCAATGACAAAAATCGGCTTTAACTCGGTAGAACTCCAGTCAGAAAGTTCCAGTCCAAACTGACCAGCTTCACATTATTATCATTTTTATCATCATCATCATCATCACCATCATCATCATTAAAATTTTCATCTCTAATATCTAAAGAAGTTAAATCTATGTTTTCATGATTCTTGTGTGTAACTCCATATTCCTCATCACTTTCTTCAGAAATTTGGGATTCACTGTTTGTATCGCTGGAAAATAAAAAAAAAATATTAGAAAGAGAAAGGGGTAATGTGATTTTTGGCGTTTTTATAAAATTCAATGAATTTCTTAGAAGGAATTACCTCAAGTTTTTTTCATCACGATATTCATTCTTCTGTTGAGCTCTCAGAGAAAGCAAAAACGGTCCACAGAGTAGTCTCATTGGTGGAAGAGTGTGTGCAGGTAATGTTAATAACTAAAAATGCGAAAAATATGAAAATTTAATGATAATACTTGTAAAAAATCATTGACCTAATTCTCAATATTTTCCATGATTTAGCTTAGTCTATCTTGGCTGATTCATACTAGTTAAAAGCCCACGTATTTCCAATTCTCATACAAAATACATAGTGAATGCCAGATAGGCCCACACGTCATGTCTAAATAGATGTAACTTGGTCTATTGTGTAAACTAACATGCAATAATGCAAAGTTTTGCATTCATCCTTCTTATCATTTCAATAGTGATACTAATAATAATTTCAATGTACAAGTTAATAAATACTGGAGATAAAAACCAATTTTATTGAAGAGATTGGAAAAATTTTAGTCGACTATGCTGTCATAGTTTATCTAATTTCCAATTTGAGTGAAGAACATTAAAACAATTAATAACATTTTCCAAAATTTTCCACAATTAATGAATAAAAACGAATTGCATTGCAGTGATCGGAATCATCGATTTTTTCGTCAACGATTTCGATTATATTACTGATTTTTTCAGAAAAATTAGTAATTAGCCAAGAAAAACTATTGATTTTCATAGAAAATTAATAATTAGTCGATAAGAAATATTAATTTTCCTAAAGAATTAGCAATTAGCGAGGAAATATTACTAATTACTCTTAAAAATTAGTAATTAGTGAGAAAAATTACTTGCTGTTTTCAAAAATTCCTCAAAATTAGTGATTTAATAGATTAACAGACACAAATTTTGAACGAGGAGTTGTGATGAAATGTAATACTAGTGTTGCAAAAAGCAGCAATTAATAAATGGAATAATGAATGATATTTGGAATAATAATATTTGGAATATATTTTGGAAGGAACTCGTAATTTTTGGCGGCTAATTATTAATTATTTCGAAAAATTAGTAATCAGCCGATAAGCATGATTCATTTTTCTGAAAAATCAGTAGTTTTTGTCGGTCAACTACTCATTTTTCAGAAGCATTACTGATTTTCCGAAAAAATTAGCGACTTTTTCCGGCTAATCACTAATTTTTCAGAAAAATTAGGAATTTTTTTCAACTAATTACTAATTTTTCAGAAAAATTAGGTAATGAAAATAGATAGATTTTTTTTCTGCCGATCACTGTTGCATTGCAATATTTTTATTGCGAATTTTCCGAATTTTCAATAAAATTTACAATATTTCTAAAATTTCGTTGAGCTTATCAGAGATAAATGATTATAAAAAAAAATCATAGTACATAATTTTTTTTTCTTCAAATTTAACGTTTTTTTATACCATGTTTCATTTGAGGAACATTCAGAAGCCACGTAAACTCATATAACTGTGGCATTAGTTCAATTAAACTACCCACGATTCTTTCCTGTTGACCTGTTCCAATTCATTCGAATTTGGTCCCTTTTTCTTACACATATAAGTTCTTTCTTTTATGTTCTCCTTCATCTACTGTATCATTTCTAACACGAAGAAGAATCAGTTAACAAAGTAGAGGTCAGTGCACTCGTAATTGAACTGACATAATCTGGCACAACTTGTTGAGTTGGGACGAATATGCAACGCGATGTTTGTGATGTTACAAACTATCAAATTTATATATTTAATTTGCAATAAAAATATGAAAGATATGAGATTTCTTGAAAATATATTTATCTGGATGATTGTGCATTTTCTTTGAATATCATGAAAAAATTTCAAAAAAAATTGTCGAAAGAGGCATTTATTGAATTGAGCAGTATTCCCAAATGTCGAATAAAAATATTCGTTAGAAAGATTTCATAAATTTTCATTATTTCCATCAATTTCATTTGAAATATTGGAAAATTTTCGTTGAAAACCTCATTACATGAAATAATCCTTACTTGATAAATGTCAATCGAGATTGTTTAATATTTTCAATATCATTGATTTTTTGTTGCGGATCTATCATTATCTAGAAAATGAAATGCGAGATCAAGAGAGAAAAGATGGGAAAATTTTCTTTTTTTCTATTTTTTTAAACATCTAGAGAGGAAATTATGCACCCTCGGTGATTCAAGGAGAAAGTTACAAAAGGCTGGAGTTAGGGGATGCTCACCACCCACGTGCAATGATATTCAGAGATGGCAATGAAGTGGAAGATAGACGAGGACACGAACGTTAAATATTGAAAGACAGAGATAAGTGCAAATGGTGGGGATGTGGCTCTATATTAAATCACCTCGAGACATCAACAAGACCAGTTATATGCGAGTGTCCTTACGGATACATCATTTTCGTGATAATAGTTACATTGAAACGAAAAATTTCTGGATTTAATTTGTTTTTAAACGTTCAAGTTAAGAAGATTAAGAGTTGGTCGAATGAAGCTGCTTCCTTATCTCTTAACGTTCATTTTTATTATCTTGATTGTCATATTTGGAATGGCACAAGGATTCCCTGCCAGTGATCCCGAAGCAGTTGAGTAGAAATTTGCGTTTATATCAGTGATCGGTACCATTGATTTTTTCGTCAACGATTTCGATTATATTACTGATTTTTCATAAAAATTAGGAATTAGCCAAGAAAAACTATTGATTTTCATAGAAAATTAATAATTGGTCGGTGAAAAATATTAATTTTCCTAAAGAATTAGTAATTAGCGAGGAAATATTACCAATTACTTTCGAAAATTAGTAATTAGTGAGAAAAATTACTTGTTGTTTTCAAAAATTCCTCAAAATTAGGAATTTAATAGATTAACAGACACAAATTTTGAACGAGTTGTGATGAAATGTAATACTAGTGCTGCAAAAAGTAGCAACTAATAAATGAAATAATTAATGATATTTGGAATAATAATATTTGGAATATATTTAGAAAGGAACTCGTAATTTTTGGCGGCTAATTATTAATTATTTCGAAAAATTAGTAATTAGCCGATAAGCATCATTCATTTTTCTGAAAAATCAGTAGTTTTTGTCGGTTAACTACTCATTTTTCAGAAGCATTACTGATTTTCCGAAAAAATTAGGGATTTTTCCGGCTAATTACTAATTTTTCAGAAAAATTAGGAATTTTTCTCGACTCATTACTAATTTTTCCAAAAAAAATTAGAAATTTTTCCCGGTTAATTACTAATTTTTCAGAAAAATTAGGTAATGAAAATAGATAGATTTTTTTTTGCCGATCACTGGTTTATATTTATGTCCGATTCATAACCCATTTTTAAATGAATTTAATAGTGAAGTGAGAAAGAAAGCAAGAGTTAAAAATGAGTGCGTGGTGTAGAATTTGACCGGAATCGTTTCCTAAAATTTTTTGTTATAATCAGTAAAAAAAAGTTTTCAAAATATGTTGCCCAGTCTATTTGTTCCGATGATATATTATGACAGATTGTGATTTTTTCTTGCACATGACTTGAAGAATATCTCTAAAACGAGTAAATTCAGAGAAATCCGGCCAGAATCCTTTTCTATAGAAAATTCATTAGAATCGGAGAAGTATTGCTGAATTTTTCACAAAACCAATAGTTTCCGAGATATTCTGTAGATACAATTTTTTTTAATGAATAATATGAATTACTGAATGAACAACAATTACATTCATTATATAATATCATTTCATTATTAATGATACTTGTATCTGGGATTTTGAAACACCTCGTTTAATACATGAAATATTTTTTATTGTTGAATTAATGTAGGCTATCGAAAATATGAGACAAATACCTCAGTGGCACTGTCTACGCTACAGAAAATTTGATCTCGTACGAAGATGCAGAAATTATCGTTTATCAAGGAAACACTGACAAATGAGGAATAAACTGCAGAAAAGGAGATATGATATCGGCAATCGACCAAACAACTACTTAAATTCACAGGGATTCATATTTCTGAAAATGTTATCAAGACTAATTAAATTACCCCATGTAGCACGTTAATTAATTTTTTGTTTCTTGTAAATTTGCCTGATGTATTTGTTATACTGTAATCACTAACTTGGTATTTCAATCAAGACTGTAAAAAAATGCTTTTTTTTATGTGAACCGAAAAAAATTTGTACATTTTTTTTTTTCAAACATGGAAAAAATGAAATTTACCTCCTGAACAACTCCTCTTCTATTTCCCAATTGCTCATGAAGAAACTTCTCCCCTTCTTCCACATTAGTTGTTCTTTCATCAGCAATGAGCTGGCTGAAAGCAGTGCTAGGCCAATTGGATCCAACTCCAAGTGTTTCCATTAAAACTCCACTTTCTCTCTCATCCTCAAGTGCAAGTAATTCTTGATTTTCATCGATAAAGAATAACTGGGATTTTTTCTGCCACTCACAAAATCCTTTTGCCTTTTTTTGATTCAAATTTGTAACGAAACAAGCACCAAGAACCATATTGTCTTCCTCAAGGAGACCTTCTTTTGTATAAACTGGTAGGCATGTCTGTGGATTAAAGACAAACAGGCAATTATCAGTGGAGAATGCAGCCATATAGCTGGAGCAGGGATCAGCACACAGAGTCGAGAGTTTAATATCGACTGACCAAGTTAAACTCAATGTCAAGAGATTCCACACTCCAAGATGCTCATTAGAATGAACAACAACCAAGTTACAACTTTCATTCTTGCCAAATTCAATTCTCTTGATTGTCTGGGGATACCTTCTGTGTGCGAGACTACATTTTAAATTGATTTCATCAGGTGTCCAAATTGTCAAACTGCAGCCAAATCCAACACCCATTAATGATCCGTCAACAGCAAATCCAGCATCAGTTGCTTCCAAGTCTCTGTACATACCAATACCTGAACAAATCCAGTGTTTCGATTTTTTCAAAATCGAATTACTATCAACTAAACTCCATAATTTGAATTTTTTATCTTTTCCAGTTGTTATTGCTGCTACTTTATCACCACATAGACTTGTATTTGGTTGAAATTTCAAAGCATTAACTCCTACGTCATGCGGTAGCTCAATACAAGTATTGAGAATGAAATTTTGCTTTTCAGCATCGAATTTCCAGAATTTTAATCTAATTTCTGGTGTAGATACCCGATCATCTCTCTCTTCAATAGTTGCTAACCAGGAACCATCATGATTGAGATCAATTCTCGTCACTTCAGTGTTTATAATAAGGCCTGTACGTTCTTGAGTAAGAAAATTTTGTCCAGTAATATTGATATTATAGAGTAGAGTTTTTCTATGAACATCGAAAAATTGAACATGCCCAGTTCTACTATTCAATACCAAGCTACCACTTCTTGGATCGAGTGTGAGTCCAGCTGGAAATAGATCTTCTCTCGAGGCCGTTACACCCCAGGTAAAGTTCTGAATAACAGAAGTTAATTTTCTCTGTGGATTAACAACAACAATACCATTGTCTAGTGTTGACACAGCAACATAAATATTTTCTGGTGCTATTGTTAAATGTTTAATTGGTGCTGGTAAACGTGGAAGAAATGATTTTTGATGTGGATTGCTAATGGTCCATTTAACTAGTACACACTCGGAGCCACCAGTGTACATGTGTCCACCAGATTTGCTGAATGCTATTTCCGTAACTGGCAGTGTGTGCCAATGAAAAGAACCATAAATTGGACGTTGATTAAATAAATTTCGAAAAACTGCTACTCTACCACTCGAGTCACCAGCTGCAACAGATTCTTCCTCTGGATGTCCAGTTAGGCAGGTTAATTTTCTTCCACCTGTACCAATTTTATGCAGCTTTGAGGCAAGTTTTTTCCTTGGCTGGAGAATATGTATATCAACATCTTGACCAAAAGCAATGAGATTGTCACCATGATTACCAATTACATCAACGTAATAATTTCCAATAGAAGTGAATGTTTTTGATTCAACAGCATTTCCATTAGAAACATCGAAAAGAATAAGCTCAATAACATTCTGTGACTTAACTGGATACGTAACTAATGCCTGACAGCATTTTCTCTCATTACACGAATTGTATTGGATTATGTGAAATGTTGAAATTCTAATGTCTTGTTGGATTTTCAATTTTAATTTCTTGATAATAAGGCCATTCTGAGAATTCCAATTTATTAAGTCACCCGACTCGGTACAGCCAACAATTGTATTAAAATTGTCAGCGTAAAATGATATACCAGCTAATTTAGTATCAGCTGGCTCAAATTCACCCACAAAATCACCAGTTTTTGTACTATATTTACGTATAACTTGCTTCCAAATAACGTAAAGTATGTCTCCATCACTGGAAAATAGTGGCCGATGATCAATTATACTTCCACCACCTTTTCTTTTAACAATCAGATGATCCTCAGTTGCTTTTTCCTTCAGACTCTGTGCCTTTTTTTTAGTTGATCTTCTCGATGAATTTTTCACTTGCATATTTATTTTTTTTCACTCAAATTATCATTAATTGGACATTATTGAAATTGTTTTATTGTTCTACACGTGTGTTGACTCGAACGTAACCTATAAATGTAAATAACCTCCCGCGCCTCTCTAAAAAAAAAAAATCAAGCAGATGGCGCCAAAATTTGAATGTTGTGGCGCTGAAGCGCTCTGCTCAAAAGTGTGGGAAGTTTGAAATGAATTATATTGATTTATTAATCAATAAAGCAACATATTGCTTTATTAATTAACATAAAATATTCACTCAAATGGAATTCATCGATTACAATTATATTCACTAAGCTCTTATGTTCAATCAGAAATACAACTCGTCACTTATTTAAAATATATTTAAGTTCACAATTATTCTTATAGAAACTTCACTAATTATTCTGAGATCTCTACTATTTGAAAGTTCGTTCGGAAGTGCTTGTCTCTAAAAATTCTATTCTTCCTCCAAGTGTTCGTTCCGTGAGGCCCAGCCCTCTAGCTGAGGGAGAGGGGTAGTAGGTTTGCCAATCAGGACCTTCGATTTTGGGTTGAGGAGGGGAGGTCTAGAGATGCAACCCAAAAAAGTGACGGTCATTTGACCGGTCAATGACCGTCAATGACCAGCTGGCAATGACTGACCATTTTGGTCAAAAAAAAAATGACCAAATCGTGAGTCAGAAAATTGACCAGAAATGGTTTTGACGGTCAGATTCCATCTAAACAGAGCTGATGGTTTTCTTTGTGGACCTCTTCTTTTGTGTATTAATCAAAGTCATTATATTTGGGACTGACTAGAGTCAAGAACATTCAGGATAAAAGTAATATGATAGAACGTTACGGAGATATGTCTCTATCTGTAAGACAAGAGTAAACTAATAGGATAAGTGCAGAATCTATTAGGATAAGTGCAGAATTTATGCAGAGTTTATGATTTGTTGAGAAAATAAAAGAATATTCCGGTGATATCATTGTATTTGAATTTAAATAAGCCTTTTCCTCTTCAAAAATATGATTCTACTAAAAGTGACAAGAAAATGACCGAAGAACAAATTGACGGTCAGTTTCCACCTATATAGCTGGATTTCATTACAGATTCTGGTTCGTTATTCTCAATTGGGTTTTTCAATCGCCGATATTCTACCAAAAATGAGAAATACTGCACTTTTGAAAATGGATGATTCTTTGAGTATTTCCATTGAATTAAAAAAAAATCATAAAGATGACATAAAAAATGACCGAGAATAAAATTGACCGTCAATTTTCATCTATATAAATGGATTTTGACATTTATTTCTCCTGACTGACCATTTGAATTTTTGACGGTCAATTTTCAACGAAAATTGTAGTCAAGTCAGGAATGGTCACGAAATGGTCAATTGACGCCTGACCTGACCAATTTCAAAATTGACCGTCATTTACATCTCTAGGGAGGTCTGAGGGTGAAGCGCTCGAGCCACGAAGAAGGGATTCTTGACCATAGAAAGGGGAAAAAATCAGGGATCTGCGTACTTTCCCAATAAAACGGAGTTTTACGGGTTTTATAACTTTCACGTGTTGATGCGAACAATAGGAAAAATAGAGAAAAGACAGAGGGACATTTCTTAGGATTATAAAAGTAAAACCTTTTACAATTGAAGAAATGTGAAGGATTATTTTTATGGTTTTTACAATTTGCAGCTTGCTTGAAATTTGGTGGCCAGATGTTTAATTGCCTTTACTCATCGCGCTTGGGTTCAGTTTCGAAGAAATATTTGCAAAATCGTTTGGTAAATATGTATAGTAGAGCCCAAAATAAAAATTAATTAATTTAATTTGAAAAATAGCCTCGGGAAGGGAGGTGGCGAACAGTGATGTAATATATCTTGGTCAAAGATTTGAAGGGAAATATAGGAACTCGCAATAGCTCAGTTGGTAGAGCACCTGACAGTTGAACAATGTCCATTTTACAATTATTATTCTTTTCTTCAATGGTCGTTAAAATAGTAAATTTATTACTATTTCACTATCTCTAGTAAATACTCTGCACTGCTTGGGTGCTTCTCTTTTTTTTCTATTAATGAAAGCGTAGTTTTTTTTAATCTTTTTTTACTGTTCGCTGAGTATAGATAATATTAGTCAATCAAAAAAAAAATTATATACCAAATAAAAAGTTATATATATTGTTATTATGAATGATGTACGAAAACAAATTACTTTTCTTACATCAACACTTCATATTACTAAAATGTAGAAGTTCTAGAGTTGTTTACATCCATGACCTTCAATAGTTATAAATTATAACAATAATGATTATAGTTTTTTTTTTACACTGTTTTATACTGTACATATGTAAATAATTTTTTTTAATGCCAATAAAAACTGTTGTTATAAAAAAAAAAAAAAAAAAGTAGAGCACCTGACATGTAATCAGAGGGTCGTGAGTTCAAACCTCGATTGCGCATTCCATATGTTTTTCCGAAGATTCGACTTTAATTATTCAAATTTTAGGATGGGCGCTATTCTGCATATTTACAGTTTTTATTGCTGTGAGGATTTTTGGTCGCGTGCGGAATTTCCCCGTTGGCTGGTTGTTGTTGTTACGTACTCAGCCTAAGGTAATCTACTAGCGCCAAAAATGTGAATTTTCGCCACCAAGTAGTCATAAGAGACGGCGGGAGACGCTACGGCAGCCATTTTTATCGTCTATCGTCCGTAATAATCGTGCGAGGTTGGTTTGGCACGTAACTCCAACGTTCAGAGCTTCTAATTATTAATTTAAAAAAAATAATAAAAATTAAATAATAAAATATAACGATTGAAAATAAGTTTCAATTAATTAACGAGTGTAGAGTTATAACTGAAATATATACAAATGAAGATGGTCGATAAGATTGAAATGAGCCTGGACGACATTATCAAGCAGAATAAGGGTGGAAGAACCCGTGGCAGCGGTGGTGGTAGGAGAGGCCGTGGAAATGCTGCTGGTACATCACCTAGACGTGGAGCTCGAGGACAGCGCCCTGGTGGTGGGGTTATGAGAGGCCGCAATCGTGGAGGTATTGCTAGGGCATCTGCACCATATACAAGGGTATGTCATGCACTTTTTGGATGTTTAACATGAGTTAACCTCTCAGGACACCTCGCGTCTTCTGACGCATCACAATTTCCACTTTTAATTGCTATAATTCAAAATGAAAAAAAAGTTTTCTTGTGAAAACTTGAAAAGTTGTTTTCTTTCGATTTTTTCTATTTTTTTCTAGATTAATTTTTTCAATTCCAATGTCAATTCAACAATTATAATGAATGCTCATTTTCTTTTGCTCAATTATTTTTTTTCATGACCTCAATATTTTTGTTTTTCGGGGTCTGAAAAAGCAGGGTGATGTAAACAGTGCCTGGAAACACGATATGTTCGATGGGGTTAAGAAACTTGGTCGTGGTGCCATTGGAGGCACGGGAACTACAAAATTACTCGTTTCAAATCTCGATTTTGGAGTATCAGACTCGGATATCCAGGTAAGCTATAATATTAGAAAATTCACAATCATATGGTAAAGGCGAGTCAAGTCGGTTGACAAGTTGAAATTAATTTTAGGATAAAAACATTGAAATTTAATGAATAAATTTTCACTATTTGCTCTAGATTTCGAGATATTTCGGAAAACCTTGATAAAAAAATATGAATGTTTTCCGAAATAGCGACAAGTTGAACAAAAAAAAAAAAAAATTGTGTTCTATGTCTTGGTTATAGACAACCGTTAAAAAATACAAAAATTGCATTGACTTTTCAGGAATTGTTTAGTGAATTTGGACCCCTAAAATCTGCAGCAGTGCATTATGATAGATCCGGAAGATCACTCGGATCAGCTGATGTTATTTTTGAACGCCGAGCAGATGCCATCAAAGCCATGAAACAGTATAATGGAGTACCACTTGATGGTAATTAATCGAGTCATTCACTGGACCAATTATTGAATAAAGTTTTTTTTTTATCAGGAATCTGAAAATTTTTTTTTGTTTTCTAGGCCGTGAAATGAATATACAGGTTGCAACGTCCGAGTTACCAGTGACGACTTCCGCTAGGAATCCAGCGAGGCTTGCTGGTGGTAATTTTAATCAAAGGTCACCAACGAGATTCAGAGGTGCACGCGGTGGTGCTGGAAATGTCAGAGGTGAGAAGTTTTTCAGAATTTAATCATATTGGAGGCTAGAGGAAGATGTGAAAAAAATTGTATTTGAAATCCTGGGAAATTTTTTATCTTTTTCATAAATTATCTTGTGAATAACACTTTTCGCCTTCAATTTCACAAAAGATTCTCTCACAAGATTTTGAAGTGTAATAAAAAATAACGTTTTTAATGTATTTTCTTTCCACGCCTGAAAACTCATAATTTTATGAATTATGAAAATAATTTCATAACGAAATTGGACTGAAACTTAGGAAATGCCCAAAAAACAAAATTTGGGGTTAAAGGTCGTGGAACAGGAAGACGTGGAGCTGGTGGACGTGGTGGTACCAGGCAGCAAACCAAGACACCAACTGCTGAAGAATTGGATGCCGAGCTCGAAGCATATGTGAAAGAAGTCAAGTAACGTCATTTGCTTCAATGAAACTGATCAAAAGAAAAAAAAACGCATATAAAACAATTATTGACTCAATATTTACAACAACAAGAAAGTAAAATTGTTTATTCTTCGAATTTCTAAAAGAAAAGTGAAAAAATTAATTCGTATTCAGTTATTATTATTTCATAATTTCATTAACACAAAATAATTACAACGATTTTCCTGTTTTATATTTTTTTTTTATACTGAACTAAGTTGATACAAAGAGGATAATGGAAGATGTAGAAAGACATTGCTGTAGGATATACGAGATTAAGCGATTAGTAATTAAATTAATGGAAATTCCGAAAAAAAATGAATAATAACAAAGAAAAACATCTAATCTCCATTGTTCCCTAAACATTTACTTTTAATTAATAACTTGTGTGCGAAGATACTACAACAGAAAAAGGAGACGAGAGAAAATATATATATTGACCATGGAAATATCGAAGACTGTATGAAATTTTGTGACAAATTCAGTTTGGAAGACAAAAACCAAAACCGAAAAAAATATATACAGAAATTATTACATCTCCCAAAAGCATTGCTTTCTTCAAATGAATTCAAATTTTTTAATTTCATTTTTATGATTTACTCACAATTATAAAGTAATTTGAGAGTAATTCCCGTTCTCCATCCAGATGTATTTTTTTTTCTTTCTTCAATTTCTTCTCATTCAAATCTTTTTTTTATGACGAAAAGCTATTTCCGTAAATTTTGTAGTGTTTATAATTGAAAAAAGAAACGGCTGTGAGTGCTCACTTCTTTCATTTTTATAATAAATAATGAAGAAAATGAAATCTCAATGATGACTTGTGAAAATATTTCAGAGTTAAAAAGAGAGCATCATGAGCCATGAGATGATTTCATGGCTGAAGACTGAGATAAGCTCCAAAGAAATTTGCCTCAGAAATAAACGATTTCTATGAAAAAAAAAGGTACAAGTTTTTGAAAAAATTCTTTCCTCTCCTCTCTCATTAGAGTAAGAATAGCAATCCTAAATCCTAGAAACAGCCGAAATTTGCAAAATTAATTAAATTGTCTGGTTATTGATATTCAAAAGCATATTTTGGACCTCACCGATGCATTCTTGACCTTTGTCCACCATATTTCCAGTATTTCTTGAAGATTCATACAATGCCCTTTGGAAGCGTCGTCCCCGCACTTGAAGTGCTGGAAGAAGGTCCGAGATGCGTTGGCCACTGCGATACGCACTGCATAAGCGATTAAGATGCACCGAAAATGTGCCCGAGAGACATGCAGATACTCTTGAGATGCATTTCTGGTGCACCTTAAGCGCTTATGCAGCGCATCTAGAAGACATTCCCGGCGCTACCAAAGCGTACTGCACAAACGCTTGAAGTGCACCGGAGAAGCATGTAAATTGCGCTGAAAATTTAGGAAAAACCTATGGAGGAGACGTGAAAGGCGCACCGGAATTAAGCCGCACAAGTTCGTCAAAAATGCATCAGCGAGCTGAAAAATGAGCTACGAAAGCATCAGGGAGAAATCGACAGATTCCTTTGATTTCTTCAACTTTTTCTAATGCAAAATATCATCTCTTTGGTAGCAGTGAACAGACGATTCGATTGATTATTTTGAATGATGGGAAATATCCGGCCCTAATCATCAGGTATTATGAAATTTCTTTAATTCAGTATTGAAAAGGTAAAACAAGATAAGTCTCTTTTCTTATCATTAAGTTTTTTGAAAATACCTTAGCAAATAACCGAGAAAGAGCAATTTTGTCCTAAAACTTCTTTTGTAACTCTTGAGATTCTCTACAAAAACAGATGAGTAATATCACTTTATCTCGCTTAGTTTCCAAGATATTTCCTTCGAAATGACCTCGGAGATAAGTCGACTTATCCTGTTTTACCTCTTCACTACTGAATTGAAAACACTTTCATTGAAAATTTCTCTATCTGAATTTTCTTCAAATTTTTCTAGAAAAGCTTGGAACATAATTGCGTTAGTTCATCTTTTTATATCAATTTATCTCTTCTGCATAGCTTATTTTATTGGGGAACAAGAAATGGAGAATGAATTTTTAGAGAAAGCATTTATTTTTCTACGCAGTTATTCATTTAACATTATTTTGTACATTATTATCTTAAAAATATCAATTAGGACACCAAAAAAGATGCAGAGAGAAGAAGATAAACAAAAGTGATGTGATTTTTATTATGAATTTGAAAAGGAAAGGATAGAAGATAAGGAAAGGAGATATTAAATAAATGGAGACTGGGATTTTAACAACAAGTCAAATTGAACTAATAAAAGAATGTGCTTAATTACTTAACAATAGATCAGTCAACATCAGATAATACCTCATTGTGTTTTCTTCAATTTTTTTTTCCTCAAGATATATTTGGACACTATCTAATGAGATAATTTTGACCACACCAAAAGTAATTTCAAGATTGTGTTTTTTTTTTTTTCAACTAGGGGATCAACAGGGAAGGACATTGATTTTTCTCCTTATAATCTTTTTAGAGTTCTTTTCTTGTCTTTAAGAAGTTTTTTCTTTTCAGCCGTTAATTTTTTGTCACCAGCATGTTTTTTGGCAAGTGGACCACCTAGTTCTGATGAAGTGCAGGTTTCAAGTCCTGCTTTACTGCCTTTGCCACCACCCTGAATGAAAAAATTACGAAATGAATTTAATTTCTGAAAGAGAGAAAAATGCATCAATATATAAGAGAATTATTCGATATATTCAAATGAAAACCTGTGCATGAATTTCTGTCATCATCTTGGCTCTCTCCGAGTATTCCTCGTATTTTTCCAGCAACATTTTTCCTGCCTCCTCATTCAAGGCAGACTCGGCATTAGGTACAATAAGTAGGCACTTGACAGTCAAAAGAATGTGTTTGATTCCCAAATCAGATTTCCAATCCTTTTTCAATGTGTTAACACAAATTTCACCATTCTTGGCAACATTTGGATGAAATATTTTAGTAAGAAAGAATGCTTTGGGTGGTCCTTGCGGGAAATCCTTACCCAAGGCTACTTTAACCCTGAAGTGACCGTTGGCATAAGGAGTTTCAGCTGTTTTGAATAATGAAAATTCAATATCAATTTTATCATGTGACTATTTGAATAGATTATTTTCAACCTGAATCAACTTACCAGGGCCTTCAATGACAGCCTGAATGTCAGTAACATCCTCGTCATTGAGAACAACTCTAATTCCCTCAGGTGGATGTGCCGCCAATTCAGTCATTTCCTTGGCGACTCTCCGTATTATTTGAGGAGATAAATTTTCAACGTTCGATATCTATTCAACATATGAATTTTTATGAACATCAAGTTATATATAAATCGTTTAGTATTATTTTCACACTTGGGAAAGCCATGCACAAGTTTACCAAATTGTCGCCTAGCCTTAGCCTATCGTTGATCGAGGTAAACAAGACATAAAAGACCCCGCTGAATTTATTTTAATAAATGATTTATAATTTAAAAAAAAACTCACCGAACTCATTATTGTTGATTTTCTCCCACCTCCAGATAGCTTTTTAATGTAAAAATCGGTCACAGTATATTTATAATGGCAATGAAGACGTGATGGAAATCCTTAACGTCACAACAGTGAAACGGCATCGCCCGCAATAACCAACATTTTGAATGTGCAGCCAATCCCGATGTTGGTTGGCTATTCCAAACACTCTAATCTCGAACCCAGATGTGCTTCTTCTTCTTCTTCTTTTTTGTGAGGCTCCGCCAACAGTTGTTGGTCATCCGGCCGTTATCCCATCTAGGGACTTTTCGATTTTCCACTGAGGTGGATTAGTGTCGGTGATGAGGGTTCCTTGTCTGACTGTTGGAACCTAGCGACAGCCAGTAAGGAGAAGGATAGGGATTTGGAGGCATATATTTGAATTTAAATTTGTTTTCCAATTTTTTTAAGGAAGTTGAATAAAAGGTAGGCAATTTTCGTTTCTGGTGTTTGAATTAGTTTGATGATGTTGTACTCAGATATTTTCATATTGTTTAAGGCTTTGATGAGTATATTTCGTTCTTGAGCGTATTTTGGACACTGCCAAAACACGTGAGTTAGATCTTCTATCTTACCACAAGTACAGAGGGGGGAGGGGACCAATTGCTTTCTGGCAAGGCTGTAGTTGAGGTTGTAGTGGTTGGACCTCATCCTATTTAACGTGACAATTTGAGGACGATCTAGTTTGGATTTAGAGAACCAGGGGGGCTTCCATCCAGAGTAGAATTGTTTAAAATAGTGTTGACCTTTGTGGTTGGACTGGAGGCGGAGGAGTTTGGAGGTGTTGGCTTTAGTTCTGTCATTTGCGACTCTAAAGTAATCCGTGTGAGGGATTAGGGTGTTAGTGAGTAGGCCGGAATGTATTCCTTCCTTGGCTAAAGTGTCAGCTGCTTCATTCCCTTCGATTCCAACATGGGCTGGAATCCACATTAGGTGGATAGTCTTGCCTTGTAGTTTTAGTAGCTTATGCATGTCAAGGATTTTGTAGATGATGTGTGATGAGGATTTGGATGGGGAGAGATTCCGAATAGCCAGGAGAACACTGAGTGAGTCTGAGAGGATTAGTGCCTTAACAATATTCTGTTCAGCGACTGATTGGAGAGCTTGGTAGATAGCAGAGGCTTCGGCTGTGAAGATGGAAGCAAATGAGGAAATTTTGTACGTGTTGCTGATTTCGAGGGAAGGGATGTACACTGAGAAACCCACATAATTGCCTTCTTTTGTCTTGGAGCCGTCAGTGTAAATTTGCGTGTAATCTTGGAGTTGATTTTTATTGATTTCCGATTGGAGTTGGGTATTTGGGTTAAGCGAGCCCTGGGTTAATATCCCTGAGGTTGTATCGATTGGAGGGATATGGGTGAATAAATCATATGAGAATTCATAAGGAGTTGCTGATGGCGTAGAGTGGATTTTTGATTTGAATTTTTCGTATCTACATAATGATTTGTAAATTGGGAAGTGAGATTTGATGTAGAAGGGGTTAGTGTTTTTTGTAAGAAGTACGTCGTGGAGAGTCAATAGGTTTTCGTGGAGTGGATGTTCTGAGAGAGAGAGTACCTTCAAAATGTATCTGTCTGAAAGTTGTTGAAAGCGATAGTTTAAGGGTGCCTCGCAAGACTCAGCCAGTATTACATTTAATGGCGTAGATTCCCTGTATCCCAAAGCGAGTCTTAGGGCTCTATATTGGATTTTATTCAATTTTTCAAATACGCTAACGCTGGAAGGGTTGTATATGTGTGATCCGTATTCCAAGGAGCTTCTAATAAGGCCTCTATAGAATGTGAGGAGAATTCGTGGATCTGCTCCAAAATGCGTGTGCCTCAGGGCTTTTATCATGGAGATTAATTGGGAGTTCCTTTGTATGAGACGATTAGTATGAGGTTTAAAAGTGAGCTTGTAGTCGAGGGTAACACCAAGAATATCAATTTTTTCCGCAGCTACAATTCTGTGCCCTTTGAGAGTGATGAAGTAGTCCGAGGGGTTGAAACGTTTATGACTGAAGATGATTAATTTGGTTTTTTCTTGGGATAATTCCAGTTTGAGATTCTCGAGGTCATCATTAAGAGAATTAACTGCGTCATTGAGTTTTTTCAGAGCCGGTTGTAGGTTGGAGCTTCTTAGAATGAGGGCCCAGTCGTCTGCAAACCCGACTGGTTGGATATCAGGTGGGATTAATTTGAATAGGAAGGTGCAGTAGATATTGAATAGGGTCGGGCTAAGTACACAGCCTTGAGGTGTGCCTTTGATTGCTGGTCTAGGTTCTGATAATTGACCTTTAATCACGAAAAACAATTCTCGGTAGTTGGTTAAGAAAAAAGCAAAGTCTGCTATTTTTTTTGAAATGCCGATCTTAGCCATAATTGTGTAGAGGCTGGAGGGATCGACGTTATCAAAGGCTCCCTTAATGTCAAGGGATACGCATGTGGTATATTGTCTTTTGACAAAGCCAGTGTAGATGGTTGATGAAAGGATGGCGAGGCAGTCTGCGCAGGATCGACTTGTTCTGAATCCACATTGGGTTTTCGGGAGGATTCTTCTGGACTCTAACCACCAAGTAAGTCGGAAAGAGATCAGTTTTTCGAAGAGTTTTAGGAAGCATGAAGCTAGGGATATTGGCCTAAATTTATTAGATGAGGGTTTTGGGAGAAGGAAGACAAGGAACTGTCGCCATGAGTTGGGGAAGTTCCCTTCATTCAGGAAGCCATTGAATCTATTTAAAATATGTGATTTGTATGAGCTGGGGAGTTTTTGTATAAGGTGATAGTCGATTTTATCGAGACCAGGTGATGATTTGACTTTGCAGGATTCAAGAGCATGATGAAATTCATCTATGGAAAATTCTCTGTCGAGAAACTCGTTGTCTTGGAAGGGAATGTCGGGGGCTTGTTTAGGGGAATAGTCTGGGGGAAGGTTGGGACAGAAGTTGTCGACGAATTCCTTCATCTTGTGAATCGTTTCTGTATCTTGTTGGGGAGTAGTATTGGGAAAGGAGAACCGTCTATTTTTGAAGGCTTTTATTCTCTGCCATAGGAATGAGATTGGGGTAGATTTGTTGAAGGTTTCACAGAATTTTTGCCAACCAATGATCTTCTCCTTTCTAAGGATGAGTTTGGTCTTCGCTTCTTGTTTCTTACTCTCAATGTAATTAAGGTAGTTTGGACAGCGTCGCAGAGCATGGCATGCTCTCCTCCTCAAAGCGACTGCCTTGGAGCAGTTCTCGTTCCACCAGGGAGCCGGTGGAGTAGTTTTTGTTTTCTTTCTCCTTGACGTTGATGAGGAGTTTTGATGCTGATGAGACCCTCTTTGTGGAGAGGAATGATTGACCGCCTCCATTATAATAGTGATGATTTGCTCATACTTCTGATGGTTAGACATAGAGTCGGGAAGGTTATTTATTGATTCTTCCTTAGAAGAAAGATAGTTGTAAAAGCGATCCCAATCGATCTTCGAAGTGTTGATTTTATGTGAGAAATGAGAGAAGTTGTCGGCTTGTACACCGATCGTTATATGGATTGGATGGTGATCACTACCCATGCGGTCAGATAAAACTTGCCAGGACGCTCTCGTGAATATATTTGATGATATTAAGGTCAAATCAATTGCAGATTGAGCTTCATTAGGACGTGTAATTTTCGTAGGAGAGCCATCGTTGAGAGGAAGTAAATTGGAGTCTGCGAGAGCCTCCAGGAGGTTTCGTCCTGAGAGACACTCTCTACCGCACCCCCAAGCACCATGGTGTGAATTGAAGTCTCCTCCAATGAGAACAGCATGAGCATTTGGAAAGGAGTTGAAGAGAGCATTCCATTCCTGTAGTGTAATTGTGGTGTTGGTTCGTTTATAGAGATTTACAATGATTGTATCGCCTTGAGGAGACGGAATAGAAATTCCCATGAGGTCCAGATTTTCCGAGATGTGGTCCAAGCTGCCCAGACGTGTGTAGGTTATTTTCGATGAGATAGCGATAAGTAGGCCACCTCCTGCTTCGTTAATTCTGTCTTTGCGTAGGATGTTAAATCCCGGAAGGTGAAAGTTACGGCCATGTTTCAGGAAAGTTTCTGATAAGAGCATGATGTCATAGTCGTTGGCAAGGTTCCTCAAGTCACCAGCTTTGTTAAGAACGCTGAAGGCATTCCATTGCAGAATACGTAGGGAGTTCATTGTAGGTTGTCGAGGGATGTTGGAAGGGTTTCTTGTGGAGGAAATTGCTGGAGTGACGGATTTGAATTTAGGTTTTTAATTGCTTCAATGAGTTCAGAGAGGTTGTTATCCAATTGGAGTGCTGAAATAAGAGGAGTTAGTTTTTCAACCAGTAGATTGACGAAGTTTTTTAGTTGGTCAGCAATTTTTGATATTTCTTGCGCTGCATTTAGTAAGTTAGGATCTGTTACCATCGGAGGAGATCCTTTTGGAAGAGTCGACTGATTATTCTCAGGAGGGGTTTTATTTGGTCTTGGAACAGTGCCCAGATAATCGTTTAAATTCGTGTAATTCGCACCATTGGGAGAAATGAGGATTCCCTGGCGTGCGTCGGATATATTGAGTAAGCTGTGGTTGTTGACGTTGGCAGATTTAGGTTTACGGTTGTTCTTGGTCGTTTGATGTGAGTAGGAAGGGTTTACCATTTGTGACGTTTGAAATGGGTAGAATGGGGGCAGGATGTTGAGATTGCTGTTGTTAGAATTATTGACAAGGGATGTGGAAGTTGATGGGTACGGTTCATTATTGGTATTGTTATAGTGACTTATCGAGGGATTATTGTTCCCAATATTGCTACTGCTATTGCTGCTATTAGCATGATACTGGTTTCTGCGTGTAGCGGAATTGTTATCGAGAGTTTTTGATGCTGGGTTTGGCTGAGGGTGAGTTAATGGGTGTTTATTAAGTGATGGAAAGATGGTCTGATTGTTGATGTTTGGTGGGGGGGCAGAACTAGCTTGGGGAAAGTCAGAGAGATTAGATTTTCCTGATAATATTTCCCTAGCTTCAAGATATGAGATACCATTAGCAGCAGCGAAAGAATGTGTTTGCCTTTGCATTTGTAGTTTTGGGCAGGTATTTGATCTGGAATTGTGAGCTCTCTTGCAATTTATGCATTTCGGGGGTTCATGGAGATTTGGGCAGACATTGTCTGCGTGAGCTTCTTGGGAACAGTGATCGCAAGTAGGACTCGATTGACATTCCTTCTTGATGTGACCGAATCTCAGACAGTTACCGCATCTTTTGACTTGTGAGACGTAAGGGTAGACCTCAAGTCGAGTACCATAAAGATTGACATATTTAGGGAGGATTTGTCCCTCAAAGACTAGTAGAACGGATCGTGTGGGTTGAGAGTTAGGGACACCATCTTTGACGAAAAAGCGATTGCATCTAGTGGCGGTTTTTATAGGTATTGGAGTTTTGATGGTGGTTGTGAGTTCTATTGGGGAGTAATCTAAAGGAATGCCTTTAATGATGCCTTGCCGAATCATTTTGAATTCTGGGATATAAGCGATTAATTGGTTCTCTTTGAGTAGGGGGTGCTCAATAATGGCGTTAGCTACCTCTCGTGAATTGAAAGAAATTAGGATTTTGGTACCCAATTTTTTGGATTGAATGACATCATTTGGCTTTTGGAACGAATTGAGGAAGTTAGCGATTATCTTACCAACTGCCAGCTGATTTGGGACTTTCATCTGTTCTTGGGATGGATCTGCTTCTATTAGTATGTCGTATTGACTTAGAGTCAATGATTCTCCATATCTGTTGTTGATAGCTAGTGGGGCAATTGATCTGGGCTTGTGGTTTTTCTTCGTGTGATCCGACTGGTCTTTTGATGGTTGTTTAGAGGATGGGGTCATATTGATCTCAGAAGAATTGTGTGCGATTTTTGAACGAGAGTGATTATCAGGGAACTTTGCGCCGGCGCCATCAAATTTACGCTTGAGCGTTTGAACTTTGTTTAATTTAGCAGCGGCTGGAATGGGTTGGTATGGAATTGTGTTAATTGGAGGTTGATAATTTGGGTTAGTGGCGTAGTTAGCTGTCGATAGGTTACCTTCTGGTGAGTTCTGATATTGTGAGTGCATCATCGTTTCTTCTTGGAATTGTGCCGTTTTGATTAGTTCATTTTTTAGTAGGAGGTCTTCGATCTGTTCTGACTCAGTTGTTTCTACTTCTACTTCAATCAGTGTTTCGTCATTATCTTCTAGGTGATCTGTATTCATGGTAGTTTTTGTTGGTACCGGCTTATGTGCCGGTAACGTAGGAATTTGGAGATCGGGTGGTTAGACGGTGAACCGCCAGTTTAAGATTGAGGTTAACTGGCGAGAGTTTATGAATTATGATGCCGTTCGAATAAATGTGGTGAAAAAAAGGATCAAAGCTTGAACCCAAAAACAATTTCAAGTCGAACTGAGCTTGCAAACGCATGCACGAGTCTAAATATAATCGGAAATACTTTGTAATTTTCAAGAAAATACGGAGCTTCACTGCACGAGGTTGTGTTCAGACCGCGGCCATTCCCCCAGATGTGCATTTCACACACACTACCTATACCAAAGTCTGTCTTCCCGTCCCTTGTGATCGTTGTGATCGTTGTTGTTTTTACTTGAAACTAGCGCCAACGGCGGGCGCAAGCGGCCGCCTCCGTTGATTAGTGTAGGTTTCTATTTCTCATTTCAAGTTTCAATGATTCTTAAAAATAATATTAATAACATAAATATTTAATGATTCCGTTTTGGTTATATCCCCTAAATTTTAATGATAAGTGACCTTGAATGATCATGCATCTCTAGCGACGTCGTTGATCCCCTTTTCGTCCTTTAATTAACAATTTTATTTTTCGATGTCTGTAATTATTTTCTTGTAATTAACTTTAAATATTTAGAATGATTTCATCCTTTAATTATTGAATTGATGATTACATAGAATTCCAAGGTTATTTACTTTTTTTAATGGAAAACTAATTCAAAAAAATTAGTTTCCATGATGTCCACAATAATTCGCTTTTGTCGATTCGAGTTCGACTTTTTTTTATTTCGAGTTCGATTATCCTTCAATTCGAGATGAAATCCGCCATGTTCGATTTTAATGCCCTGTTCTTTTTATAAAGGGATTTAATGCCCTGTCCTCTTTATAGAGGGATTTTAAGGCCCTGTCCTCTTTAAAAAGGGATAGGATAGGACCAACCCTGTTGCGTAGTCCGCTAGTTATCATCTAGTGTCACTAGTTACCTCTATTTTCACTAGCATTATACCGCGAAGATTGAAAATAGAAATTAAAAAAACCGAATAATAAATCTCTTAATTCTCTTAATAAAGAAATAAATAAGAGGAAAAGACACGTGCACAACACTCGGAGAGAAAGTCATGGATTTAGAGCATTTAGAGTAAACAGAAAATAGCAATAAAATTCAAACCCCAACATTCCAATGCAATAGGACCACCCGAGAATAGACCCTTTGTATTTGTATTTTTTTCTCAATTTTCCGATGCATTTTCGAGAGAATTTAAAACCTTTCGTAGAGTCGTAAAAGTCGTAAAAGTTCTCCAAGTGTCTCTTCTATCTTTATCTTTGCACATGTGAGGTCTCTTTGTTTGGCAATACATGAGTCCGAGAGTTGGGGCTGGAGGATTGTTGGACTTTGTAGGGGTGAAAAGCCAACCCCTTCGACTCAGATAAGGTCTACAATTGGCTGGGTCAGTCTCCTACCCTGGAAATAGATGCGCGCGACACTTTCATCCCAGTTTTCGTAAATTCGTTTTAAGTTTGGAAAAGGCAGACTCTTCCCGCCAATTGAACTAAGTAGATCACGAAAATCTTGATCTCACGTCTTGGATTGAACTAGGAGCAGTTAATTTTTAAGAGTGAATAAAACTGTTTGTGTAATTCGACTTTCAATTGAACAATATATAATTAATAACAGCTTGTGACGAATTTGCCTCTTATCTTTCGCCAACGATGCCCCAATTTTTGAAGAAACTTTTAACCCGTTGAGCGCCAGTTGTTTTAAACAAATTACAGGGGCAAAACAGCAAATCCCCTCATGAGCCCTCTTGCTTCGAATGGAAAAAGGAGGACGATACTCCTTTATCTTGCAGTTTCCCCAATGAAAAACTAACTCAATTGTCTAAATTTGATTGCATTTGTATTTATTCACAAGTTTTAGCAGTAACAATAGCCCTCGTTAATATCGAGACTCTCCTCAAATTCTCCTTCACAAAAAAAATAGTGCAATTTGATCGAATGAGTGAGACGGGACAGTTGCTCGTTACCTCAATCAGCTTAAACAATAAACAAAATTTAAAGAAAATTCCTTATCTCAATGCCCACTGTCTCCCACGACGACCTTATAATTTTCCACTTAAACAATCATTTTCTTATGACTCTCTTTCATTATCTCTACTTTTAATAATTCACTCAACAAAATCTCTTTATTTTCTCTAGCAAAAACGTGTCTTCCTTTCGGAGTCCCGCGAGGAAGTCCCCGCTTCGTCCTTTTTCCCGGGAGTGGGGGTCATCCGAATGGGTTCCCAGCGGCCGAATTGTTCCGAAAATTTTCGCTGCTCACGTACTCCAATTTCATACAATTTCCTGTACAGACAACATAAAAATTTTCCGGCAGCAATTGTTTATCAAATAACTTGGAGTGAGTTGTTGGCTTTTCGGTACGGTAATTGATGAGTCCCTAAATTTCGACTTCCTCGATGGACTCCCCGTCACAATTATGTAATTCGACTTTCAATTGAACAATATATAATTAATAACAGTTTATATAAAAATAGTGTTTTACAGATTTATTTTAAGAATCCCTTCAAATGTTCCCGCATTTGTGAAGCAGAGTGGTTTAGCACTTCAAAGGCAACGGACCTGCCATCTGGATTCCCTGGAAAACCCGCTCGGTAACCCAATGTCATATTCTTGTTATTGACTTGCATTCATTGTGCTTTTTCTGACATTCAACTACGCGTGTGTTTGTATATTTGTCAATTCGTTCTTTTGCTTATATCATTAGAGGGTGAAATATGACTTGGAAAGAATCTGTCAGTTTGGAAAATTTGTAATTTCGACTGATTTCTTTCGAGAGACTTCCATTATTGAAGAGTGAAATAGTCTAAAAAAAAGAGAGAAATTTAGTGTTATTTTCTTAATATCACGATGCCGGACAGTGAAAAGGTGAGGAAAATGCCTATTTTGAGCTTTAAATACACAATAAAGTCAATGCTTGAATTTTTTTGTAGGAAAAATGCACGAAAATGCTGAAGAGACGGATGGAAGCTTGGAGAGAAATCATTTTGCCTTTAAATTCTGTGATCCTTTGGGATAAGAGATGGTATCCTGGTCTGATTATTGGAATCACATCAGCATTATTCTTGCAAGTTTTATACTTTCCTATTTTTCTTGTGTCGCCTCGGGCATTTTTTTTGCAGGAATATCTTGAAATCCTAGCTGCTTTACTCATAGATACCATTGAATAAAAAATTTGTTATTCTTCTTGAATGTGAGGATAATCGTGAAAAACATGCTGCAAACCAGAGTCGATTGATTACAGTTATATTACACACGATAAATTTTCTTTAAATCGTGAAAAACATATGAATTTAGCAATATTGCAGGTCAATCTGGATGCTTGAACCAGCATTTCTTACGATAATCGCAATTGGTCTACTTGCAGCAGCAATAATTGATTATTTGGTTCCTGTTCTGTCCTCAATGTTTCTTTCTTCGAGTAACTGGACAGGTCAAAAGGAAAAAAAACTCGAGGAAATTTGTGCTAGTCTCAGTGACTTGATCATGAAGATCCAAATGACTTGGAAGTATTGCCTGAGTGTGAGAAGTAATCGACCAAGTCTTGTAAGTATTATTCAATAGAGGATATTTGAGGTAGTACCGCCGGTACTCGATTGACCGTTCCGAAAATTTGGCACATTCGTAGATTATAATAAGATAATAAATCAGCTGAATTTTTGAAGGGCTAGCGAGGACAAGTAACTGAAATTGCTGAAATTTCAGATTTTTATCTTTCACCGTTCTCTAGCAATGAAGAGTCGTAAAGTCGCACATGCATACACACACATATAGGTGTACTTTTTTTCTCACTATGATTTCTCGACGTTTTGGATCATTTTGAGTCGTTTCCAATGAAAATTGGCATTTCGAAAGAAAATTGCGAAAACAAAGCTCCCATTCGGAAACAAAAAGAAATATGAAATCTATTTTGAAATCATTTGCAAAATAATTCACATGAAAAGTTTCGACTTGTCTTTTTCATTGATTTCAACTCTAATGGCATCTATACATTTCGGAATTGCACTAAACTGACTGCCCCCTCAACAAAGTTTCTCGAATGCCGTCTTTCATTCAGCTCATTCGCAATATTTGACAATAAACTGGACAAACCATTCAATAATTCTATTTTTCTCAAACAGTTTTATGGCTGCATTACGTTCTGTTTGATTTTCCTGGCTTGGCTGGGTAACGTTGTCAACAATTTATTGCTGATGTATTTAATAGGTAAGTCACATTAACTCAATCACAGGTGAGTGAATTTCAGCGATTTTTATTAGAATGCGTTCAATTGGTCTTCTTGTATTTCAGCAAATGCATTTTTGTTGCTGCCAGGGGTAAAACACAAGGAACGAGGACAATCTGCAGTGAAGTATGTGTACAAATCTATATTCAATAAAAAACAGGCGTAATGAAGAAAAGTAAACTAGTCCACTCCATTTCCTCATCATTTCGTCATTCACCATTATAACGCCGAGCTTTTCATGTATCTCTTTATATTAGTAAAATATTTAATCAAAAATGCATATGTAACGAGTTAGAAATCACAATTACGTCCTTACAGGTGTTATTGAGTGTGAACAAACAGACTGACAAAGAATTTCTCCTATTTAAAAATTGAATTGATCCAAAGTTTAAGTGTATTGAGTAGATATTCGAGTATAACTTTATGACTTTCGTGATATGAAAGAAAATTTAATTATTTATTTGTATTTTTTTTAGAATTTATCAAAGTGTAATAAAAATTCAAGTGTGTGAAACTATGTTTTTTGTTTTTTCTTATGAAGATTGCTTGAAATAAATGCTACGTTTATCACCATCATCATCATCTTTATTATTTCTACCAGAAGAGAGGAGTAAGTAATTTCAAATTTCAGGAAACTACAATTGTGACATCAAGCCCAATTCTTGTTGGGTAGGATCGAGTTGAGTGATGAAGTTTAACTGACGCTTTCTGACAATTACACGAGTAGAAGATTATATTATATTTAACATAGAGTAGAAAAGGGGATTAAATTGTGACGTGTGGAGAAATCACACGTCGCATATTTTTTCATCTCTTAATTTATGAAATATAAGAGAAATGAAATAGCGTATTCTGATATAAGAAAATTATGAAAAAAGAGGTGGGATAGGCATCTTCGGTCGCGAACAAGAGTCCAGTTCATTTTTCGAAGGGGGGGGGGTCTATTTTCTATCCCCTATCCCAATTTTTTTCCCCCAAATTTAGGGAGAAAACCCCCAGGCTGGCAATGCTGGAGAATCCCGCAACCTTCCTAGCCCATCCACACCACCGTTTCCCCCATTCCCTCGATCATACATTCTCAAAATTATTATCACTTCAGGCTACTGAAGTGAAGTTGGAATAATCCATTCTCCAGCCAATCATGTATATATTTGTTTATGGATTCATTAGTACAATGAACAAATGCAAAATTGACGAATTTCCTCCGCATACCCTATTTTCTTCCACCATTATCCTATCTACCCACATACTCCACCCTACCACTATCATCCTTTGAATACTTTTTTTTTCAAAATTATTTTTGAATCTGTATTCCGCGAGTCGAATTCTCCAACGAAAAAAATCGGAGAATCGACTATCGTGCTGTTTGAGAATCGACCAAAAAAAATCGATTATGGCATTCAGTAAACACACCCTCGACATGTATATCCCACCTTGAATTCACAGAGGAGCTCCATAAAGTAATATTCATCAAAAAAAGCAAAATGAATTACAAGTTTGCAATTACTCTGGTTGGATTCTGGACAGGCATTTCCGCAGGAGTTTGGGCTAGTGGAATTGCTTATTCTCATGCTATTGTTGAGGTATTGTTACTGTCAATTGATGCAAGATAGAGAGCTGCATGCATTGTACAACGTTAATTTAGAAAATGCTGTATATTCTCATTTTCGATTCAGTAGTGAAGTGGTAGAACAATATAAGGAAGAGTAGGATAAAATTTATCCTTATTGATAATTCTGAGCGATATGAAAAAGTTGCCTTCTTAAGGCCCAGTTACACCGCGAGATAATGGCCATTACTATAATGGCGATTAAGGAAAAATTAAGTTAAAGTCGGAAATTCTAGAGGAAGTGGCAGGATTCGGACTCTATAAAAATTATTTTGTCCAACAGAGTTCAATCTGATGGATTAAATCAAGAGAAAATATCGACAAAAAATGTTTCCGTTACTTTTCTTCCCACTGAGGACTTAATATTTCATTAACTCGATCCGACTTTAACTTTGCTCGAAAATTAGCTAATGGTCATTATCTCGCGGTAAAACTAGGCCTGAATTTTGAACTGAGTTTTTTTTTCATTGGCTTTCAGAGTTGCTCTGGATGTTCCCTGAATCGACTTCCCGATGTCAAACAATTCATCTTGGAAGATCTCTCATTGTAGTATCCTTTAAGTTATTATCGACGAATGAAACAACTTGAATGAACTTTCGGAGCACCTTTTTTTTTCAATCAATCGAAAATTCTGAAAAGTATCAAAAGTGCTTTAGTGGAAACTTTGGATTGAGGAACATGCATTAAATTGTCAGAATTTCTTGACTTTCACTTTTAAAGAATTAATACAGCAGTGAAGCAGGACAACAAATCATCAGTCAGCTTCATTTTCACTTCATTCTTTTTTTTTTTAAAGATTTTCCAACCTTCATGGCAATTCAAAACTATGTATAATATCACTTCCATCAAAAGATTCGAGAGACGAATCCGCGAAAATCAAGGTTCAGAGAACTATATATATACATATAGATATTTGTGTTTTTCATAAACTTTTTTTATCTTTAGAAGTTTCCTTAAAAATTGAATACAGTGATCGGACAGAATTCAAACACATCCAAGGTGCTGTTCCAGAACTCGTTCTTTTTGACAAGAATAATGAAGAAGTTGAACGTCTACAGTTATCAAGACTCACCAGAGACGAATGTAACGAACTTTTGGTAGCTAAAGGCTTCGTACGAACTAAAAAATTTAAAGATGAAATTTGAAAATCATCCAACTTTTTCAAACATTGGGGTGAAAAGCACTCAACAATCTTCATCAATTAACTCTTCATTACAAAAACCTCTGAAATTTTTTTTTTTCCAGCTAATGAGAGATAAAAATAAATGATTCACTCGCTACAATTTACTCTTATTATTGCTTTCCTCTTGTTTATTTAATCAGGAAATGTTAAAAATTCTCATGGATATTGTGAGCTACATATTGTTATCAACATTTCTGATATCTTTTTTTTCAGTATATAGATAAACTAGAATGTTCAAAGAATACTAACAATTACACTTATATACATTAACCCACGATTTATATATTTATGTTATTTGTTTTTTTTTTATAACATAAAATTGAAATTTAATCAAATTATATTTCTTAAATTTATGATTAGGAAATGGCGAGGGAATCTACCATTCATTAATGGATAATCCTTTCTTCTTTACCATTAATTAAATACCTTAGATATATACAACTCAGCTTTGTAATCTATATTCTGAAAATTCATAATTGATAATTCCCTTATCAATTGTTCTCTTTCTTCTCTTTACGGGATAATAATGTAATTATGAAAATTGATACAATGTATTTTTATTCATATTTTTCAAATCTGGAGCCAAGATGATGGATTGCAGTGTTACGCCATTAATAACCACCCAATGAAAAGTATCGCTAACCACAGAAAAACTTTCGAGATAAAAACATCATCTTCAAATTGTGGAGTTCCTCTTGGCACTGAAACAAAACAGCAGTAAAGAAAAAAATGAATATTTTCATCTTCGCTCGGGATCTCGAAATGTCAATCGAGTGATTTAAATTGCTAGAAATAAGAAAATAGATGAGAATCCACATGTTCGATGTGATTAATCCTGTAGTAATGTAGTGAATCAGAATAAGTGCACAAACTTATGGAAGATGTATCTCCCAATATTTTGGAACAAACAGGTCACAACATGATTGCAAATCCTTTTCCTTCTCAATAATTGTAGATTGCAAAACGGATTACTTGATAAATGCTTCTAAATGTTGTTTTTTCTTCAAAATATTCGGAAAATAATAAACATATCACTTATCGACGTATTCTATTTCACCACTTTACTAATTAATTTTTTCGCTCACCAGTACTCGGTCGAGCTTCTCCGAAGTTGAAGGTAGATGTGAAGAATGCGAATGGATATCCGCCAATGCCGAATGACATATGAAAGCCTCCATCACCAAATCCAAGGCCAGAGAAACCTGCGCTACCTTCTGGTTCTGTCCTTTGACCAACGGGACGTGGCGGAACATTGTTTCTATGAAAAATAAATAAAATAAGAGTTACATTTAATTTCGTCGAATTAAAAATAAAATCTTTAAGTGGTTGTTAATTTTTTTTTACCACCTTGGATCTTCCTGCTTCGCTGCTCCCCTTCCATAAAGTGGAATAACTTTTTCTTTGCTGATTGCTGCTTTACAAACTGGGCACACTTGTCTTGTTGGTCTGGTTTCTAACCACTGATGAAGACATGGCCAACTGAAATTAAAGGGAGATTCAATACTGACTGATCTTTTTAAAAGCAATGAATATTGGGTATCTCATAATAATGAAAGTAGCAAAGATCTGAAATATTTTTTGTAAATTTTTTGAGTGAATAAATCATTATAATTTTTCTGTTTTAATTTACACTTATAGCTTTTTAAATTTCCTACATGTATATATTCTCCATTTTTTCTTAATAATCTATTTATCAAGAGAAAAAATACTAAAAATTGTCAAATGTCTGCTATTTTCAGTATTATAATATCTTGGGAAAAATCTTCACACTCGGAAATTTCTTCATTCAAGTGATAATGGAGTTCATGGATCATTTAACTCATTGAAAGTTTATCAAAAAGCCCGGAGAATAGCTTCGCTTCACTAGAATGCGCGATAATTCAAGCAATAAAATGTCTTATTGAATTGATACGAAGATATCTCATGAACTACTGAGTTGTAATGGCTTCAGTCATGAAATGGTGAAAGTAAAATAATTTCCCAACCATTTTTGGAAAATATTTTCCAATTTTTCAATTTTTCTGAAAAATTCTGAAAAATCTCAAATATATTAAAATAAAACTGATTTTTTTTTCTAGAATAAAGTTTTGAAGGTCATTTCTGGATGTTTCTATGACTTTGAGATATTTCTAGAAAGTTGTTGTGCACAAGCTATGTATTTTTTAAAATCAATTTTACACAATTTTCAATATTAAAAATGATTCAAATTAGTAATTCAACTGACCAGAACAAATGTCCACACATACTGACAACAGCGTCTTTTGCAGTGTCCAAACAGATATTGCATTCAAACATCCTGTCGTCCTTTTCTTTTTCCTTATTAGCCGAGTCTGTGGGCTTTGAAGGACCTGGTTGCTCCTCCACAGTCCCCATCCTTCAAGGAAAACCAAACCAAATTAATTTAATCAACAAGGCTAGAGGTACAGAAGTGCCTTTAATGAATGCATTGAATTTTGTATATAATATTGGTGTCTTTAAGGAGTTTGAGGGGTTATCTCCAAAATATGGAATCATTTTGAGAATCATACAGGTCGTTCCTAATGTCATCATGATTATGTAGTATTTTTTTCAAAATTTCCATGTATTTTGATTCAGACTAATTAACAGTCAAAATTGCATTTTATACATGGGCTCTTATGCATAAAATCTGTCATAGCCGGCGACCTTTGTAACCACCTGAGTTGATAGCGCAGATGGATGCTAAACCAGGTTTGATGCATAAGAGCCCATGTATAAAATGCAATATTGACTGTTAATTAGTCTGAAACAAAATACATGAAAATTTTGAAAAAAAATACTGTATAATAATGATGATATTAGGAACGTCCTGTATGATTCTCAAAATGATTCCATATTTTGGAGATAACTCCCCAAACCCCTTAAGTGTCATTTGAGTGTACGTAAAGTGTAAGTTATTTAACATATACGCAAAAGGGCATGTTAAATACACGCAAAAGACACTTTTGTACCTCCAGCCTTATCGTAATTTAATACATCGGGCCGATTTCCCACAATACTGACTTCTAGATCGTTGGACGTAGTTGAGTTTTGACAGGAAAATGAGTCTCACTTTTTTTGATTCTCACTGGTGTTATAATAACCGTAAAGTTCTTTGTGGTCAGACTAAATTGAAACAATTAACCAATTGATTTAACTCGCAACTTTTGTCGATCTTTAACCACTCCTAATTATTCAACTACTGAATATTTTTCATATTCTCATGTATTGTCTTTGTAATTTTCGAATTTACGTTTTTCAAAATATGGCTAAGAAAGAGATGTCCAATTAGTAATTACAATTTGAAGCACGGGACTGTAGGTTAGTACTGACGTAGTGGAACACACACAAATGCCTCTTACGTTGCTCTATTCACAGTTCTACCCCTCCCGCGCAGGATTACGTGGCCAAAGTTCATTGACTATCGTCAGACATTTTTTCCTTCGATTGCCCATCATTTTCATGAGTCTATCGATTACGTTTCACAATTAATGTCCTATCAGTGATTATTCTTGACAATTATAGGATAATTGAAGAGATGTCAAGATTTTTTGGGACTTCATGCAGAACAAAATTAAGGAGTTTGGGGAGTTATCTCCAAAATATGGAATCATTTTGAGAATCATACAGGACGTTCCTAATGTCATCATTATTATGTAGTATTTTTTTCAAAATTTTCATGTATTTTGTTTCGGACTAATTAACAGTCAAAATTGCATTTTATACATGGGCTCTTATGCATAAAATCTGTCATAGCCTGAGACCTTTGTTACCATCTGAGTTGATAGCGCAGATCGATGCTAAACCAGGTTTGATGCATAAGAGTCTGAAACAAAATACATGAAAATTTTGAAAAAAAATACTATATGGGCGATTCTACCAATTCTCGAATAGAATTTCGGCTCCAAATTTTGGGGGGCGACTTTTCAGTCCTCATCGATTAAAACCATTAAAATGAAGAAAATCCTAAATTCTAAACCATTTTTCTCCACTATCGAAGCAGAAATCAATAAATTTTGATTTTTGCATCAAAATTTTCTCTTAAGAATGACATGAGTAGCTAAATGAAAAAAAAAAATACAAAATATAGATTTTCATCGCAAATTCTCTGAATTTTCTGAAAAAAATATCCTTTTTCGTCTTTGTCCTTGCTTTTGAGGTGGAAATGCTCTTTGAAAACTTCAAATGCTTGTTTCAAATCGTTCCCCAAATTTTTTTTCAATTTTTTTATGTTTTCTGAAAATTTGGAAAATTCGCTAGGAACTATATGATTTTTGGCCCCTGCTCATGAAAACCCCGGCGACTGCAATTAAAAATTGGAAATTTAATACTTATTAAGTACTAACAATAAATGCAAGTTGAAAATATGAATGTTGCAAAAAACATATGTATATTGATCACATTTTATAATCCTAAATGGAAAACATTTAGACAACTGATGTTTTCCATTTAGAATTATAAAATGTGATCAATATACATATGTCTTTTGCAACATTCATCTTTTCAACTTGCATTTATTGTTAGTACTTAATAAGTATTAATGAAGTGGCGAGAAATTATGTAAAAAGTATGAAATAATGTTGTGCTGATAATTGTTATTGAGTGTATGTAATGAGTATGTGATAATGACTGGCGAATTTTGATCAGTTAAGCTCTGTAAATACGTTTTTACCAATTGTTTTCGGTTTTATTTGGTTCATTTACTGTATTTTCTTTTGTTTCTTCTTCTCTTTTTTCTGCACCTTTCTCTTCTTCAAAAATATACTGCAGAAATTTGTAAAAGATTTGTACTTTAACCCTGTCATTAGCTTCGGCTGTTGGGTCTAATTAAAATAAATAAATAAAAAGAAAAAAGTATTAAATTTCCAATTTTTAATTGCAGTCGCCGGATTTTCATGAGCAGGAGCCAAAAATCATATAGTTCCTAGCAAATTTTCCACATTTTCAGAAAAAAATAAAAAAATTGAAAAAAAATTTGGGGAACGATTTGAAACAAGCATTTGAAGTTTGCAAAGAACATTTTCACCTCGAAAGCAAGGACAAAGACGAAAAAGGATATTTTTTTCAGAAAATTCAGAAAATTTGCAATGAAAATCTATATTTTGTAGTTTTTTTTTTCATTTAGCTACTCACGTCATTCTTAAGAGAAAATTTCGATGCAAAACTCAAAATTCATTGATTTCTGCTTCGATAGTGGGGCAAAATGGTTTAGAATTTAGGATCTTCTTCATTTTAATGACTTTAATCGATGAGGACCGAAAAGTCGCCCCCCAAAATTTGGAGCCGAAATTCTATTTGAGAATTGGTGGAATCGCCCATATAATAATGATGACATTAGGAACGTCCTGTATGATTTTCAGAATGATTCCATATTTTGGAGATAACTCCCCAAACTCCTTAAAATTTGTATTATTCGAATAGAATAACTTCCGTAGAAAAGGAATTCTACTTATCAGCCCATGATAATTCGAATCATTTTCCAATTATTTATCAACGATTAATTGTAAGTCATTATGACAAAGCAATTGTTTTTTCACAGAATATCAACAAAAAAGTGCATTTCACTCTTCAACAACCTTTTAATATTTGTGATTTCTTTTTTAGTGAGAATCATTGCTTAAATATTAGAAATGGAATGTTTCTTCACCTGAATTGGAATTATTGAAACTATATTATTGATCAAACAATGAAGACTGCAAACTACGTAACGTCAGAGAACATGTCAGGAGATCGTCCTTCCAAATCAAAAAAACGTAAACCATTAGATTCTGTGATTCAACGAAGAAAATATGTGAAAATATATAATGAAAGTGGCGAAGATGTAACACCAAAAGCATTGAAACATGATTTTTATCCGACCATTGAAGAACATCATTTAACAGCGTTTGATACAATTAGATTGATGAAGACCGGAAATGGATCCTTGCTGTCCATGACCTCTGGAATCTCCAGATCAAACTTTTCATTGATAAGCATGGTTAAGTGAATTCATCAATTTCTAAGTGAATGATCAGTATTGCTATTTGTACACGGGTAATTTTGAGAGTAGTTTCAAAGTAACTCAAAGTAACCTCGATTTTCGATAAATAATTGTGAATTTCTATGTGAAATTTTGGGGTGATTTTAATTTTTTTTTGAGCTTTTTGGAGTGGTTATAATTTTCTCGAAATTTTTGGATTGACTACTGAGCAGAGCTTCCCCAGAATGATTTTAAAGAATTGTTCATTTTCAAATTCTGAGTTTTAGCGGCGGTAAGGGGGTAGCTTTAGGGGTGACTTTACGGGTGACTACATCAGGCGTAATTTTAAGGGTTTTCTATGGAGAGTGATTTTAAGGGTGTCTATATCGGACGTGACTATTAGGCGTGCGTATATTGGACAGGACTTTGGGAACACTGGACTGGCTTTAACGTAGTTGACTCCCTACCGTCCACTTAAAAAGTTTTGGCTCTGAGACGCTACCTTATGTGTTGATAATGTACTACTATGAACCTATATATTTTCGACTTGACTGTACACTCACACAGTAGTATCCTTTACATGAATACACACAACTGTGAAATGTTCTCCCACACACGCTTGCGCGGCCATCTTGATACCCCTCCACTGAGAATTTCGTAAAAATTTCGGTTTTATTTTTCATTATTCACCGAAACCATGTGGTCAATGATCTCCATATTTTCAAAAATAATTCTAGATGTATAGTTCTGATAGGTGTTAGTTTTTCATAATGATGGCGTTTTTTTTTCAAAGTGAAAAAAATAAAATTAGTAGTTTTCCCACGTTTTTCTCATACTGCCTGTACAAAAACGGTGATTTTAATTGCAATTATCTGATATATACTGTGGACCATCGTTCTCAAATTTCATTATTAGATGCATTATGCATCTAATTATTGATAACCCGATTTTTAAGCAAGTTTTGAACTTTGTCATTAGGGAGTCAACTACCTTAAGGTGAGTTATCACCCCCGCAACAAGTCACCTCAAAGCCACTCCAGTGTTCCCAAAGTCCTGTCCGATATACTCACCCTAAAGTCACGCCTAATAGTCACGTCCGATAGAGACACTCTCCATAGAGTTACTCTTAAAATCACGCCCGATACAGTCACCCTTAAAGTCACCCCCAAAACCACTCCCTTACCACCTTAAAAACTCAGAATTTGAAAATGAGCAATACCTTAAAGTCTGGGAGAACTCTGTTCAACTGTCACTCCAAAAATTTTGAGAAAATTATAACCACTCCAAAAAGCTCGAAAAAATTAGAATCACCCCAAAATATTATATAGAAATTCATAATTATTTATCGAAAATCGGAGTGACTTCAAGTTATTTTAAATCTACCCTTAAAGTCACCCGAGTGCGAATAGTCTCACTGATGATTCTTTTCTTCCCACACAGAGGTCATCTATAATTCACACAACAGCGATGCCTGCATTTGAAGGAACAATGGAGAGTTTATTTGCAACTCAGGAAGTTCATTCCTTTTCTGATCGATCAAGGGCACCATCACCTTTCTGTCTTCCGAAATATGAAGATTCCTTTAAAAAATTCCCACGGAAAGTTACAATTATACTCAATGAAACGGAAACAGTCATATTTTTCGAAATGCCACAATTAACTGCTGATTTGAATACATCCGAAGGACAAGAGGTGAAGAAGCAGAACGAGGAATATGAATTTATAACTGTGGGAGAAGGATCCAAAAGAAAATTGGCACATGCTGAGACTCAAACAACTCGAATTTACGTGAAGACAAGATCGACCCACGAAGGAAGAGAAAAGAGAATGAATAAAGGAACATTCGTTAATAATTGGGTCATTTTCGATACTTATTGTAATTTAGAAAGAGCTGGACTTGTTGAAGAGACGTTGGTAAGGGAATATAATCTGCAGTAAAATAATAATCATATGGTTCCGCAAGTGAGTTGAGGGGTTTGGGGAGTTTTCTCCAAAATATGGAATCATTTTGAGAATCATACAGGACGTTCTTAATATCATCATTATTCTGCAGTGTTTTTCTCAAAAAAAATTTATTCTAGCGGCAACGTATTCAGGATTTTTTATCCTACGTTCCCGCTTATTCTGTGACAGTAGTGGAAACGTCACCCTGTATATCATTTGGCTATAAACGATATGCACCGGTTTATGAAATTTGGAGTTGTGACGGGGCTCGGTAGCTTGATGGTTAGAAGCAGCAGTCGCCCGGATGGTGGAAAGATGTGGGCTTCAAAACTCACCAGAGATTGAAACCGAACTCCTCCAATTTTTTCAAAATTGTGCGTAAATTGTATTTAATAAATTCCATCACTTTCATACAATACTTTGAGTCTATATGTAACCGGAGGCGTGGGAGGGAATTTCTTCAAAGTTAATTTGAGACCTTTTTTCCCATTGGAACAGATGATTTCATAAACGAACGTACCTTCTCTATGACCGCAGAGCCGCTTAAAATTCAAAATCTTAAATTCATATTGAACGGTTGATAGCATCAAGTTTTATTCATTATTATTTCCTATCTCACAGAGAACCCACTAGAATATATCTTCTGCTAATAAATTAGCTAGAGGGACTTTTAACTCATTGTGTTCATTATCTTAATTATACACCTAAACTCTTCAAATTGGGCCATTTCATTTCCTTTCCAAAACTTTTGAAGCTTCCTATACAAAAGTAATTAACGAAGATGTTGCTATCTCGCTGAGTTGAGGGGATATTATCGGAGAGAACTTGAGAGAAAGAGAATTATCCTCTTTTGCTTCTCCATTGATCGATTGATCAGTTTGAAGATTTAATTATAAGACTGTTGGTGAGAATGTACATTCAGAATGAAAGATTCTGTCAATTTCTAAAGATTGGATTGTGCTCCAAAAATCATCACAAAAAGTATTATCACATCATGATTTCAGTGATTCCACTGACTTCATTGATGGAATCACAAACTGCCATTTGATTACATCGGTGAATGACACAGTGGTAACACTAATGTTCAATTTCAATAGCTGCTTGGTATTTTTTATCATAACTACTTATTTCTTCTATTCCAGGACGAACATAAGCTTCCTAAAATATCTCCAACTCCAAAAACTCTGAACAATGAAGCGCAATTGATTGAAATCTACAAGAACTCATCATTCAAAGATTTAATTCAAATAATGGAACGAATAATTGCCAGTACTCTCTACTTAGTTCCACAGAAGAGATTCAAGGGCATTTTGGAAACTGATTCATGCAGTCCAGATTTGACGTTCACATACACTTTGGACTTGTTATGGACGCATTCATGCTCTGAGACATTAGGTCGACCAGTTAATGCCTTTAGATGGAATTATACTAATCCGAATATCTTAGCTATTGGTTATGGGTCTGGGAACAATGCCACTGGTGGTCTTCTTCTCATTTGGTGCATGAAGAATCCAGCGCAACCTGATAGAACTTACAAGTTTGAATATCCGATTTCTGATCTTGATTGGAGTCGAACAAAGCCGAATCAATTGGCAATTGGCTTCTATGATGGAAAACTTCAAATCATCGATGTCAGCAATCGAAGCATGAAGATTCTCAGGGATAGTAAAACGTAATTGGATGTTATCCTTTAGGATATGTTTGCATGAAGTATCTCTACAGTAGAATGGAATAGGAACATTTCTGTAAAAACTTCTCCGCTTCCGAATGATGGATTGAGTAGCACCGATCACATTATCCTCCTCTTTCAGAATTCATACACACTCTTTCTATTTCCCACTCTCAAGATATTCCATTCGAAATACTCTCAAACAATTGAATGAAGTTATTTGCCTGTTCCATTCTACCGAAGATTACAAATTTCTTGGCATGCTCTCTCACTAACCAAAATGACTGATTCCCAATTTCGAATATGTGTGCTATCGTTGTTGCGGAATACTCCGATTGAACTGTCTGGCAACGTTTATGGGACGAAATCGACTAGGAACTCCTTGGTTTCACTTGCTATACAAGGTGACATCAATATTCACCGTCTAATTTCTTGGGATAAGAAGAATAGGAACTGACAGTTTCGATGATGCAAGAATTAATCAAATTGGAGAATAATCATCTGAATAGTGGCGGACGGATCTTTTCTATAATTTCGTCGCTCAAAAAGTCACATTCGACTTCGGTTGAAGTCTTCCATTTCATATCAACAGAATAATAGCATTCGGCATCATCTCGAGTATTGCAGTTGACGTGGCAGCAACAAAAAATTAGCATGGGTCGTGATAAGCTCGCTGTTGAGGCCTATGCACTACTACGTTCTCGTAAAAACGATATATGACAATGCTTTATGGAGCGTCCCTGGTGTATCACTTCACCAAATCCTTATGGTTAATGGTCGTTATGAAATTTTTTCGCATCAGATTCCATTATTTCTAGAGGTATTGGAATTTTCATTTTCGATTCTTTAAACTCCTGGCTTGGGATTTTCACCTGTCACTATTCCCTGTGCTTGAGTTGCCCGGAGTCGGATTTTTATTTAAAATTTCCAGAGAGCCCAATTTTCAATGCCTCTCAATTTTTCTATAGATTGATCTTCGTATGGTCTGTCCTCGTCTACTATTTTTGGGTATTTTTGCTCTATTGCATGTGGCCGGCTAATCTCGTAAATGGTCTTCTTTTACTTTCACAATTTCACTAATTTCTCATTTAATTTTCATAGAAATATTATTCTTACTTTATCATTGCAACACCAATCTGGGCCCACAACCTGTTGGGATATTTTATTGATAGGTGATGCAAATAACAAAAGTAGATAATCGACAAAATGCTTTTAACTACTTGAAACCTGTTCTCTGTTCATTGCGTGTGTGTGAACGAACGGAAGAATGAGATGACTGAGTGTGAGTGTGTGTGTATTGACTGTGCTATCGATAGCTGATTGATAGATAAGACAGAGTGTGCTATTATTGACCTTGACAGTTTATGGAAATGACTTTACCCTCAACAATTTCATAATGTAAGATTGTTGATTTCTAGGGATCCATTACCACTCTTCTCTCCTCAGTGGCAAGTTCAGTGGTGGCAGAAAAACGAGGACCAAGATTCACATGAGAATATCTACACCTCTACACAGGATGGTCGAATTTTATGTTATCCAGCCCACGAGGACTTCACATCAACACAAATCATGAAAATTTCGAGGATTGAAGCCAATATTCCTGGCGTACCCCACAAAGACTACTGTGCAAAGAGTAATATTCCAATACGCAAAAATCCAGGTGCGGTTTTAATACGAAGACATCCAGAGAAGGAAATTACTTATCTCGTTGGTTCTGACGAAGGCTGTGTGCACCATTGCTCAATGAATTATTTGAATAATCATGTGAACAGTTTCTTGGCACACGATGGTCCAATTCATGCACTCGAATTCTCGCCATTTTGTTCAAAACTGTTCCTAACTTGTGGAGCAGACTGGATGACAAGAATTTGGATTGAGGGCATTACGGAACCGCTGATCAGCTTTTCTACAAGAATGTCCTGCATCAGAGCTGCTGCTTGGAGTCCAAAAAATTCAACTATCATTGCTACCTGTGCTGATAATGAAATCGCTCTCTGGGATATCAGAAGAAAAACCCACAAGCCCTCATCTAAAACTATCACCCCTTCGAAGAGTCTGAGTGTTTTGCAATTTACTAGAGATGGAAATCAGCTTGTTGCTGCTGACGTCTCTGGTGTAGTTTATGTTTATAATCTTGAAGGCATACCTTTCCCAGCGTTCAATCAAATGGAAGTTCTGATTAATTCCATAAAGAAAAGTCTAGTAACGAGACCTCTCTTATTGAACAAATTTACGAAAATAGTTCCATAAATTTTAACTCTTAAATGAAAGCTATGTAAGCCACGTTTTCCAAATTTGAGGTCCTATAAGAATATAATTTCGAATCGCTCAAAACGTTGAAGAACAGTGTATTGGAAAATTTATTTGCATATGTGCGTATGACTTGTATGGATTTTCTGAAGAGGAGATATTCGTTTAAACTGCTGTCAGTGGAGTTTGAGCCAAATCGGTTCAGTACACGTATGAAAAAAGTGTATAGGGAGTTTCTATAGGATATTTCTCTAGGAAAATCGTTTAGCGAAGTGTATACATCTGCGTATATGAAATTCGGATATTTCCTATACGATTGGAATTTGTTGTGCTTCTATACGCAAATTAGAGTTTATACGATTTATTTCTATAGGAATGAAATCTAATTTGCGTATAGAATCACAACAAATTCCATTCGTATGAGAAATATCCGAATTCCATATACGCAGATGTATACGCTTCGCTATACGATTTTCCTATAGGCATGTCCTATAGGAACTTCCTATACACTTTTTCCATACGTGTACTTCTTGGGAAAAATCAAATTTTTGAACAATATTTTTTTCGATCTTTCTCCGTGGAAAATTTATTCACAGCCCTCATTCTGAGCGTGAAAGTCATCCCATTTGAATTCACAATTTCCATTCGGGGTAAATTTAGCTGTGATTTTTCGTTTGCAGATAATTCCAATAACATTGTTTCGTCGATGCGAAAAGAAGATAATAACGGAGAGGCGTAAGTTAAAAAAAATCATTCAATAGAAAAAGGTATAAAAACAAAAAGGCGTGAGTGCGGAGATACATCCTTTTCATTTTAAGATTGGTATTGACGCTACTTTGTTGTTTTAACCCTTCATCACTCTCGCTATAAGAGATTCTCGCACACTCACAGTTAATTAACGATAACTTTAAAATTTCAAGTGGAATGACTATTTGATTTTTTTTGTAGGTGTTCAAAATTAAATGCTCTTTCAGATACAACAATGAAAAATTATTTTAGCTCCCTAAATTTTTTTTATAAATATTTTTTTCATCACTGTGAGAATTTCTCTCACCACGAGAGTGAAGCCGGTAGCAGAATTTCGGCGATTCGGATACGTTCGCACGGATTCGGACATTTTCGGTCAGTCTATCTCTCTCTCCTTCCTAAAATGATGGCCTGGAAATCCTGACAGGAATTCGAAGACGAGCGGTCGGTGTTCGGACCTTTCCTCAGAAAAGGTCTAAGCTTTTTATAGCACTCAATAATTTTCTCGATTTTTTTTTTTTTATAAGAATTGTTCTTTCCTTTTCAATTAGGAATTTATATCATCAATTAGTATTAACTTTGGTTTAGCTCAACATTGGTTCAGCTTAAACCGGGGTTAGCGTGACACTGGATTAACAAGAAAAATGGAGGAACAACAGTGATACTACCACTGACTGCAGCTGTCAATGATGTTGCTCATAATCTCATCGCTGAAAGCTCATTGTTCACAGTGAGGTTTGCTTGTTTTCGTTGTAGTATCACTGATTCCACCATCTTTCTTTTCCAAACGAGAGTTACGCTAACTGTGGTTCATGTTAAACTAGAGCTAAGCTGACCCGCAGTTAATGCTAATTTTCCTCCCGGAAACTGGGCCTCAGACCCAATACATAATTTTCATTTTAATTGAATAATTATTTATTCCTCAATGATAGAAATTTATTTTTTCCGATCCCCAAATGATTTATAAATAAATAAGCATAATCTCAATTTTTAAAATTTTTTTTCTGCTATCTATACATGAAAAAAGTTTTAATTAATAATAAATCAATGACTCTTTCCCAAATTATAAAAATGATTTGCTAAACTTCCCTAAACTATTCCCAAACGTTAAGGATTAGTTAGAATTGAAGATAACCCATCTATCTGCTAACTATACGGCGGTAAAAATTGATGACGTTTCTCAATTGTTGTGGGAAATTACAATTTTTTGTAGATAACAATTATCATTCTCAATTTTTATCACTGATTAATTATTATTTATTATCATTCAAGTATTCATTGATGTTAAAGATTGTATTGCCATTTTGAATGAGTGCTATTCTTTCTTTTCGTCAAATAAAGTATTATTCACTTTGATTATACAAGGATTAAGTTCTCATTGCAGACATCCGAAAAATTATATTTTCGATTCTCCACTGCAAGGTATAGGGGTGTGATTCCACAATCCCGCGATTCCACTGTACATTTCCTTAACGTTTACGCTATATGAAACTGTACAATGTGTGCAAATGCGACCAGCGATTAATGATTAACTACTGTTGATCACTGTAGAAATACACAATATACTTGTTTGTATCCGAAACCATGTTCCGAAAATGTTATATGAATATGTTTCGAAAAATGTTCAAGACATCAAATTCTTCCTACCCAGGTATTTGAATGTGTCAAAAATTCTGACAATTTCACACTTAACACATTAAGAATTCGAAAGATTGCCTAGCAATTACACCGGACGAAATAATGACTGACGACTCCGGTCCTAGCCATCACGTACACACACACAAGCATGAACACATACAGACATTTTTGAAAAATATAATTTCTCGACGTTTTTGATCATTCAGAGTCATATTACGGTGGAACATTCAATTCGGAGAAAAATCACGATTACAAAGTTTCCACTTGGACGCAAAACTAAAATGTTGGGGAGTGTGGACGTGTAAAAATGCTTCTTTTACATGTGTTTCATTTGTGCAGCAAACTTCATATTCTTTCAAAAATTATGAATTTTTCCACTCACTATATAACAGATCGTATCACATCCAGCCGAAATCATTAAGAACTCATTACACAATAACAAAAATCAATCAAAAACATAATTCTTTTCAATTCTCTGGAAGACTCATATCAAAGGCGTAGCTTCAACCTCAGTTATTCCGCCGAATCTCCCCATACCTTTGCTTACATATCTAGGGCTACCAGCAACTGATTTGTATCCTTCTGGGAGAGCATTCTCTCTTCTGAAACAATTGCCCCCAAACTCTAGTTTTTCAACGCAAGGGCAAGAACTGCTGGAAGACTTGGAACGTTCCATGCAGCCTTTGCAGGGACTCCAATCTTGAGAGTCTGCGATTTTCTCCTTCCCTTGATCTAACTGATCAGAACTCGCAAATCGGAGTCTCTTTGGCGTGTCACTAGAACATCTCAGGAAACTCATTCTAGTTTTACTCCTCAAAGAGCTTTTTGGTACAAGAGTTTGATCAATAACGTGATGTCTCCCTTGTTTTCGGCCAGGTTCTTCTCTAAGTAGCCAGTAAGTCATGTGTTCCCCTTTGCCTTTCATTTCCACCATTCCTCTCTCTTCCAAGCAGAATCCTCCAATTTGATCAAGTAAAAATTTAGTTTCCTTACTACAATGAATTCTCAGAGGCGATCCTGTAGACTCCATCCGGCTCGCGGTGTTAACAGTGTCACCAAAGAGACAATATCTTGGCATTTTCAATCCTACAACTCCAGCACAAACTGGTCCTGAATGAATTCCAATTCTCAATTGTAGTTCATCAAAGGGTCGATGTCTGATACTAAATTTTTTTATCTTTTTCAAAAGACAAAGTGACATAGAAGCTATCTCAGCAGCATGTTGAATCCCATTCCGGATTGGTAAACCGCTGACAACCATGTAGGCATCTCCAATCGTTTCCACTTTGTAGACGTCATAATTTTCAATAGTAGCATCAAAACAAGTGTAGAGATCATTCAAGAAATTTACTACTTCCAATGGTGTGCTTTCTGCTGACATTTGAGTAAATCCAATAATATCTGAAAAGTAGATTGTCACACAATCAAACCCTTCAGCTTCAACTTTGTGGCCTTTCTTTAACTGTTCTGCTACGTATTTTGGTAGCATTTCATATAATAGAGCGTCTGTCTTCTTTTTCTCTTCAGTCAACTGATCCGTTCGTTCATCAACTAGGGCTTCAAGATTGTTGGCATATTTTTCCATCAGTGCCATCATGTTATCAAATATGTTGGGCTTCATGCCCTTTCTCAAAGGGCGAAGTTTATTTCTGATTGTCTTGAAGTCCGGTCGAAGATCTGGATCTTCTGCCCAGCATTCTATGAGGCAGTCTCGAACAAAATCAAAACAATTTTCAAGATAATCCAGAGGAGGTCTATAAGGAGCACTCAATGTTGGGGGAGAGCGAAGAAGAGATATGATATCCAATGTGGTGAACGATTTTGGTCCATACGGACCCTGCCGTCCGTGAAGTTCATACAGAATGATGGAGAAGGAATAAGTGTCAGCTTTTTGATAGTCGCGGATGCTTGGCTCAGACATGCGAGGACGTAGGAGCTCTGGCGATCTGTAGAGATCATCTGCGGACAATTCCGAGAATTAATATTTGAATTATTATTTGTATAGATTATTTCTTCGCAATGGACAGATCTTTCCAACTATTCAGAAATGAAATCGATCCCTTCAATCAGTTTTCTTATAAGATCTCATTTACTTTCATTTGCAAAATTTCTAAAATATTTGGAGTTTTATAATTTTTTTCTCTAATAACTATGGAGAGAGCCAAAAAATTCGTACTTGATTGTTGATCGCAATTTTTTTGTTGTAAACTACTTAGAATGATCCGAAAAGTCCAAAAATCATATTTAGAAAAAAATTCGGTATGTGTGAATATATATATGTCTGTGCACTAGGGTGTGCCAAAAAAAATGAATTATTTTTTGTTTCACGATTGGTCTCAATAGTTCAGTTGAGGATATCTAAATATTGATCTAGTTAAAATTTTGAGCTCTTAATATTAATTTCTAGAGGTCAAGCACTGTGATCTTCCATTTTCCATTTAAAAAACATTGAAAAAAATTTGCACAATGTTTTGAATTTTTCATCTCATAAATGGCTCAACCAAAATGGAGTTCCTTTCGTGATTCTTGATAAGATTTAGGGAATGAATAATGCAATTAGTTAATTAGAGAAAAGATATTTAATTAGACAATAAAAATATACGTGTATACATGAGAGGCTGATACGCCATGACAGTTTAATTGAGTTCGATAAAGTAGATTATTGGGGTACATTATTTATAATGACTGAATGATAAATGAGTTCATCGATAAAGTGGGAAAACTCTTTTCTTCTCTCAACAATTCTTGAAGGAAATTTCCTGCTCTCCAAAAACGGTAAGAGACAAAATTTACGTATATCGCGCAGTTTCAATGATATTGAGCTCTGAATAGTGACACGTGTCAAATTACGTGCTCTTTTCACATTTATCGTAATAAATCCAGAAGGGTCATGATTATCCATTATCATTTAAAGGAAATGATCAAATCATCTTGATATTAATGGCAAATATCAATGAAAATTGTCGTTGGGAAGAGGAAATGAAAATGAGAGTCACATTCGAGTTGACTAAATATTGAAATTATTTGATAATTTTGGCTGCTTCATTCCTAACAATGACGAGGCTTTTCAAATTGATGAAATTTTTTCAGGGCATTATTCGGGTGGGTTCGAACCCGGGACCCTCCAGATGCTATTACTCGAACTCTTCTATTTTAGCCATAGGCTTATTTTATATTCGTTACCAATTTTCAGTCCTCATAATTTCATCTTCGCCTATTTTTCTTGGACTAATCGGAGTGAAGTTGAAATAGTTTGATCGTAAGTTTCCAGAGTCGTTGAGTATATGAGAAGGAACGTACTATATTATTTAACCTCTCATAGTATATGTACATGTCAATCTATGAAAAATATTATTACAAAAATTGAACAGGTTTCATGTAGGTCTTTGGAGAGCTGTTTAGATCTAACGAAAGAGATACCATCTGACCTGTTTAGATCTATGTAGATTCACGTAGATCTACTGAGATCTGAATAAATCTAATTTGTTGGATCTCTTTAGATCTCAGTAGATCTGCTAGGAGAAATACCTTTTTACCTGTTCAGATCTACGTAGTCCTACGTGAATCTACGTTGATCTAGATAGATCTCCATTTCCTTAAATTCTACTAGATCTAAGTAGATCAATAGAGATCTGAGTAGATCTAAGTAGATCCATGTAGATCTCCGTTGATATCCGTAGATCTAAAGAGATATAACAAGTTAGATCAACTTAGATCTCCGTAGATCTCAGTAGGTCTCAATAGATCTCAATAGGTCTCAATAGATCTCATAGGCAAGATCTCCATCGATCTGTTTAGATCTCCAGAGATCTCGGTAGATCTAGATGGATCTCCGGTTTCCCATTTTTTAGATCTACTTAGATCTAGGTAGATCTAGTTCCGTTTTTCATGGGTACAAACAATAAAACATAACAGTCTTTGAGTTCAACCTCACTCTTCCTGAAAGCTACAACAATCAGTCTCAAAATTTGTGACTATCCTTCACAGAACTCAACGAAATTACCTTGACGTTTCTTAGTATTCGGTCAAATTAAACTGAAATAAATTCATGTGGAGACCCAACAACATTGCAAATTATTGTCTCTCTGCTCACAGTTCGCTCTCTGAAGCTGTTTAGTTGGTAATTGGAGAAAGCTTACTACAAATTCAATTCTGAAGATAATTGATTCCTCATGCGAATATTTTGCCGTCCGCTAGACACTAGGGAGGAAGCAAATGGGGCTTCAACTCATAATTTGAAACAGTACTCAAAATTAATTATACCGAAAAGTCGGGTTTTCATCAAGAATTAATGAATATTCTACACAAGGATCAATCGAGGAATTACTATTTTGTCTAATCGAGTTATTTGACCATTGGGAACGATTTAGGTCAAGGAAAGATCTCACCAATTCGAATTGAATGATGTTTCTTCTCTTTACTTTGAAATTTCTGCATTATATCGTCGGGCTCGTATTCAGCGTCTCTTTTGAATTCTCGTAATCCAAAATCTGCAATTTTCACCACCCATCTGGAGTCAACTAAGCAGTTTGATGTTCTGAGATTTCCGTGATATTTCATCACAGACTCATGCAGATATATCATCCCCTGAAAATTAGAAATTATCATTACCATTATGATTATGAGGAATTCCGTGTCACTTCAATTAGTTCCCATCTAACGTTTGCCAATACGTTCAATAATCAGGCTCATGTTCACAAGCGAAATTCAACATGACAAAATTGGACTGAGCCTTGGGTTTAACTCTAAACTGGTTAGCCTATGATCGTTGCACCATACTTCGGTGTTTTTATTTCGTAATGATTGGTTGACTCACCAGGAAGTCAACCAGGTGAATAGAAATCTCTATACTCAATAATTATTTTGGGAATAAAGAAAATGACAGATCACAATGAATATCACATTCAACGTGATTTCTGCTGTCATTATTCAGTTCATTCACGTGATTTCAAAAATTTGGGATTTTTTTTTTTTTTATATATCATGAATTAATAAATTTTATTAACTGTAAAAATGAAACTTCTTCAAACTTTCTCTAATTTTTTACATTAAAGATGAGTTTCATGAAAATATCTCAAAAACTAAAAGAAATAATGCAATTTTTATGAGAACCTTTTTTGTAGCTCTTGTTTGTTCTCTACAAGAAAGAGTCAGGCAAAATCGTTTGATCTCTCTGAGTTTTCAAAATATCCTCGACAAATAATTGGATAAGATTTCTAGGGAATGAATCGGTTTAACATCATTGGTTTTTTGAGAATATTTTTGAAACTAATGGAGCTACGTCCTTTTTGCCCTAATCTCCTTTTGTGCTTATTTACAAATGTAAACTTCATCATAATGAAAATAAGAAATTTCTTACGAGCTTTCCACATCGGTGGCATAAAAAATAGTATGTGCACTTCGGGAGTAAAGTAGGCGTTTAACCCGCATATCTGTGGCGCCCTCGCTTCGCTCGGGTGGCACAGATATGAGAGGAAAAGCGCCTACTTTACTCCCTTGATGCACAATATACTATTCTTTGCATGTAAGCAAGTCCATATTATCAGAATTAGAATAAAAAATTATGATTTTAGTTTTAGGATCCAGATTAGAAGACCAAATTAGATCCTAAAAATATGAGGAAATGGCAAAATGTCGCATATCTTGGAGTTATTTCTTCTTATAATTCAAAATCTATCTTCACTCATATTCGAGGATATATTTTCAGCTCCATTTTAGGATAGAATCTCTTTGTGGGGGATTCTACGAATATATCACCGCTTTGGGCAGGAAATAGCCCACTTCGATCCCAAAGCAGGAGTGTAGAAGTGATGCTTTTCCTCCTGATGAGGAATCTGAGTCAGACATGGTAAAAATCTCAAATCGACAGAGCACAACTTATTCTTCCATAAATTTCTACAGTGTCATGAGATTCAAAATCAGATAGATGATCAAATTTCATTCATTCCCGAGCTAAAAAAATTATCGATGAAATGTCTATCATGCCAAATTACAATTTATTGAAGATTCTCTCCGAAAAATTGAGATGGTTACCATCATACTTCGTCTCTTTTTTGAGGAAGAATTTCACATGAAGGAATGTTCGCATCTGCTTCATGGGGCAGCGGAATCATTTCCCTTGAATTCTTCTTTCCACGTTTGATTGATGCATCAATGTGAAGGGGAGATAACTAAATATTCAGCAGGATTAGAAAAAATTGACTGGATAATCACCGCAATAATGTCACCAACTAGAGAAGCCATGAACATATTATCCAGCTTCATGTCATCATTCTCTATGATATCTTTTAAACTTCCCCTTGAACAGTACTCGACAACGATGCAGATGTTTGGTGGATCTGTGCAGGCTCCAATGAACGCATTCAAATTATCGTGTCTCAAATCCCTCATCTGAAATGATAATATTGAAATGTCAGTAGTGAAGTGGTGGAATAGGATGGATGTTCAATCGGTAGGGATGCTCAGAGTATATCTCAATAGAAGTACAGGGAAAAAGTTATTGGGATGTTTTGTTGACTGAAAACTCATATTTCTATGGCACAATCCCACTCCTTCATCATCCATCGTGAGATATTTTTCAACACCTGTTTCGAATGTGTAATCAGAATCTTCCTTTTCACTACGGTCGAATTTTAAGCTAGGAAAATTGAGGCATTTCAATAAAAAAACCATGAAGGTTGTACAGCCTCGAAATACTTAGATGAAATTAAACATTCATTCATTTACTTTCACAAGATTATTCAATGCACGTATTCATTACTTCTGGGGAGGAATTAAATGTTCATATAGTCGACTCTCATGTTCCGTTCTCTAAATATGCCCCAAATTATACTGGCATTACTGCCTGTAATATTCCTTGATACATGGAGAGGGTCATTCGATGACGGCGAAACTGGCCTCTATCCACCAAATTTAAAAACTCGTACTTTTGATTGGGACTGTACTCAAATAGGCTAAAATGCATAAAATTGGTGAAATAACGAGAAATTTTCAAAAAATCTGGAAATATTTTAGGGGGAGTGTGAAGCACCCCCAAATTGAATGAGAGCCCCCTAAATGACGATCTAATTTTCTCAACATAGAAAAAAAATATTTTCATCTCTCATTTTCAATGTCACTTGACTCCTTCTACCACTTGACGTTTTGGAGTGAGAGAAACTTTCTTCAATTCTGAAGAAAATCCAAAGAGTACACAAACTACCCCTAAATGTGATGGGATCATCCCCAACGACGATCACATTTTCGAAATATAGGAAAAAAAATATTTTCATCTCTCATTTTCAATATCATTTGACTCGTTGTATCACTTGCGGTTTTGAAGGGAGGAAATTTTTTTTTAATTCTGAAAAAAATCCAGAGAGTACACGAACTACCCCTAAATGTGATGGGATTTTTTTCAGAATTTAAGAAAATTTCTCCCACTCCAAAACGTCAAGTGATAGAAAGAGTCGAATGATTGACTCGTTGTGCGATCAGTAGTTCCTGAGATATCGACGATTAAAGACGAAAGGGTGTTTTTTGACTCAATTGACAATATCTCAGCAAGAAATCGCCGTAAAAAATAAAAGAAAAGCATCGAAGCTGAGAGGCCAGGCTGCACGATCGTGATAAGGGTCGCGTCGGAATAATTTTTTTGAAGCCCGTGGAACAGTTTGAAGAAATAAAAAAAAACGAAAAAGAAATTTCTCGCTTTCAACCCCCTTATCCCATTATAACGGCTGGTCAAAAAAAAATTCCATGTTCAGATTTCAAGAGTAGAAACTTCAAGCTTTCCAACCATTTTTTAAAAATCCTGATACGATGATTTTTGGCGAAGTTACAGTCATTTGATAATCATGCAAAAAACTGACAAAATTTATGGTTCCCTTAATTATTTTGCTGAGTGTATTTTGCCAATTGACATTCATCTGAAGGTAATTGGGAGAGAGATGATTAATATTCATTCGTCATCCTTGTCACAGGAAAATTGTTGAATTGATGTGTGTGTTTTAATTCATTATTTTCGAGCCTGAAAAAATTCCTGAACAAATGTGGGGAATTGAGGAAATGAATATAGACATTGACATTAACTATTCATTCTATTTGGTTAAAAATCCCGTTTAACCTCAAATTCTGAATCGATACAACGATATTGAGGAAGTGTACGCGTATCTCACGCTAGAATTATTTTCTACTTTAGCCACGTACGGATCCTTGAATAGGGAGCTTGAGGCAATGTTCAACCTGAGAAAGAATTTCACAATAATTTACCATCTAGAAATTGGGATATCTCATTCCCAAATAGTGATCTTTCTATAGATTATACATTGCCTCTTATGGCATCAGGGATGAGTTTTAAAATTGAACATCTTAATTTCTAGATGGTAAGCTGTTGCGAAATTTTCAGACGAGTTGAACATTGCTTCAAACTTCCTGTTGACAAAATTGTATGTAACTAAATGGGACAATTATTTTCAAATGGCCCGCACGGTGGACACGGTGAGTGTAGTGGTTTATGAGAATATACACACATTATTTTAAGATGACCACGCTGCTAAGGGAAATTTGTCATGGTTTCGTGGAGAACGAAAGATAAAGAAAAATGCTTAGGGTTTTATCACTCGATAATTCAGGAATTATGAAATATTTCTGGATGTATGATTTCAAAATCAGTTATTCTGGGCTTGTTTTCGGAATGAAGTTTCATTGAAAAAAAAAATTATATAATTGAGACTTAGCCTCAATTTCAGCACTGATTACTTGTCATGAAAAAGAATTTTATAGCTGGAGAATGTTTGATTCTTACCATTTTGAGTTCTTTCTTCATTTCTCTAGTAATTTCGATAGATTTCTTCCCAACCTTCTTAATAGCGAACATTCGCCCTCGATAAAAACCAATTCGTGTATAAATCGTGGAATATCGGAAGTCTGCTTCAGGATTTGAACTCAATGACACTTGACTTGTTCTTACAATAGGCTGAAAAATAATCAAAATCAGTTATTCGTGTGCAGATTTGAAATGGATCAGAAATGCACCACTCAATGCCAGCTTATGAAACATTTCGACTTTTGTAGTTCCTCTTATACAAAATATCGAACATAGGAAGAAGGAAGAAATCGAGCTGTAGGAAGCATCTGGACTTAACCCTCTATTCACGAAAACCAGATAAATGTGTACCCATGTCGCTAGCCTATCACGTGTGCTCCAATTCTCACTACCTCAGTTGACGAGACTCAGGCTCGGTCATTACTCAGATACACTCATCTGATGAGTTGCCTTAACGCTCTTCCTTTTGTTATATGATAGTTTTGAATGATCTCATTTCAATATTATTTTTGATGATGTATTATATAAAATTATAAAAAATGAAACGTAAAACTTAAAATCGTTAACTGACATTAACAATCCTAATCAAATTCCAAGATAAACAGTAACCTCACAGTAGGTCCGATATTGCTTGTCAGATCTCACGGATACAAATTAACGTGGATACGTGATAGCTGTTCAACCGTTTCCTGACTGGGCTCGAACCCTCACCATTAGTTTGAATGGTACGCATTCCACTTAGAGTGAGGAAACCTTTCAGAACTGCCAGTGGTCCAGCGCTGTAACGAAACTTAACAAAAGGGCAACAATATTGATAACTTATTGGAGATCGAATGAAAGGTATTTTTGAGTGCTCCTGTACGTAACAGTCTTTTGCGACGTTTGAAGAAATCCCACGTCAACTATTCTTCTCACTCCCTATTCCATTGAGTATGAGAAAGGATGAAAGGGAAAATTCCCATGCAAGAGTAATGGACGAGGGATACACATTTCGGATGAATAAGCGTCGAATCCTTCTTACAGAACTGTTTGATTGTGATAATCTACTTCGTTCACCCTTTTTGTGAACCAAATGGATCCAAGCATTGGTATACTCATCCAGCAGTTCTAAGCACTAATGTGACGGTTAAGAAACCACGAAGTGGAGAAGACGCCCGGAAGCGTAAAGAATTGAAAGGTGGATTGCTTCGTAACTATCCGACACGTGATATATTTGTCCGGATCATCTTGGTAGAAAAGAGAAACGAACAGAACCCAACCTCAGTGTGTTATTTCTCGAACTACCGTCTTACAAGGGGGGGTGTGACGTCTGTCAGTCACTTATTTAACATAAATACATAGACAAAAAAAAATAAAAAATATTGAACAAATAAATACATTTTTAGAAAATATTTTTGGTTACTTTCCCACGTTTTCTGAGGGCTCACAATAAATTCTAGAGACATTGTGCAGCATGCTCAAGTGTCTTACTTTTAAAATTCTAGTTTTGGGAAAAAAATTCCAATTGAAATGTAGATACATTCAAGAACATTATGCAGGTGTCACAGAGGAAGTTTTGGTAAGATTTTCTTTATGATTTCTGGTTTCAAAAAAAATCTTGTTTAAAATAACTTGAAACGCGTTTCTCTCTAAACAACGTTTTTTCGGACTCCCACACGATTTCTCCAGAACCAGTGGGCCGAACTTTCTGAAATTCACACCACGTATTCTATACATAGAAAATCACAAAATGAACCTATATCAAGTTAAAATTTTGATCTTGGATATTTTTTTTCACGAAAAACAGTGAAAAATGAACACTTTTTTTAGTTTCTTTGATTTTTCCTAGATAAAGTCAGAAAAATTAGTGCAAAATACATATTTTGGTGGTTCAGTCCGTAGCCACTATCATACCAAATCTAAAGCACTTCGATTTTTTGTATCAGATAAGCCATTGCCGAGAAAGCGTGTGGGAGCCGCACGGCCTCAAAATTACAGCGTGAGGTTGAGCAATGGATTTTGTATACAAAACTCGGAAAAAATAGATGAACAAGAATCTCGTTTTGTATTTTAAGAGTTTATTTATCATACCTATTCATTTTCATATTCGTATCTTCCATAGCATTCTCATAAAAAATCCCGAAAGATAGCCCTTTTTTTACCCGAGAAACTAGAGTAAACCCTTAAATGACAGATGACGTAGTGGCGACGGGCCCACTCTTGCTGTTGCTCTTCTTTTCACGACCCTCTTATCTGGTCCAGAAAGTCCGTTGAGTACTCTATTTCGAAAATACTGTCCAGACGTTCTACAAGTGTTTAGAATTTTGAAGACTACGAAAATTCAACGGAAATTATTTGAAAAAGATGTTTTTTTCTGTTTGACTCGAGAAATCTAGAAAACGGTATATTGTGAAGGGGAGCATGGGCCTTTCCAAAGCAAGACATAAGTTCACCTACATATAGGAAATTAAGGTGAGACCATGTGGAGGGAATGGAGTGATCATGAAGCATTGGTCCAGAAAATCCTTAAGAGGAAAATGTAAGGAAAAAATAAGGAAACCTCAAGTTTAATTAACTTACAAGTGTCAACCATTTTACGGAATGAGGAAAAAGAAGAAGAAAAAAAGAGTTAATAAGTGAAATGGAAAATTCAAATATCATTCTAAAAAATGATAAGCAAATAAATGTTTTTTTTTTCAATACTTATTTAACGTCGCCATCTTTTCGCTAAGATTATGCCAATTAGTGACGGAGGTTTATGATGTGTTTGTGGACAAAGCACTCGTAAATAATTTTGCAGTGTTGCTTGTATCATTCGGCAGAGATTAGGATTTGAACCTGGGCCTTCGAGTTGGCAATTCGACACTTTACCGAACGAGCTATCGTTCACCTTAAGCAACTGAATAATCACCAACATTCAATACTTCAAGTGAGTTCATAAGCCAAAAATGTTTAATTGAAATTACAAGTGAAATTTTTAATCAGGTTTGAATCAAAATAACTGAAAATAATGAGTCGACAAAAAGATTTTTATATTTATGTATAATCACGAGAATAGTTAAATGTAAATCAAATTATTGTTCATCAAACACAACCGTATTTCCCTTTCGACTCCCTGATCCCAGTCTATTGGCCGGAAAGCTAGGGCTAAAACAGGGAAAAATATAGTTGATGGGATGCTGTTTAATTTGGAATTCATAGAAATACTTTCTTAAATCTCAATTAATTCAAGAATCTTGTCAACAGTTATCTTGTCATTTTGATATAACAAACTTTTTACATCTGTTATTCCTCTGAAATTTAGGAAATTAGTCATAAATCTGGTAAAATACTCATTATTCCTGATTTAATAGATATTCATGATTCTGGTACCTTGCTATGAGACTTTAATGTAGTTTCAGCGGTAATAATTTCATCCTTGCTTCCTCTAATCTGTATATCCTTGTAATTGACCTTCCAGAGAAGAGAATCTAACTCCTGTTCGTATCTCCAGTTTCTATATAGTACGGAGACCATTGCTATCAGGATCAAGAGTATTCCACCAGCGACTCCTCCTACAATTTCTCCAGTGCGTGCTGCAATTAATCCAGACGATGAGCGAGAACATTTCTGAAAAATGGCACATTCCACCAATTGCGTTTAGAGGATTGTGCACCTAATTTTTCAAATTAGCTGCAATATTTACTGCACTATTAGCAATAGAAATGGATAATTTCGAAGTCTATATTTTCTTAGTTCTTCACAAAATCGAGACTCTTTCATGCTTCTACTTTCGTGTTTGAAAAATTTTGTCCCTCGCCCGTTTTCTGTAAAACAAAATCTAAATTTTCAGAAAAGGAAATGAAAATTCCGCTATCAATCGTTTTGGGAATGGGAATTGACATTTTGTTTCCACATCGATGCTTCACTATCGTCAGAATTTGAATCTCAATTTTTCTGTGGATAAGTATAATATATTTCCTTTTCTAATACGGCTGGAGAGCTAGAAATTCATGGCGATATTTCCATTGGCTCTCCACTTTTGACATAGGGTGAGAACTGTGACCGAAACAGAATTTAGGCTTACAATCATTCACCTGCTCGATAAAACTTTAGATAATTGGTGGAGTGTGCCCCATACAAAGATGTATCTATCAAGCACGTCACATATATCTGTATTCATATAACACCGATTCTACATGTGACATTTTTGTTGCATCCTAAAATATATTTTTCGCTACTTCTCATCAATATTCCACTCATTAGTGTTCCATCAATATTCTCAGATTCAAGAAAATATGCCATCCACATATCATATTCATTGATTACATTTCTAGGCACATATGTAAGCACTCTTATGGATCACACATATCGAGGATATAGTTCTCCCCTGATGTAAAAACTCTTTGTAGGGGCAGAAAAAAATCAGTCTGGATAAGAAACTCGAAATTGAAAAAGTCTGCCCAATTCAAAGTCAACTAGAGTAACATCATCGCATACTTTCCATCTCAATTTTTTTTCTGATTTTTGAAGATCAATATGAATTTCAAGAAATGGAAAAACCTTACAATAACATTTTTCCCCATGGTATCCACAGAATGGTTCTGCAACGGGTGGAACACCAGTCAGCCACGTAATGTTCCTCGTGAGACGTAGCTTCTATAAAAATGAGGAGAAGCATCAAAGGGAGAGAGTAATGGTCAATGTTATGGGAATGGAGTGCATCAATATCTGGGTTTTATGCAAGCTCAACGTTTCGTACGAGAGATTTCTCATTCATATCTATCCCCTATCTCAAGTGACTCGAATATAGTAATATATTTGTTTGCTTCTCTTTCGTCCTCATGAGTTGAGCGAAAGGTCTACATTGAAGGAACAGTAACGTACGTACCGGTAAATTTGACAATTCCTCTTTGCCAACAAAATGACCTACTGGATAGAGACCAGGCTCTCTCTCTGGATTATTGGCGAGGGCAATTAGCGTATAATTCCCCTCCGCATCTCCATTTTCATCCATGTATACCATGTATCTGTAAATATGTACATCAAATTTTCGCGATGATCCTAAATAACTTTATAAGCCGTTGAAATATTACGAACGATAGAGGACAAGGATTATTCAGCAGAAAGGAATGGATCATTCTTGACGAGAACATTTTTATTTTCTTCAATTATTTTAATGAATATTCTGATTTCAGGAGAATATACGATTCTACTTGCTACAAGTTAAATTCTCTATTTTCATGATGTCAGATGATCAGAGATAGTCAGAAAATTATCATTCATGGAAACTTCAGGATAACGAAAGTATGCAAATATTCGAATCAATTGAATAATTGGAGATAGTTGTTGAATGACATACCCCATGGCACTGTGATAATGAACTCCACGCAGCTTCTCGATCATTTTTCGACCATCTCTCGGATCCCATCCTTCTTTCAATGCGCTGAGTAACGATTTTGCGTAGAGATGTACAGCATCATAGAGGTAAGCCGTTTCCGGTACGATCTTGCTTATCCCGGATGGAAAAAATAAATTCATTTGATATAAAGTGAATATTATATATTAATAAGATTACGAATGCAACATAGGTATGATTTTCAGAATTGGGGAAAGTGCTCCAGATGTTTCATAAGTAGAATGTATGCGTATGAAAATTCTCATGGAATTTTCATGAAAAATCTTGATTAAAAGAATTTCTGAGAGAATAGGAACATTTCTTCATAAAAAAATCATGGAGTATTCCTCAAAGTAATTCTCTTGAACTTTCTTCCATGAAATGAAAATTCGACCCTTCTCTTTTCTAAAAATAGAATACAAAAACAGTCTACTCAGTATTTTAACTCATATTTCTTTATAGAACCATGATATATGAGGGAAAAGTGGATGAAAAAAGGAATTTTGGAATGAATTCAAGTGCTGAAGGATTTGTTACATGTCGAGATGCTCTAAGTTGTGATGGGAGGATCAGAAAATTGCTCAACGTCGCTGGAGAATTGACTCCGCGGTAACGTCATAGGTTAAGAAAAGAAAAAAAATCATAAAATCATAAAATAATGAGTAAACATAATGAAAAAAAAATCATATTATCTCGTGAATTTAAAATCACCGCCGAGGATTCGGCTATCTGTGCCAGTCAGGTGAGACTGCGCAGGCGTCAATTTATTGATCAACGGACTGCAAAGCAACAAGTGGGGAGAGGAAGCATGACGAGTCGGTTACCAAATAGTCGAAAAATTCGAATAAAATTATAAATATTTAATTATTGTCGATTGAATTGGTCTTTTGTATGTTCTTTGTATTTGGTCTTGCTGGAATTGCCTGGAGGCGTAGAGATAACGGCGAAATTGAATAAAACAAAAAATTGGTATCATGTAATAATGTATCAACGACAAAAGAACAAACGACAAAATATTGCCAAAAATGATAATTTCCGACACAATATTTTTTAAAACTAGGGGTGTGCAATTGCTCGCTCGCTACGCTCGTTCGTGAATGGAGGAGTGCGTTACTGCTGATTAGAAGAAATTAGTGAGAACGTATTGTGATGAGTGTGATTTCAAGCCACACTAAGAACTTCCCAATAATTTCTCTCACTTACTTTTGTATATCAATTTGTTGTGGCAACTCTTATGATATTTACACTAATTCGGTCAATAACCCTTTTTTTTATTTTTAATATCTTCCTTCTGTTATGTCCGCAAATTTTTCAGTCTTTGGAAATAAAAAAAGAGTTATTCACCACGAGGTGAATAACCTGCAACGCTGCAAAACGGCAGTTTTTCTTTTCAATTCTTTTTAAATTAACTTACGAAGGTGCTGATTATTGCTTATTCGGAAAGGGCAATAACCAGGTGATTTTCGAATGTTATAAATAAGATCATTTTCGCGTTTTCGTCAGTCGTTCACCTGCTCCCAAGTAGGAGTTGCCAAAATAGAGAGAGGCTCGAAGCACTAGGCAGCGAGACGCCAAATTGATCTTTAACTACTAATCGAAGTCTTTATTAACCATAAAGGGGGACTTATTAGCTAGTTAATGGGCAAACGGCAGCCTTAAATCGAAAGTAGTCTCTTGTTGTTCAAATAAAAGTGTAACAGATATCTCTGTTTGTGAACGAACTCATTTTTAATTCAAACAAAATCTTAAAATAATAGTTAATAAATACGGTGATTGAAGACAACTTCCCTGGAATTAGAAACCCTTTACGGAAGACGGTCGAAGAAATCACCTTTTAGATAAGGTGTAAAATCAAAACCCTAAATCAAAATTCTCTCAAGTAGAATCGTCACGGAAGAGAAAAGTAACACTAGACAACGGAACGCCAAATTGATCTTTAATTGTTAATAGAATTCAAATAACCGTAAAAGGGGGTTTTATTAATTAATTAATGGGCAAACGGTAGCCTTAAATCGAGAGTAGTCTTCCGTTAGTTCGAATAAAGGTGCGAAGTTATTCTTGACAGTGAACGAACTCAAATTAATTCAACTATTCAAAATTCAATAATTAATTAAAATAATAACAATTTAATCGGTGATTGAAGATAACTTCCCTGGTATTAAAAAGCCTTTACGGAAGATGGTCGAGGGAATCACCTCTTAAATAAGAAATAGAATAATATTGTTTAATATAAATCATTAAAAGAAGAGTGAGTACCGTCAACCTAAAAACATCTTAATTCCAAACTTTCAACGTCAATCAAAATTGTGAAACCTTATTGTCAATTCCACTGAATCATCATTGTTTGAAATATTATAAAATTCAGTCAGTTATCTCCGTCTCTCTTTTATAAAACATTCAATATCTCCATTTTCCTAAAAATCCATTAAACCCATATTCCCTCAACACGATATAAAAAGGTACAAAACATAGTCGCGTTCATTAAAAATAAAATTATAATTCAAGCCTTTGTGTTCGAAAATAAATCTAAATAGTCCTCAGACGCGAGGGACATCTTCGGACATAACACTTCATCACATTCATATTAATTGTGACTCTATCGCAATTGATTATTTATTTGTTCCGTGCTAGAGTTATGAATTTAATTCCAGTTACGTTATAAAAATATTACAATATCAGGATGTTGAAACATTTACATATTTTGACAACAAAAGTCGATATGCTTTAGTAAAGTCATTTTACTAATTGATATACAAAAAAACATCAAAGTACGACATTTTATGAAGATTCTGTAAAAATCTTTCATATCATGACATTTTTTGATAAATTTGCCATCCCTTTTTCCACCCGAGTTATGACAGATCATGGCAGATTCTTCGATAATTTGTCGAATTATGAGATTTTTTTCTGGATAAATATGACGATATCTGACTAGCTTGCTCCAATTTACGGATAGAAATCGGCAATTCTTGATCGAAAATGTCAAATATGATCAATACATGTCCGATTCTGAACGGATTTTGACGAAGTCTGACATAAATTGTCAGCCAGTTTTGATGTATTTCTACAGAATTCTGCAGCTCCTGTCATTCTTTTCACAGAATCTGACGACTCGATTTCCGCGAGTGAATTGATTGCCGAAAACATTAATTTTTCCTAATGACATCCGTTGTATAGTATATTCTTAACAGAGTTCGGTAAAAAGTCAATAATAAAAATTTCTCGTTTGAAAGGGAAGAAAATTTAATTTCGAGTGAATCCAAGCGAGTCAAGTCGATTAAATATTGTAACGAAATCGAATGTTGGATTCCCTTTCTTTCTTCCTCCTCCATAAATAACAGAGTGTGTATGTTTTTGTTTTCTAAACATTATTGATCTTATATTATTGAAAAAAGAAAAACAAGTAGAAACACGTCAGCTATGTTAATCAAAGAATAAATGCGACTTTTTCCCGAATTTCCTCGATTATCCATTACAATTCGTGTTAGCAGTGTCACTTCATATCACTATTGAGAGGAAAGAAAGCTTCTGCATCTTCCAAAATATCAAAGATTGAATGCTACAAGTGCAATGAATTTAGACATTATACAAATGAGTGTCGGTCAAGCAACAATGATGGATCTTTTGGAACCTCAACATCACATTCTTCCAGAAACTACACTACTGGAAAATCAAAACTAGTTTCGACAGACAAAAGTCAGAATTGTAGTTGCACAACTAATACTCCGGATCCTAATGATGATATAGATTTTTAAGGAAGCCACAATGATCAACAGGAAAACTCATCCAAGTCAATTCGGTGGGGGACGGATTGACTTGAGACCGACAAGTTTCCAACCAATGTTACCAGTCAATCATTTACAATTAATAAAAATTCTGTAGTCCACTAATGGGCCTGTCAGAATTTTAGAATCGATTTCATTTTCTCAATTGTCTCCCAGAGAAGAGTTGAGGGAGGGGAAGGTTGACTAAATTCATATATAAATCTGAAATTATTCGTTACCTGTACTACACCTCCAAGCTTTGCCAATGGATTTATAAAATTAAATGGAGGTTTCTCTCGGTACTCATTGATAATTTTAGTGAAATTCTCGAAATTAACTGAAGCAGATGCTACGATACTGAAGTAGCTACGATAGGCACGTAGCAGAGATGGATCTGTATGTTCTTGTAGGAGACCACGTAAGTATTTATCTGGTTGTTCCTCGTCATATTGTTCAATGTCTACGCCAACAACCCAGTATTCTCCTGAAATTTTTTTTACAAAAATCACATTATAAAATTCATTGTTTGGAGAAAGTAGGTTCTCACATCCGAAAAATGTGAAATAATTAAAGTATGGATTCATGCTCAATTCCGTTGCCTGATTTCTGCGATCATAATTTTTACACATTCTATTTCCTCTTCAATTATTGATATACCTAAAAATTGTGCTGATGAATGATCTGAAATTCACGCAATACTCAACGTCCATTCAATATTCTGTCGCGAAATATTCCACTGAATTTAAAGAGTAGGAAATATCATCTACTAGATTGTATGACAGTTTTATTTCTATGACTATCTCTCAGAATCAGGGGTTGACATTGATGGATTTAGAGACGTTATTCTCCTGCTATATGCAGACGACCTGGTCATTCTAGCTTCAAGCTGGATAGGCCTTAAGAAGAAGATCAAGATCCAGGAGGCTTACTGCAGTTCCAACTCCCTGACGATGAACAACGATAAGACCAAAGTCATGTTATTCAGAAAATCTGGATGCATCCCCGTGGAGCATCATAACTTCCTCCTATATGAGGAACCACTGGAAATTGCCCCTAGTATACTTACCTAGGTACTCAATTTCCATCCTCAGCCCTGGGACTGATTGCCACTAACGGTGCTACTCTGAAGACTGAGATGGCTACTGCTACTGCCCTGAGAATAATAGCAAAAGTTAACCCAGACTCATGGGAAGGTATGATGAAGCTCTATGACTCCACAGTGACAACTACTCTGACCTACACTGCGTCGATATGGGGTCTTCGTCAGTCAGAAATTTTGGAAACAACTCACATGAACTTCATCAAAAGACTTTTCCATTTCCCCAGAAATGCCCTTGGTTGTTTACTACGATTAGAGACAGGAATAGACAACATCAAGGTTGTTATAGTGAAACAGGCTGTGCGATGAATCCAACAAATCCTGAAAATGGAAAATGACCGTCTCCCAAAAATATGCCTTACTCGCCAAATTAAACTCGCGTCCTCTGATACATCTGAAACCACCAAAAAGTGCTCCGAATACAACAGGATTTGTATTCGGAGCTTCAGCTAAAGGAATGTCTATCTCTCATTTCATTCGAAGACATCTAGATAAACCTTTCCCGTGATCGGTGGGAAACGAGAATACTGGACATAATTCCACAATTAAGTGCTCACTGCAAATTTCAGGACTATCTCCGCTATCTCTCCATGTCCTTCTACCCAGAGAGATGTCCCATCGTACTGTCAAGGATCAAGATACAGCTCTGTACAGCTACAGCCTATACCAGGAGGCTAATCAAGTACGATTTCGACCCAAACGAGACCTTTACCCTGTGCCATCTATACCACCCAGACGACCTGATGCACATTCTGTTAGCTTGTCCCTTCTACACGCCACTTAGACTCCACTATCTTCCGAGTTACATGGTTGCCTATGAACACACATTGTATACCCCAAGTTTATCAGCGTTCTTGAATAGTTGTGAGTTAAAAAGTGCTTCAAGCTACGAGCTGCAGAAATCAACAACTGACTGCCTTCAGAATCCTCGTTACACCTATTACGATACTTCTATTATACTATTCTCCATTCTTCTATTCTGTTTTCGTACAGTTTTCCTCTTTCTTATCCTTCATTTTTTGATTGAGAAATCTATATATATGCTCCTTGTATATCGTAAATGCTCATTTAAAGTTAATTTTTTCGTTCAATTATGTAAATAAATATGAACTACCTTGATCGAATCAATCCTCTTAATCAGGACCCCTCTGTAATAATGATACCATGTATCAAGGAAGCAGTTGTACTCATGAGAGAGAGAGAGAGAGAGAGAAAGCGAGAGAGAGAGAGAGTCCACAAATAATTACCATCGTCTAGCAGCTTCCTGTTATCTAATGCCATTAGTAGTCCCATGTGCTCGTAGTAGTTTCCAAGTATGACGTATACTGGAAAAGAAAAGATTGATGCATAAAAGAAGAGATTTTATTCTATATTTCAACTCCACTCGTCTTCTCAATTATATCAAACTCTAATACTTTGGAAAAACTCTTCGTTACGATAACGACTTATTTTAAAAACAACTAAAATTTCAGGGAACATTCCACCGATTTTATGCTGCCATACGAAATAAAATGAAAATTGAACAATTGAATGGAGGCTCTCCACTGTCGCCGGAATGTTCATTTTGTCCTCTCCATACCTCTCAATTTCCATTGAACTTGCCGATGAGTTCTATTAAGAGTTATTCGAGAATATTATCATAATCAATATAATTTTTATTGCCTAAGAGTGAAGTGTTAAGAGTCTAAGCTGTACATTAGTTTTAGTTTATTCGCTCAGTTCATAAACTTCCCGGGAAATCGGCACCCTGGTTTCACTCGGGAGAAAATTTCTTCTCCAGGATAAGTTCTTCCCTCGCTGGGTGTGTAATATGCCATATTTGCACTCGATTTGGGGCAGAAAATATGATATTCAGGGAAACCGTCTATGGAAGTAAATTGTAGTGATGTGAGCTGTTTATAGTGCCGGAAACATTGTTTGTCTGCCCACAAGGAGGGAAGTACTACGTTTCTAACCTCACTGGGCGCTGCTAGACACGTACTTCTCTTCTCCCTCGAACAGAAAAATATTGTACGCACCACGGATGAAAAAAAACACTCGACCGAAAATCTGGCAGCCTCGGTTCGATTCGGAGGCAAATTTTCAGCCATGTTGACTTCTCCACGTCTCAGCTACGTAATATATTAGGTTATCAACGTTCTATATCTGTGGAAACTTGAACCCTCTATTCGAAGACTCATATTGATGAGACATTTCCGAAACTATCACAAGGAAATCTTGGAAAATTAGTGAAAACTCCTATCTACACAGATACTCACCACGAAATCAACTGGCCCAAAATAGATTTTTCATACATATCTGGAGAGACGATTTTCCCACCCTGATGGATCGGATGATTGCATTTCAACTGTAATTTGATCAGGAAGTTAATTTTCCCACGAAATCATGTCATGTGACTGTGATGCGACTGCGATGTAAGTGCAATGCGACTGCGATGTGACTGTGATGCGATCGCGATACGACTACGATGCGACTCCAATGCAGCTGTGATGCAATCACATTGTGATCGAATTCCAGTTCATTTCGTGAAAAAATTGACTGCATGATCCACTGAGGTGAGCCTTCCCATAAAGCCTATGGAAATTACCTTAATAGTCCAGAGAGTCAGAGGCTCTTGGCCGAGGTTATAGTATGAACTGAACTTCTTTGCGAAGTGAGTATCATATGCGATAGCGAATGAAATTCCTTAAGTATTACACGTCATGAGTCATGGTTCTTTTAAAAGGTAGAAATGAGTAGAAGTACATGAAATTATCAACCCGACAAGTTATAGTATCATGCCTGAAATTCTAAATGTTCACACACTAAGATGAGTCTCTATCAGCGACTAGAATAATATGAATCTTCTTCGGTTGAATAGGTTTCGCAATAACACGAGAATTAGAAAAAAAGTACACTTGATTCGTTTTAGGAGTATTTTACGGATGATTCAGGTAAAATTAATTGAATTCTTGGAATTCAATTATTTCAATCATTAAATAATACCGATTGAGGATTTGGAATAGAACCTACAGATTCAGTAGAACTCATCGATTTCGTTACTTTTAGATATTTCGTCTTAGCATTAGGTAATGCTGAATATCAGTTGCTAGGTAAAAAATAGGACTAGACACATTGAATGAATGGGAGGTAAATGAGAATGATACATACGTAACACGTAGGAAACCGTTATGCGGGCTATTTTCGATAAAATGACATTTATTACAATATGCGGGTGTAAGTTAACCAGAAAAAGAATCGATTCTGCTTCCGGCTTCTGAATGACTGCAATACTATGGTTAGAATTCTTGATTGTAATATTTGAAGTGAAACTTCCTGAGGCTCACTTTTGCGTTAGGAGGTAGATAACCGGACAGAAATGGTGGGGGTAACGCCAGCATGCAGGTATAGGAGAGACAGAGAACCGCGCTGAGAAAAGAAAGTAGTGGAAGCACACCATAATATTCCTTTGGATCAAACACATATGTTCTTGACATCAATTTTATCGAACCAATGAGTAAGAAGTTTGATCCAAGAAATTGAATCCAGATAATGAAACTTTGTGACTACCCTCGTGGAAATCGCTTCGGCAGATTTTGACAAATGATGTCAAACAATGTCAAAAAATGTCATAAAATGAGAAATATTACAGATAATGAGAGAATAGTATACAATTCGACATAATTCTTCAAGTTTCGTCAAAATTTTTATGACGAATTTTGACGGAGAATGTCGTATTATGAGAAATCGATTGGATGACATATATTGTCATTATTTGACTCTTTATGTCATCATCATGGCCAAAAATGTCATTTATTCACATAAAATTACAAACTTTTATTGTCGCTTTATGACATTTTTTGCCATATCATGTAACGTCCAAATATGTCGAAAAATGACAATCTTTGCCATAATATGACCTTTTTTTCCTCTGTGATTTTTCACCACTTCATGGCGTTTCATAAACTGTCAGAATTGGACGATTAATGAGAAAAAATTAGGAATAATGTCAGCATATTTCAAATTTCGTTAAATATTTTCTATCATAATATGTCATATAATTTCATATTCGGACAAACAGTAATTGTTGGAGGCATGTTGGAAAATGTAGAATCATGATGAAAAGTGAGATAATGGAATATATAATGTCAAATCATGACAGATTATGTCATCTTCAAAGCATCATAATATGTGATACAATGCTATGTGCATGAGTGAAATTGGTAGTTCTGAAAGCGCCGCTAGAGTGCGCATCATAGAAAACTAGTCCGCAAGTCCACTATCATTTTAGAAGTCATAAGTTCAAACCAGCGAGCAAGTTGACTGTGACAGTTCGACCGTGCAAGGATCGTATTAGACAACTATATCACCGCATTTTTGATACTATCTGTGTGGGTACTTCCCATACGGCGTAGAAGAATAATACCCGCTGATAGCCTCCCTAGTGGAGTGTTAAATTATGATACAATTTTCTAAGGGAAAGGTTAATAAAATATGATGATGTCCCAATTGATGATGAAACATTTTCATATTTTGACAACAAAAGTCAATAGACCACCACAGTAAAATTATTTTACCAATTAATATACAAAAAAAACATCAAATATGATATTTTATGATAGATTCTGTAAAAATATTTCAGATTATGACATTTTTTGATAAATTTGCCATCCCTATTTACACCCGAATTATGACAGATCATGGCAGATTCTTCCATAATTTGTCGAATTATGACATTTTTTTTCTGAATAAATATGACGAAATCTGACCTGCTTGTTCCAATTTACGGATAGAAATCGTCAATTTTCGATGGAAAATGTCAAATATGATCGATATATGTCCGATTCTGACCGACTTTTGACGAAATCTGACATAAATTGTCAGCCAGTTTTGATGTATTTCTACAGAATTCTGCAGCGTCTGTCATTTTTCTACAGAATCTGACGACTCGATTTCCACGAGGGTATTAGCGAAAAGACCCGTGTTTTCATCACTGAGCGATGATGATTTCTCGTAATAATAAGATTATTACAGAGTATTCTGTACAGTTTTCCTCGTGGAATCAATTGTTCTGTACCATAAAAATGTAATTTTCAGTTCCAGCCGAACTCTTTCTATTAAAATTAAAAAAAATAGTTATGAACATAAGTTTGAGCCAAACATTGGATCGGTTTGATACGATTGAAAATATTCTGAGAGCGAAATTTTTATGGGATCTATAGCAGAGGAGTTAGTTTTTTGATTCCCTTTTGATAGGATAGTGGGAAGCTGACTGATGTATTTTTATCAGAAGATTACAGTTCTGTTTCGAGAAAAAATACCATACATTTCAATTCAAACATGAAGAAATGGGGCTGTGAAAAGTTTGTTTCAAGGAAATGAATGGTGAAGCAAACGACCAAATTCTTACTGGGAGTAAGTGGAGTCACAAAATTTGGTTGACCTCACTCTGGACATGTGCTGTTCTGACTCTAAGTGAGTCCTATCCTCACCGGGTACCGCGCATCACGACCATTACCGTGATTTTAATGAAATTCATTTATTATTCTCATTTTTCGTAATTCTCACAATTGGGAATGAACCATTTTCCGAGAAGTGTAACTCTGAAATCCTTCGATATACCACCCCTAGTGAAATATCAGCAATGAGCAGACTTACAACTGCGAAATTGTCAAAGAAGTGAATTTTCGGAAAAAATAGGGAATGCGCAAGTGAGGTTTGAACTCTCATTCTTCAGGTTGGAAGGATGAATTTTGTAATCGCTTACTTCAATACAATCAGAATTCTGAATTCACAAAAATTGTGGAACTGGATATTACCTGAAACGATTCCGATTCTATTGATAGAAATTGCTAAAATCCTAAGTGAATGCACTCGCATTCGGAAGCATATTGCTGAACTGTTAGCCAATGAAGCTATATGAGTTTCAGAGCGATATTATTATCCACTTGTTTTTCAGATGAATATTAATTTTTCATTAATATTTGAATGAAGCTGTTCACTTACTTCTTGTTTCATGAAATGAAGCCTCCACAAGTTCGTGGAATGGATTCTTCATATGAGTCACGTGATAGGGCTCATTCCAGCATTTCTTGAAGTTGACAGCAATTCCAGAGGCATCGAATGAACTGAGAATTGTATTCGCAACGCTGGACATCTTATTGTTGAATTCAAATAAACTTGAATTCATGTACATGAAGGTCACCTGAATCAGAAATTTGGATGTAAGTTTTTAAACTAATGCGGAGATAAAATTCTCCAACTCTTTTTTTTTCTTTTGAGCTTAACTTATTTTTGTAGTTTGTGTTCATTTCCCACATCGAAAAATATATATCACAAAATAGATGCACAGATTTATGCAAAATATAGTTTGGAGAGATTTTATTGTATCATATATTATATATAAAACGAATACTGAATCTGCTCACCTAGTATATCTTTGATATAATACTTATATTGGGATATATATACCTTTATCTATTATTCATATATCAAGTATGTGTCTCATCATATACGTAAAATAGATGATGAATAAATATTCGATAAATTCTCAGTTACCACTACCAGAATGTCATTTTCTTCCAAAATGATGTGAATGTTTGAATCATCACGCTTCCTTGGAACCCTTACTCTGTGCTCTGAATTCATGTTTTTTCTTGGATGAAAATTTTATGGACCGATTGCTAAACCTACGCGATGTAACGCGGAGCTATGCGCGCCTTCTAGCTAACCAGATATATATTATAATTTCAATCTCTGAGAAGCACTCATCTTGGGATTATATATTTATAACTATTTTTGGAAATTCTCGCATGGAGTTTCCCATAGGCGAAATCAAGAGAAGCAAATATATTAAACGATTGGATTTGAATGTTCAAATATTGTCTTCATATACTTGATAATGTGTACAGCATACATGATAATCATGCGATTCAACCCCGCCCCCCTGGGAAATGGGCCATAGATAGAATACACACTGGGGCATAGAAAATATACGAAAAATATATTGACAATATCCAGCTTTTGGCTGATTCTTGCATATCTTTCATATAGTCGAAATATACGCGAAATATATTCAAAGATATTTCAGAATATATATGTAATATATGCTGGGAATTTTTTCGCTGCCTGATCTCAGCTTTTCCCACAAAGTTACAGCCTTTCAAAAATCAGTGAGAAGAAATCTGGAAAAATTTATCGACGTTTTGCTGAGTGCATCAGAAATATATGGGGCATTCCATGCTAAATCACGTAGTTCGTGACCCGACCATTTTTAATTTCTTCCATTTCTTGGTATTATCGAGAACCCATTCAAAGGAACTGCCATGCATTTTTTCAGATTTTTACTCCAGCCCCTTAAGGGCTAGATTTATATTATAAGCATCTGAATTTTTGAAGCGAAAATTTTTCAAAGGCCCATGACTTAGCTAAAAATGGAGATATAAATTTTTTTTTGATTCCAGTCAGTTTAAGATGTAGATTAAAAAAAAAAAATAAGAATTATCAATTCTCGATTTTTTTGGGTGTTTCTTTTTTCTCAATCCTAAAAAGTATTTTTTGGAAGAGAGTGACATAATTTTTTTGGTAAATGGGTAGTTTCACTCAGCCAAACAAAATTAAATTTCTTAAAATTTTTTAGAGTTTTTATGCTTTGATGTGTTGTATTTTGATTGATTAGAGATCGGTCACAAGACTCAAGGGCAAAGAGACAAAATCCTAATTAAATTTTTCACAAAAACAACGAACTTTTGTTGGGAGTCACTAACCAATTGAACAAAAAAAAAACACAATTAAATGAAAAATGAGATTATCACCACGTTTGGCGTAACCCAAGGCCACGACGAGGACGTAGTGGTGCATAGGCCTCGAAAAGGAACCGATCACGACCTATCCTATAAACGACACTCGGGATTTTTAGATGAAGAATATATTGACAACAAACTCCGCCTACCTCCATTGGGCATAAAAAATTTAATTTTTATATTACTCGGAAAACAAGTACTTTGTGCACAATGTGCTTTTAAATGTACCTTTTCCTTCTTTTGTCAATAATTTTTACACTTCATGTGGAACAATTTCAATCTGAAATATCGCATAAAATTCGGAATGAAAAAACGACGAAGAAAAAAAAACCTCGATAAATTTAATACGGATTAAATGAAAACTTTAAAATACTCGGATGAAATCTGGATTTTCCAAAAAAACCGAAACGCAGTGGTGGCAACTAACTTTTAAAACAAAATAGGCCCGCAGTAAGGCAAAAATTCCTGGGTTTGTTGGCAAGTCCCAAAAAGGATGGTCCGATTTCAATAATTTTTTTTTTTAATGCTCAGAAAATTATCTAGAAAAAAGTTAAAAAAAAATTGGGCGAGGGTTTTTATTTGTTTAAAAAATAGCACTTTTTTAATGTCATTTACACATAAATATCTCGAAAACTATTAACAATTAGTCGAGACATGCAGTGGGTGATTTTTAGAGAAGCGTTCAAGGAATAAAATGAGCGCAACCCCATGTCTCTACGACAAATAGTTTACGAGATATTAATTTTTTAATCAAGATTTCACTCATACCGCGCGGAATCTGATAAACAAATAATTCTAACTCGGCGAAAAATGGTCGAATTTCAATATATTTTTTTTTAAATTGAAGAAAAGAGTTGCTTCTATTGGAGAAAAAATCGGGTGAGCATAATAAATTTTTTTTAAATTGTTATTGAAAAAAAATGAAAAAACGTTTTTTACCTTTAAAAAATAGTTATTATTGAAAAAAAAAAACGAATTTCGCATCTTTGACTTTTTGTGCGTCGCGCGGGGAAAAAAATTCGGTGAAAAAAAATTATTTCATGAAAAAAACAACCATTAAACAAATGGATTTTGGAGCATAGAATTTGAGTGCGACGCCTATGGTTTTTCACACAAATTGTTTAAAAAAATCGACTCAGTAATATATATACAGATCGACTGGAAATTTCCTGAAACGGATAAATAATTGATCGTGTCGGGACCGATTTTTCACTTTTTTGAAATCTATTTGTTATAAACAATGGGGCAATTTAAAAAAAATCGATTCTGTGAAATATATACAGATCGATTGCAAATTTCTTGAAACGGATAAATAATTGATCGTGTCGGGAACGATTTTTCACTTTTTTGAAATCTATTTGTTATAAACAATTGAAGAATTGTTTCAAAAAATCGACTCTATGGAATATATACAGATCGATTGCAAATTTCTTGAAAATGATGAATAATTGATCATGTCGGGACCGATTTTTCACTTTTTTAAAATCCATTTGTTATAAACAATTAAAGAATTTTTCCCAAAAATCGACTCTATGAAATATATACAGATCGATTGCAAATTTCTTGAAACGGATAAATAATTGATCGTGTCGGGAACAATTTTTCACTTTTTTGAAATCTATTTGTTATAAACAATTGAAGAATTGTTCCAAAAAATCGACTCTATGAAATATATACAGATCGATTGCAAATTTCTTGAAACGGATAAATAATTGATCGCGTAGGGAACGATTTTACACTTTTTCAAAATCCATTTGTTATAAACAATTGAAGAATTTTTTCAAAAAATCGACTCTGTGAAATATATACAGATCGATTGCAAATTACTCGAAGAGGATAAATAATCGATCGTGTAGGGAATGATTTTACACTTTTTCAAAGTCCATTTGTTATTAACAATTGGAGAATTTTTTCAAAAAATCGACTCTATGAAATATATACAGATCGATTGCAAATTTCTTGCAAAGGACGAATAATTAATCGTTTCGGGAACGATTTTTTAGTTTTTTAAAATCTATTTGTTATAAACAATTGAAGAATTTTTTCCAAAAATCGACTCTGTGAAATATATACAGATCAATTGCATATTTCTTGAAACGGATGAATAATTCGTCGTGTAGGGAACGCGATATTTCGAAGGAAAGAGCAAGCTGAATATGCTCATTCAGTTTCGCCTCTTCACTATTATTTATGTCATAAGTTTTTCGAAATGTCTTAGTGACTAATACACATACGCCTTTTTTATCCCAGTACTTTTTTTTAGTTCTTAGAATTTTCTACAAAAAAAGTCTTAAGTGGAATCACTCTATCTCTTTTATTTTACGAGAGACTTTGGAAAAAAAACGAAGAAAATAGATTCATTCTGCTTAGACACTCCACTAACATTTTTTTAGTTTTTTGAGAATATCTGGAAAAATAATGCAGATACGTCCTTCTCAGCCTCATCCACTTTTGTAGGAAGATTTCAAGAGCTTTACAAACAGATTTAGGTAAAATCGCTCTATTTTGCTTCATTTTCGAGATATTCAAGAAAAACAAACGACAAAAGTTTTGAGATAGAATAGAAAAATTCCATTTTCATCGTCCATTTTTTGAGAATTCCTCGAAAACTGAGCGGGATAGAGCGATTATGTACGAGGCCTTAATTATAGAAAATTTCAAGAGTTAACGAAAAGGATTTAAGTGCGATCATCCTATCTACCTTGTTTTAAGAAATATTTTTCAAAAAATAGTCCTGAAAAATCGATTTCTTTTTCATCTTGCTACTGCTGAATTAAACCTGTACCCTCATCGCTTTTTCTCAGAATATCTCAGTAAAGAAAGAGGCTACTTCGTTCATGTCCGGATCCGTTGCGAGGCAAAATCTCAAGGGCTACCAAATTATTCGGTCAAAAAGGGCGTATCTCCATTAGGGGAAGAAAGAGTACCCTCAAAAAAACGATTGACAGAATAAACTCGAATTTGAATCTGTTCCTTATTGAATTAGATTGGTGAAACTAGGCTTGTGTGATTCCTCAGGTCCATGTCCCCGCATAGGGTTGCCCAAATGTTTTTAAAACTGGTATCACATTATTACTTGGATTCATCAGAATTTCATGTAGTCCTTCAGTTTTTACATCATGTGACCTTTGGCAGCAGCTGCAATCGGCTCCCTAAGAGTCTTCTTGTCCCCCATTCAAAGCCTATTCTTTAACTATTGTCGTACTAACAAAAAAGTCGACATTCGAAGCGTACCGAGGCGAAACTTCACATGATTGGGCATTGGATCCGCAGAAAGCCGATGTCGATTCATTCGCTTGTACGATCATATAGTATGTGGTGCTCTGCGCTAGTGTAATGTTGTGAACATAACCTGAGTCTTGTGTGTACATTACGTTTCAGTCGTCTCTTCAAATGTTCTAATATCTTACAAGTTTTTATTACTATTGTTATTGATAAAATGGCATCTGTTGATGGGGTCTGTACAATTTGTAACTGTCAGTTCCAAGATGCAGATAGAAAAACTGAGGTAGGGGCACGTGGTTTGGAAACTTTAATTCGAGCAAGCGAAGAACGTGGTGACGGAAAACACGTTGCATGGCGTGATGTGGAAAAGTTGACGCTGCATATTGAGTGTCGTGCATCGTACATCGTGAAAGGTTCAATATCAGCAGCAAAAAGACGTCGAGTATCATCAGAAGAAATACAAACGGAAGGGTTCGAAACATTTAATTATAAAAAATTATGTATTTTTTGTGGGCTACCCTGTAGTGAACAATTGGAATTGAAGAAACCCAAACATCGTCGTCGGAAAATTCATCGAGTTTTACCTGGCTCAACTTTAAAAAGTAGAGTATTGGAAGCATGTTCGAGGGCAATTGATGGTTCAAATACTGATATTCTATCTCGTTTCACTAACGTTGATGATTTATCTACTGTCGATGCGAAATATCATCACGGTTGTGACTCAGATGTGATTACCAAATTAGTACCAAAAGAAAATGTTATAAATGTTGGTCGTCCGAAATATCAGCAGCAATTTGAAAAACTGTTTGAGTTTCTGGAAAATTGTGAAGATTCACAATGGACTCTAGATGAAATCATTGAGATAATAGGTGAACCATCTCCAGGACGCAAATATATAAAAGAAGTTCTTATTAAAAGATACGAAAACAACATCATATTCAGTAGTAGAGGTTCCAGCAGAACGGTAGTAACTTTAAAAGGCTTTGGTAAAGATATTTTGCTAGATTACTTCAAAAATAGTATTCAGGTCGAGAATGATGACGATAAGAAATCGAACATCCTGAAATTAGCTGCCAAATACATTCGTGAAGATATCCGTGCTACAGATGTCGAAAATGAATATTATCCTCCCGCTAATGCATTTTTTACCGATGAAAATATCAATGAAGTTATTTCAACAAGTTTACGATCATTTCTATCAGACATCATTCTCCCACAAAAAAAGAATATTGAAAATTATAAAAGAAAAATAGATGCTATCTCTCATGCAATTATGTCAGCAACGAGACCCCAGTCTTTTATTTCCTCATTACAATTGGGTGTTGCAATTTATATTCATTCACAATATCAGTCAGAATTGTTAATTAATATACTCCATCGAATGGGAATGTGTGTATCATATGATGAAACATTATTGTATGAAGGATCAGCCGTAATGTCCTCTCATTCTCCTATTGAACCAACTTGCGAGAGTTTTGTTCAATATATTTGGGATAATGCTGATTATGATGTGCACACAATAGACGGGAAAAATTCATTCCATTACACCGCAGGAATTCAGACGATCACTCCTCATAATTCAACTCATATGAGCCTCAGTATTTTACGTTTAAAACGTCCACCATCTGCTTCAGCCGTCGCTCATAAATTCAAAATGAAAATCTACGATTACACAATTCCTGAGATTCGGGGATTACAGCAAATAAAAATAAAAGATATCCGTGTGCTACGAACTCTTTCAGCCGAAAAAACACACTTTCGTCCCGGTGAAATGCTCTGGACAGTTGGATATTCATTGAAAATACCTGAACATCCAGGCTGGAGTGGTTTTATGGAACTCCGAACGAATTCGGCCATTTTTGATGTCAGTAAAGTCAAATATCTTCCTTTTATTTATCTTAAAGCCACAGATGAATCATCCATCTTCTCCGCAATGATGTTCGGGATTAAGGAGGCCAGAAGAACGAATCAGAGAAATGTTTTTTTTACGTTTGATCAACAGTTGTACATAAAAGCGCGAGAAATTTTAGCTGATGTTCAATATAAATTGGTCCCATGCCATGAAAAAATGGACAACGTATTCATTCGACTGGGCGGATTTCATTTGATCATGTCTTTCTTGAGTTGTATTGGCAAGATAATGGATGGTAGTGGTTTAAAGGAAGCATGGAGTACAGTATACGCTGAAAAATCCACAGAAAAAATGTTGACTGGCAAAAATTACGCTCGATCTGTTCGCGCTAACTATTATACCCAAGCAGCTCTATTGTTACTGATTATAGAAGAGTGCAACCTCAGTGTTAGCAAACAAGAAGAATTGGAAGAGATATTAGATCTAAAGTCTGAAGACCAAGAATTAATAACGAGGACTAATCAGTTAACGGCTTTAGAGAAACTTGAAAGAAACGTTCTTGTAATTGAGCTATTAGAAGAAATAAAAATAAAAATTAATGATATTGCTGAAAGAAGCAAAACTGCTTCGTTATGGACCCAATACATAAAGATGGTTTCACTGTTCCGTAGTTTCATTGAAGCTGAAAGGACAGGTAATTTCGAGTTACATTTGTCAACCATTATTGATATGATACCATTTTTTCACGCATGCAACCATTTTAATTATGCAAAAAGTGCTCATCTCTACGTTCAGGATAATTTGGAGTTGGAAGAAAAAATGAACTCTCCTAAAGAGTATGAGGCCTACGTGAAAAAGGGATATTTCACAATAAGACGAACCCATAAATTTTTCAGTGGTGTAAGTCCAGATATGGTTATTGAACAAACTATGATGCGCAGCATCCATGGAATGGGAGGCTTAGTGCATGGTCGAGGTATTACGGAAAGTGTTGCGGCTTCTTGGCTCAATACTTTGAATTGTTCAGCCTGTATAAATGATGACCTTGAAAATTTTTGTCAATTTGAGAGTACCTTCAGTGAACAGCACAAAGATTTACGAGATAAAACGGTGTCAAGAGACCTCAGGGATCTTCAAACATTGAAAAAATGGTTTGATGAACATCCGCCTTTCCCAAATGCTAATGACATCATATCATTATCAACTGGAGTTCGTGGAAATTTAGATGTTAACTGTTATCAAGCTGAATATATTGGCCTTCAATCGTACAAAAATATTATCCCTAAATGTATTCTTGAACATGATGGAAGTATGACAGTGGAAGAAAAAAACTTTGGTACACTGAAATTCAACCGTGATTTCCAAGTCATACCGTTATCAGTATCAAATGGAGAGATAAAAATCGGACAAAATAAATTTCCGATAGATGAGAAAATTCTGTTCCAGCGATTCCAGAAATCTGAGCCAGACCCACAAAATTTACCCGAATACCTCCAGTACGAAATATGTCCGTTTCCGGTTTCTATCTTCAATAGCCCACTCACAATGAGAATAGTAAAGGACGATTTCTTCAGTTTTTTTACTCAAACGATGAAGCCAAATGATATCGACTTTTTCGTTATTGACGGCGAGACACTTCTATCACAAATATCGTGGAGTATCAATCGCGCGTACCAGAGTATTTATGAGCAGTACGTTGATTTTGTGATTAAGAATTATGGCCGCCAATGTTCTGTGATTTTCGATTCCATGACAAATGAGATAACTGCTATGAAAGAGTCTCAAAAATTACTAACTCTGTCCACAAAATCTGTGGCAACGGAGATATTCTTCGATGCTACGAAATATGCAACAAAAAAAAGAGATGTATTATTTCAAAATCAGAAAAATAAGTTAAGATTCATTCAACAACTAATAAACGTTCTAACGACTCAGGGAATATCTGTCAAGTTAATGGACAAAGACGACGTGAATAATAAAATTGTTAGTGAAGCCATTGATAAGTCACAGAATGATTGGGTTACTGCGGTTATTAGCAACAATGTTGATATTTTATGTTTACTCGCTGCACACGCTTCGACGAAACAAGGTATCCATTTCTATGCACCAAATAAGTCATGGTATTCAACTCTTTGCGTCCAACAACAATATCAAAAGTTATTCCCATATTTACACGTTGTGAGAGCCTTCTTAGGGTGTGATATCACGTCATCATTTTACAATATTTCGAGGAAAACTTGCATAAAGAAAATTTTGAAGCATCAAGATGAAGTTGCTGAGCTCTTAAAGATATTCACATTGGAAAGTTGTGCTAACAATGTTTCTGATTTAATACTGGCTGGAGAAAAACTCATCATGTTTTTGTACAATGGAAAAGCGAAAGATCTTAATGATTTGAGATATCAAAAATACATAACATCATTGAAAACTTCCAGGAAAACCAATTTTAATGTAGCTACCTTGCCACCAACATCAGCAGCTGCTCAATATCATAGTTACAGAGTGTATTGGCAAGTTCAGCGCTGGCAAAACAATATCCTGCCATCACTATTTTGGGGCTGGCAGGTAGCTCATGGAACCCTGATTGTACCAATAACAACTATGTCACCACCAGTTCCCGAAGATCTGCTGAATTTGATAGTTTGTTCATGTAAGAAGGGATGCAGGAGCAGAACTTGTTCTTGCATCAAGTCTGGATTGACTTGTTCATATTTGTGTAAAGAATGTACTGATACATGTGTAAATAAAGCAGCTGAAATACAAGACTTCGATGGAATAGTTGGAGATCGAAATGATCCAGATGCCGATTTCTTTAACGAGTTTTCAATGATGGATGAAGAACGTTATGCAGAACAATCACAGGATTCTGGCGAAAATATACCTGGACCATCGTCATTGTAAAAAAAAATTCATGACTCAAATTGACTCAATCGATTCATAATTGGATGCAAATTCAATATAATAATGATATGAATAAAATTGTTGAATCGCTAATGAGCTATTTCATTTCAACCCTCCAGAATTCAATCATACCCCTCCTTTACCTACAAAAATGAGAAACTTCGAAAGCCTGTTACTACAAACATAATTGCTTCTCCTAGTCTCTTCTTCTAAAACTATTTCTTGAAGCAAGAAAGATAGAATGATCGCCCTTAAATCCTTTTCGTTGACTCTTGAAATTTTCTACAATTAAGGCCTCGTACATAATCGCTCTATCCCGCTTAGTTTTCGAGGAATTCTCAAAAAATGGACGATGAAAATGGAATTTTTCTATTCTATCTTAAAACTTTTGTCGTTTGTTTTTCTTGAATCCCTCGTGGAAATCGCTTCGGCAGATTTTGACAAATGATGTCAAACAATGTCAAAAAATGTCATAAAATGAGAAATATTACAGATAATGAGAGAATAGTGTACAATTCGACATAATTCTTCAAGTTTCGTCAAAATTTTTATGACGAATTTTGACGGAAAATGTAGTATTATGAGAAATCGATTGGATGACATATATTGTTATTATTTGACTCTTTATGTCATCATCATGGCCAAAAATGTCATTTATTCACATAAAATTACAAACTTTTATTGTCGCTTTATGACATTTTTTGCCATATCATGTAACGTCCAAATATGTCGAAAAATGACAATCTTTGCCATAATATGACCTTTTTTCCTCTGTGATTTTTCACCACTTCATGGTGTTTCACAAACTGTCAGAATTGGACGATTAATGAGAAAAAATTAGGAATAATGTCAGCATATTTCAAATTTCGTTAAATATTTTCTATCATAATATGTCATATAATTTCATATTCGGACAAACAGTAATTGTTGAAGGCATGTTGGAAAATGTAGAATCATGATGAAAAGTGAGAGAATGGAATATATAATGTCAACTCATGACAGATCATGTCATCTTCAAAGCATCATAATATGTGATACAATGCTATGTGTATGAGTGAAATTGGTAGTTCTGAAAGCGCCGCTAGAGCGCCCATCATAGGAAACTAGTCCGCAAGTCCACTATCATTTTAGAAGTCATAAGTTCAAACGAGCGAGCAAGTTGACTGTGACAATTCGATCGTGCAAGGATCGTGCTAGACAACTATATCACCGCATTTTTGATACTATCCGTGTGGGTGCTTCCCATACGGCTTAGAAGAATAATACGCGCTGATAGCCTCCTTAGTGGAGTGTTAAATTATGATACAATTTTCTAAGGGAAAGGTTAATGAAATATGATGATGTCCCGATTGATGGTGAAACATTTTCATATTTTGACAACAAAAGTCAATACACCACCACAGTAAAATTATTTTACCAATTAATATACAAAAAAAAACATCAAAATATGATATTTTATGATAGATTCCGTCAAAATATTTCAGATTATGACATTTTTTGATAAATTTGCCATCGCTATTTACACCCGAATTATGACAGATCATGACAGATTCTTCCATAATTTGTCGAATTATGACATTTTTTTTCTGAATAAATATGACGAAATCTGACCTGCTTGTTCCAATTTACGGATAGAAATCGTCAATTTTTGATGGAAGGTGTCAAATATGATCGATATATGTCCGATTTTGACGAAATCTGACATAAATTGTCAGCCAGCTTTGATGTATTTCTACAGAATTCTGCAGCGTCTGTCATTTTTCTACAGAATCTGACGACTCGATTTCCACGAGGGATATCTCGAGAATGAAGCAAAATAGAGCGATTTTACCTGAATCTGTTTGTAAAGCTCTTGAAATCTTCCTACAAAAGTGGACGAGGCTGAGAAGAACGTATCTGCATTATTTTTCCAGATATTATCAAAAAACTAAAAAAATGTTAGTGGAGTGTCTAAGCAGAATGAATCTATTTTCTTCGTTTTTTTTCAAAGTCTCTCGTAAAATAAAAGAGATAGAGTGATTCCACTTAAGACTTTTTTTGTAGAAAATTCTAAGAACTAAAAAAAAGTACTGGGATAAAAAAGGCGTATGTGTATTAGTCACTAAGACATTTCGAAAAACTTATGACATAAATAATAGTGAAGAGGCGAAACTGAATGAGCATATTCAGCTTGCTCTTTCCTTCGAAATATCTCGGAATCTACGCGAGATAGAGTGATTAAACATGAATACTTTTTTGCAGTACTTGAAATTTCCTACAAAAAAGCTCTAGAGCAAAAGTAACCTATCTCTATTAGTTTTAGAGATATTTTGAAAAATCGAATGACAAATGCATATATTTCAGAGATGATTCTACGAAGGGATTATTCGCTTATTGTTTAAAAAAAAGAATTAAGGCAGATAATTATTCCCGATACGATCAATCAATTTGTCATTTTATGGAATTGGGAATCAATCCATATGAGTCCTTAATCTTAGTGTCAAGATGGCGACGATAGGTAAGTATATATAAGAAGAAAACCGTACAAATGTACTGCAAAGTTGATTTTTTTTTTGAATCTCCCGATTGTTTAAAATAAAAGTAATTGGAAAAGATGAAAAAATTAACGATACGAGCAATTATTCATCCTCTTCAAGGAATTTGCAATCGACCTGCACATATATTGCAGAGTCGATTTTTCGAAGAAATTCCCCAATTGTTTATAACAAATGGATATTGTTTACTAGAAAAATCGTTCTCTGCGCGATCAATTAATTATGGGTTTGATAAAATTCGCAATTTTTTCATATATAACTTGTAGAGTCAGTTTGTTGAAAAAATTTCCCCATTGTTTATAACAAACGGATTTTGAAAAAGTGTAAAAGCGTTCCCTACACGATCAATTATTCATCCGTTTCAAGAAATATGCAATTGATCTGTATATATTTCACAGAGTCGATTTTTGGAAAAAATTCTTCAATTGTTTATAACAAATAGATTTTAAAAAACTAAAAATCGTTCCCGAAACGATTAATTATTCGTCCTTTGCAAGAAATTTGCAATCGATCTGTATATATTTCATAGAGTCGATTTTTTGGAAAAATTCTCCAATTGTTAATAACAAATGGATTTTGAAAAAGTGTAAAATCGTTCCCTACGCGATCAATTATTTATCCGTTTCAAGAAATTTGCAATCGATCTGTATATATTTCATAGAGTCGATTTTTGGAAAAAATTCTTCAATTGTTTATAACAAATGGATTTTGAAAAAGTGTAAAATTGTTCCCTACACGATCAATTATTTATCCGTTTTAAGAAATTTGCAATCGATCTGTATATATTTCACAGAATCGATTTTTTTTAAATTGCCCCATTGTTTATAACAAATAGATTTCAAAAAACTGAAAAATCGGTCCCGAGACGATCGATTATTTATCCGTTTCAAGAAATTTGCAATCGATCTGTATATATTTCACAGAGCCGATTTTTTTGAAAAATTGCCTCATTGTTTATAACAAATAGATTTTGAAAAGTGAAAAATCGTTCCCGACACGATCAATTATTTATCCGTTTCAGGAAATTCCCAGTCAATCTGTATATATATTACTGAGTCGATTTTTTTAAACAATTTGTGTGAAAAACCATAGGCGTCGCACTCAAATTCCATGCTCCAAAATCCATTTGTTTAATGGTTGTTTTTTTCATGAAATAATTTTTTTTCACCGAATTTTCTTCCCCGCGCCACGCACAAAAAGTCAAAGATGCGAAATTCGTTTTTTTTTTTTCAATAATAACTATTTTTTAAAAGTAAAAAACGTTTTTTCATGTTTTTTAATAAAATTTAAAAAAAATTTATTATGCTCACCCGATTTTTTCTCCAATAGAAGCAACTCTTTTCTTCAATTTAAAAAAAAATATATTGAAATTCGACCATTTTTCGCCGAGTTAGAATTATTTGTTTATCAGATTCCGCGCGGTATGAGTGGAATCTTGATTAAAAAATTAATATCTCGTAAACTATTTGTCGTAGAGACATGGGGTTGCGCTCATTTTATTCCTTGAACTCTTCTCTAAAAATCACCCACTGCATGTCTCGACTAATTGTTAATAGTTTTCGAGATATTTACGTGTAAATGACATTAAAAAAGTGCTATTTTTTAAACAAATAAAAACCCTCGCCCAATTTTTTTTTAACTTTTTTCTAGATAATTTTCTGAGCATTTAAAAAAAAAATTATTGAAATCGGACCATCCTTTTTGGGACTTGCCAACAAACCCAGGAATTTTTGCCTTACTGCGGGCCTAAAACACACAGTTTTGATGTTTCACTGCAGAGACCCAAACTTATACTGGTCTAGAAAAAGCTCATTTGTTTGAATTACCAAATTTACCATTTTCTTGAGACCATTGGTCTCTGTTTATCATTGTGTTTCCACACCAACTGTCTTTTTCAGGAAGAAATCGATTATTTCATTACCTCTTCACCTCTCATCAGGTTCCCTCTCTCTTGCTATTCAATCAGAACATGAAAATATAGCGTATATGAAACCAGTTATTATTATTCTACAATTTTCGGAGTTAAAATTTTGAAAAATATCGAAATTAATTCATTGATTTGTTGAAAACAATGAAATTACTTCAAGTTATTTAGCTCGAAGGAAAATATTCAACAATGATATTTTAAATTTTGTAAAATTAAATTTCCATATTATTATTGTCAATGCGACAGTTGAAACTAGATATGGTTAAAAAATGATCAAAAAATTCGGATTTTAAGTGTCAAAATTGAATACTTTTAGTTGACAGAGCTCTACTTCCCCTTTACCCAAGAAATCTTGAGAATCCGCAAAAATCGATTTATCGATAATTCGATTCTTTTCTCCCGATATTCGAATGTTGTATATCGATTGCTCTAATGATTATCGATACTCCTGATGTCGATATTTTTTCCAATATCGCACATCCCTATTCCTGAGAGACATTTGGAATGAGGCTGCTCACCTGCCAGGAATATACCCTCAAACTACTCGAAAATGCTACTTCTTTCGAGGAATTTCGTAAATGTATTCTCCTCCGCACAGAAGACGCTTACGAGATCCCTGGAAACCGTAAGGTAGCTCATTAGCAAGAAAAATAGCCTTGAATCACTCAAAAATGTGACTGCTTCCTAAGAATTTTTCATTTGAGTCTTATTTCTCGAGTGAAACTCTTGAGAGACATTGGGAGTGAGTAAGGCTACTCATCTGCGGTAAAAAAAACCCTCAAACTAATTGAGAATGCTGCCTTTTTTCAGGAATTTTATATTTTCCGCAGCTCATTCCCCGTAGGAAACTCCTATAAGACATCTGGAGTGAATGAGGTAGCTCATTCACGGACAAAACCGTCTTGAGCAATTTGGAGATGACACCACTTTCGAGAAATTCCGTACGTACGTTTTATTCTCCGTAGAAATCTTCTAAGAGACACCTTGAGTGAGTCCCTCATCTGCGAGGAGAATGCTATCAAACTCGTTCTGAATGCTGTTGCTTTCAGGGCTTCCCATGTTTGCGTTTCCTACCCGTGAAAGACTCGCATACGAGATACCTAGAGTGAGTCAGGTAACTCATTTGCAGAGAATATATCGTTCATTTGCGATCCATAACTCGTGGAAAACTTCCCAGTCTCTCAAAACACCTGGAGCAAGCTGGGTTAATCATCTGCGAGGAGAATATTCGGAAACTGAGATTTTCTCGGACGGCGTGTGAGGCGATGCAGGTCACTCATCTCCTGAGTAATTTTCATAATGAAGTTAAGGGAGTTAAACTCGAGCTTTAATTCCATTCAAGTCGAAATCAAACGAATCAAAATTGATCAGGTTGTGGCAATGCCAACTGTAGTTCATTAAGTCGAATGACTCCAATGTGAGTTCCTCAAGTTAATATCAACCCAGATAACCAGCACTGTCGATGTCCTTAATCGGTCCCGAGAAACTGACCCAGATTGTCGGAAACGGACTTGCTAATTTTCGAGGAGTTAATCCTATTATAGCAGTCTACCTGGGCCTCGTAGCTATGGATGCCGGTGGATGGCAGGAAGATAGACTTTATGATTATACCCGAGCTTGCCAGGTGGCGCAGTTAGAACTTTCTGGGCCTACTGGCCCACGTCAGTAAAATAATTTTTTATGGACGATATTTTTTTTCAATCGGCTATGCAATATACACAGGTTGATTGCATTTTTTCTGAAACTGAAAAATGATCAATCGTGTCGAGAACAATTTTCCGTTTTTTCTTCTCTATTTTTTTCGACAATAAACCGAATAAAGACTAAAATATGAGCATCTGTCGTTCGTTTTTGAGGGTATCTTCAAAACTACTAAAGATAAGGCCCGTTTGTCCAATGCTTTTCTTTATAGAAGATTGAGAGGACTATGGAAAAGTATTAGGGCAAAACTGCTCTATCTTGCTGAATTCTTGAGATATTTCCAAAAAAAAGAGACAAAAGAAATCAATTTTCGTCTTATCTCTTTACTGGGGAGCCAGACTTGTTCATTTTCACTTTTCCTCCGAACTCTCCAAATATGGAATCGACGAAAAAATATATATCTCCATTCTCGACGGAGACATTCTCGAAAAATGACAGGAATATTAGTTAAGTGGTAAATAGAAATGAGTATTTTTCTGTTTCTTTCAAGATATCTAGGAAAGTGGCAGAGACAGGGCAGTTCTTCTCTATATTAATATATTTTAGTATTTAGTAAGCGAATTGCGCTACTGAGCCATCTACTGGTTTGAATGCGTACAAGATTCGGTTGGACCCTACTAATTGGATTAATTAGTCCCCCAATTAGACGCAGACCCTCATAATTGGACCCAGGTACTGCTGCTGCTATACTGCCTTCTTATTGTCGCCAGTAAGAAGGCAGCTACTATTGACAGTAAGACGGTAGTTTTTTTTTTTTTTTTTTTTTTTTTTATTGAAGAGACGGTAGTTACTGTCGACAGTAAGTCGACCGGACAAAGGCAGCGTGGTTATGTGGGTAGCCGTGCCGCAGTATTTTTCGATGCAGAATTTACTCCTGAACCGGACGTATTGTGGATGATATGTAGTTTTGTTACACCCTGTACATTATTTTCCCCCACCATACATTCTCTGCTATTATGATGGAAAAATTGAAGTTGAAATAGGTGACGAAAAAGGAATTTGAAGAAGAAAAAAAATTATATCAGTTTTTTTTGTTTCTTCAAATTGTTACTTCAGAAACTTTGGCTTAGTTATCTTTTGAACTTTCTGTTTACTTTACTTTTGTCCAGCTAAATGCCAACAAGACTGCAACAACAGATTTAGATATCTGCGTATCCGGTGGACGTGTTCTTGCAAACGTTGGAAATTCCGCTTTGTTTGACGTTTCCTGGTGTGTGCAGAACTGTAAAATAAACCGCATTGTACCGATTAGAAAGTTATTAGATGAAATGTAGTGGAGCATTGTGACTTGCATGCAATTTCTGTGACTATGACAGTTTTGAAAACTGATGAGATGTCTGGCTTTCGTGGTATTGAGTACTACTTAATGTAATATCATGTGAGATTGGGTATAAATGCAATACTGAAATATTGTCAATTCACGACATCTTACTTATAATTTGAACTTTTTCAAGCTCTGGAATACGAAAATGATAAATTATTCACTTTTTTTTCCTCAGAATAATAAATGAATGCGAACGATACGACATATTAGAGCCTATGTGTTTGACCTCACTCTAGAATTTCATTCTCTTACAGCAATTAGTCCCACGCTACAATTGAAATAAACAGAATTTGACGAAATTACCTTGACGTCCCTAGTATTTTGTCAAATTGAATTTGAATAAATCCATGTTAAGTCCTAGCAACAATGCAAATGATTCCAAACGATAAATAAATACACAATCAATCAATCTTTACACTATTGTACGTTTCTTGATCTCCACCGTTCTGTTGTTATGTCTGATGGTCATCGGTTGAGTCAATGGCTCCCTCGTTGAGTGGTGTTGGTGTGTGAAAATACTAATTTTCCCGATCTTTCTGGTCATCATTTCTTTCCAGCGTTCCATCAGTTATTCCAATGAAGATCTCGTCATTCTTTTTTGCTTGGACCAAATGTGACTGTATATTTTGCTCAATCACTGTATATCTTCTCTTCTATTTTTCGAATTACAAGCGGGTTGCAGGCGTGATGCACCCACCATTAAAGGTCCCATGGATCCAATATAAAAAATCAAACCTTTTTTTTTGATAATTTTTGCTAAGAAATAACATCTTTTCTACAAATTCTTAGAAATAATTTTCATATCTCTCAATAATAAGGTGAATAGGAGAAAAGGTACACAGTGCTTGAGTAAAATGTACAGCAGCCTTTTGTCTAAGTGAAAAAGAATGACTAGATCTTTATTGAAATAACTGATGGAAGACTAGAAAGAAATGATGGTGGGAGAGAGTGGAAAAAGTAGCATTTTCACACTCCGACACAGCTTGACGAAGGAGTTACCGACATGGTCTAAGAGTTTGCAAGTTACCACTCTCAGTACCGCAACCAATGACCATCAGACACAACAACAGAAAGGTGGAGATCGAGAAGTGTGCAATAGTGAACCAATCGATTCATTGTGTAGTCATTTATTATTTATGATAGTTTACAATATTGCTAGGGCTCATCATGGATTTACGTAAGTTCAATTTGACAACAAGATAAACTTTGATGAAATTTTCGCGGGCTATTTCTTTGTAATTGCGAAAAGGAGAGAGAAAAATGTTGCATCCTCCCTGTCTAACACAGATGATCCGGAAGGTGCGGTCGCCCGTACTTTTCATGTTTATTTCGTCTCTGCACCCCACTTTGTTCATTATCATACACCTTGCAAAGGACTGACGTTCCCCCTTAAGGTGTCGTTTTTTTTCTATAGGCATCTTCTTACTTTACACTTTCCAACAAATCGTTTTTTTCCATTATTATGCCATTTCAGATAGAAATAAATACTATGGAAAAGTACAACGCATAATCTATGGCGTAGGCATCGCTCATCAAGCGCAGGCTAGATCTTCGGACGATTGTTTATTGAAAGAAACTTCAACACTTATAGCGGCCACATGGGGTAACTCATTAACCCCGCGATGAAAAATTCAGTTATACAAGACATATGGATGTTTCAAGGCTTCTAACCGATTGTTTTATCTTTTTTGAAGAGCTCTTCAACATTCCTAATCATTTTCGTTGATCAATTTATAGATGGCATTCAAAAACCTGGTCATATATATGACCCATTTTTCGGCTTCCCATGTCATGAAGTCGCATTTCACACTTTTCTACTGCCGACAGATGTAGATACTTATATTGATTGCAGAATGTTTTAGACATGCAATTTCACTTTTTCGATACTTGGGGTAACTAGTTACCCCGTGTGGCTGCAAAGGGTTATACACATTTTTCTCGTTTTTCCATGGCATGTTGAAAAAATGTTCGAAACTACTGAACTGTTCCTCATAATATTACGACAACTGATTTTTCTTAATCATTGCTACAGTGCATATCAAAAATTTTCCCCAAATTTCCATTTCTACTAGTTTTTTGATTCATGAAAATAGCCTTTTCGTTAGCACTTAGAATGAGGCGACGCCTTCATGCAAATAGTTGATTAGAATTGACTCCAGAAGCTCCATTCAAGGAGGAATAGCTTAAAAAAGCGATGGGGATTCTATTTAATAATATGATATCAGTCGATTAATTAACTCACATATGAAATCATAGGCAAATTAAAAGCTGCCGCCATTCTCCCTTCGTGAATACAAGTTTCTTGTGGTCCAATGTAAGCAGTGATGTTCTTCTTCCACAATTCCGCAGTCATGAGAATACTAGTATCTTCATCACCGAATGTTTCAGCCACAAAGAAGTCGAGTTTGTGTCCTAACTGAGCAAGCTCTCCAGCATTCACCTGATTCATTGTTCATTGGAAATCTGTATCAGTAACTTGAAGATTATGTAACTAAAAAATTTTTGACTCTCCAATGACGGGTATCAATCATTAGGGAATCGAAAAGAATGATGCGAAACCCTGTCTTATGATTCCCCTCAATCTGACCCCTTCCCTTCTTTTTTTCAATGGAAAATGAGCGCATTGAAGGCTAGGATGAGAATATTTCCATAGTTCGTGAAGACATTGCCGGCAATACATGTACTCACTTAGCATTCCAAGCAAGTATCAAAGAAATGATTTATGTAATATCCGATAGCATGAAGGGTTGAGGAAAGTTTTTAGGCTCGCAAAATTCTTATGAATAAGTTCATATATTACGTAGGGAGAAACATAAGATAGAGATATATAAAAAATATGCAAAAAAAATAATGTCAGTATGAATAAAACACACACATATTGTGAGCTTTGGTCCCACAATAAAAAAGGAATTATAGAGAATTTTCGGAGAGGGGATGAATAACTCTGAACACCGTAATTAAATTAAAATAGTACTTTTATTCACTATCTAATCCACAAACGATATTCTTCACTTAGGGGTTCGTCTTGTGGTAGTCTCAATATTCAAAGTGGGTGTTTTCTAGTCTTTGGTAATACTGACCACAGTGACTGTCAGTGAAGTTACTAGGGTGATAATGACTGGGTCTGTTGCCACGGTGAAAGCGACCAGCAATATGGCCAGCGCTTGAGCACGTGGCCAGCAATACATCTGGGGTTAATTATCCCCGGGTCTCAGGGGAATACCCTCGTCATTGCGACCGACTAATTATGAGAAACTTATGAATGCGAGTGGAATGATGGCTAAATAGCGACGAAACTCCTGAAGATTCGACGGAAATAACGTCAGTTTATGACCCTGAAGTTTCATTCCCAGGTCTATAAGCGACTTGAAATTCAGACTGAAAACCAATGACCACACGAAACCAATCAAAGACTAAATTATTCATCTCGGCTACACGAAGGAACAACCACCGCATGCGGCAAAATCCCATTTACCCACGGGATGAAGTCAAACTATGCACATCACCCGTCAGGTGCGGCACTTTTGACAATTGTGATTACATCACTCGGCGTGGCCTCATGATGCAAACCTCAACCTAATCAATGTAGCCGTTGACTTGTAACGCAATTACTATTCAATTCTGTTTCTGTTTGTCACAGATTTTAATGGAAACAGATGTGACAGTAAAATTCTGAAGTTTTAAAAATATTGAGGAATTGACTTAAAAATTACTCACCTCTTCAATAGCAAGATTCATAGCACCTGAGATTCTGAAACCAGGTCTCTGATACTCCAAATCGCCATTTTTCCTTTTTGATCCAGTAATGTATCCGAGTGTGAATGTTTCAGCATTAATAAATCCATAGATCGCTGTCAACAGGAGGCATGCTTTCTTCACGCTAATCCGTTGTACGGCCACTGTGAAATTTAATGCTTCATTGTAAATATTCTTCATTGCAAGTCCTTCATCAAGATTAATGGAAAACTTTTTCAATAGCCATGGAATCATATTGAAAAGTGTTGAGATTAATTACGTTACTGATGCCAAATCCTCATAGAAACTTAACTTTGTCTACATGTAATGGAGGAAAAGAGAATAAGGATGAGAAGACTGAAAGGAATATGCCGTCAACATGAATGTTCGTCGGTAGTAAAGAAGACTGTAACCCATCAATATTAAGTTCGATGAGAGCAATCGCGTGTCAGTGTGGATGTGAAGGAAAAGAATGAAAAATTTATAAGAAATATTGTCTTGTATTAAAAGGATTGAAGACGCCTTGTACTTATAACTTTTCTCACCACAACATTACTCAAATAAGTATCAATGAACAGCACCTCAATTATCATTTCTCTCGTATATCTACTTCCAAGATTCAACACAAAAATATCATTAGCAACTTAAGGGGGGAAATGGGTGTAAGGTGGCGTATTTCTTGGCCATTTTCCTGAATTTTTTTAACATATCGAGGGTCTAAAAGCAGAAGGTCGTATGGGCCAAAATGGCCCTTTCTTCGGCAGAAGGTCGTATGTCCTACACATACGACCTTCTGCCTTTAGAGGAGTATCAAATAATTGCATTGAAATGCTGAGAAAATTTTAGGTGGAAAACATGTGTCGACGTTTTTTTTTCTCAATTTTAGCAAAAATTTACTTTTTTGGCCAAGTTTTGAAGGGGTTTCTCTTCTGAAAATTGGAAAAATTCACTTTTTCGGTGATATCTCCGGTTCTGTTAGTCGCACCGATTTGGGGTTGGTCTCAAATGAAAGGTGAGCTCATTTCCCATTAATTTATGTGGTTCAAAATTTTTTTAATCAATTTTTCAAATGCTTATTGGTCATTTTCTGAAAATCAGTTTTTGCCCTATAAGTTTTTGAAAAATTGATAATTTTTTTTTTCAACCACACGAATCCATGGAAAATGAGCTCATCTTTCATTCAAGAACTGCCTCAGGTCGCTATGCTCAATAGAACCAGAGATATTCCCGAAAACCTGAATTTTTTCAAAAACAGAAGGCTTTCACCTTCAAATCTTGACCAAAGAAATGCAATTTTTGAAAAATTAAAAAAAATAACTTCTTACATATGATTTCCATGTGAAATTTCCTCAGCTTTCCAATGGAACCATCAGAAACAATCTATCTCCAATATTTCCATCTATTCCGAGCAAATTTCATAGTATAAAATACCAAAACCAGCCCGTGTCCATTCTACCCCTTGTGTCCATTTTACCCGACCTTCTCCCGCAGACATTTTTTCTTCCAAATTAAATTTCCCTTTTTGTTATTCCAAACTTTTTCTTCTCACATCAATATTTTTCGAGTTTTCGCGTTTAAACAGAGAGAATTTCCTATTTCTATTCCTTTTCTCCGTGTGCGGTTGGGATAACTCCCTAATTGCTCGCGAAAAAAGATGAAAATAGAGAATTCTTTGCGTTCGAACGCAATAACTCGAAAAATATTGATGAGAGCAAAAAAAGTTTGGGATACAAAAGTTAAGAAATTGAATTTAGAAGAAAAGATATCTCCGTAGTTTTCTTTGTAAAATGAACCAGTTTCGAGATATCTCTATAAATTCCATGCCAGATTATCAATTAATTACGACCGGAGTACAAAAATCCAGTGGTTTCAAAAAACTTCATCCTTCTTTCCTTGAATTTTTAGAATTTTTTTAAAAATTTTAGCTCAATGTTTTTTCTCCTAAATGCAAAAGGTCGTATATCCATGAAATTCTCAGGAAAAAAGTATTCTTAGGGAAAAAATTCTTGTAGGCACGACTTTCTCTATTCATTCCCTACATTTCTTCTTTTTTTTTTTTTTCATAATTTTTTTTTTTTTCTTTCCAGGCAGAAGGTTGTATCTGCCAACTCACGATAAAAGTGGTTGTCCGCGACTATAAAACACTCAAATCGTAGAGAAATCGAAAGAAAAAAATTGAAAAACAGATGGACATACGACCTTATGATGTTTTTCAGGACGCGGACCGATTTTTGGCCCATACGACCTTCTGCTTTTAGACCCTCGATATAAACAATATATAGGGTATTTCATAACAAATCGACCACTTCTGACTGTGACCCTCTCCGATTTGGCTGGAAATTTTTTATCTGTTTCTACCCTATAAAAAACAGTTCTCAGAATTTTTTCAAATTTTTCCACCCAACCCAAAAAAAGTTATGAATATTTCAAAAAAATGGCTTTTTTCTTTTCGAATAGCTACAACTTCCTTAAAAATCAATTTATTAGGATGTTTTTTCCAAATTCGTGTTTTAGAATGGACTTTTAAGAGAAAAATGCAAGAAAAATAAAAAATTATAAACTCCAAGATTTTCTTCAAGTTCGACATTTTTTATTTTTTTTTAATTTTCTCAGAAAAAGCTCCAATCAATCCTGTGATTATTCTCACAATCTCAGAGTGGGCTGACGTTTTTTTCTATTTCTTTTATTGGACTGAAAAAAAAATTTCATTATAAATGTTTTTTCTGAATCGTTTTTTATAGGGTAAAAACAGATAAATATCTCCAGCCAAATCGGAAAGGGTCAGGGTCAGAAGTGGTCGATTTGGTATGGAATACCCCATATGTATATATTCTCGCACCAAATGTTCTCATGATCCTTATCTCATTCTATGGTTATTGAATGAATTTTGATTCAGAACATTATAAATTGTGTGAGTTTCTTATAATATAATTAGAAATTCCATTTATGCTAATAGATCTCTGATAATACTCTTCGACGAATTCAATCAATTGAAACATCCTTCTATGTAATTGGAAATTATGCGTAAAAAAAATCATTGTTTGCATTCCGAAAAGTTTTATAACTGATGTGGATGTGGCTAAGTTTCAATCCACCGCACGTATTCTTGAACCAAACTTATCTGTATTCCTCACAATATGCTGGGGAATTCAGCACAGTGCTGGTTCGTCTTTTTCTAATAAATGTTATGCGACGCAGGTCAATATTCACTCGAATATGATAACTCATAATTAATTAAAAAATTTAAGATCGTTTCGGGAGTTTCTCTAGCATTCAATTCAATTGACTATATCCTTTATATGAAAAATGACCGTTAGATTTTCAATAGTAATGAAACTCCATCGAAGTATGAAGGCCTTTGAAATTGATGTTCCATATACTTTGCTCAAACTTTTCTGATATTAGTACCAATCGCGCTCAGTTGCCATCAAATAAAGAAAATAATCGTCACATTCGTATCTTAAGACTAGTTGAATTTTTCAAACGGTACTAGTTTCAACTATTGGGTGTGACCACTGAATCTGACCCAGATAATGAGAAATACATTCAAAAATTTATTATATCAATCTCGAGCCTTCACTTACTTTCAGGAACGATTCAGTCGTTTGCTTCACCATTCATTTTCTCGACACAAACTTTTCACAGCCCCATTTCTTTACGTCTAAATTGAAATGTATGGGATTCTGATTCGCAACAGAACTTTACGCTTCTGATAGAAATACATCAGTCAGCTTCCCAGTACTTTATGGATAAGACTATCTTATCTGTGGTAGATCCCATAAAAATTACCCTCTTAAATTATTTTCGATTGTTTCAAACTGATCAAAAGTTTGGCTCAAACACACGCAAGCTCATACTACTCATACTAATTTTTCTCTCAGTGTTATATTTTCAAGGGAAGCAATGAATCTACTAGAGCAGGATTCTACTCTGAATGCTCAAAATAAGAGCTATTTTTGTGACACTTTTATGAGATCATTAATAAGCATATTGATACAGGGTTTTTTAGGCTCATCCCAGTGCGGTCAAACTTCCTCATAATAACATATTAGTCACATGGGGTCCAGTGGATACCAAGCAGAAAAACAGTTACTATTTGTATACCATTCGATGTATTGATTTGAGTCTTGCACTAAGCTTTGAAAATTTCAGTGAATGCATGAATACTCACGAAAGTTACGAAACTCATTATAAGGAATAGTATCGGTCATCACAGTCACTCCCAAAAAAATTCAAATTTCGAATTTAATTTTAATCATTAAAGGCACCAACGTTTCGTCCAATCTGCGTAGACCTCATCAGGGAGCTCATTATGTTTATTAATTTAACATTCGTTTTTTTCCTAATAAATATTTCCTATCAGTCTAATTTGTCGAAACAAAACAACACTACACATTGCTCCATGTCATCATGTGTCAAAAATCGTCATGTTACGAAAGTTGGTGTAATGGCTTCAAACGTTATCTGAAGGCAGGATAAGTTCAATTCCGAAAATTTGTTATTAACGTAAAATAGCCAAGAACTCTACTCGGAATCCACTGGACTCCCAGTAACAGCAAAAGATTGAAAATACACTCTTGAAATAGATGAAATTTTCCTGTCAAATCTTTTCCAAAAGTGTATTTTTTTAAGCCTCGACAAATGCTACATTGATATCTTCATCGATAATCTCATCAAAAATTCACGAACATAATCTTTTCCAAGCATTCGACGGAGAATTCTGGTCCAATTTAATCAAGTTCGATAAATCCATTTTTCGCAGTGTATATTGTTCAGTCGATATCATAATGAAGTGGATTTATACATCAATAAATTCAATTGATGATGCCTTATCACGTGGCTGAAGAAAAGTCGTTTATTACCAATATATTTGAGTAGATATTACTCGCTGACAGTTCGATATTCACATTAAATCTCAACCTGACTCTGAGCCACTTACTATCATGGGCATTGAATTGAGCATGGCCTTGCTGAGAAGTTCGGCCATAGAGCGAAAGTGGAGAAAGTCTTTTGGCCCGCATGGAAAAGATATATATTGTTAAAAATATAATTTTGAGTAACTGATGAATTATATAATATTGTAAATTCAATATGAGAATCCATAGGCATATTTTTGCCAGAATATTATATAATTCGATGATGAGAAAGATATAATGGTTCATTATGATTCTCGTCTCCTGGACCATATAATTATAGCAACTATAAATTTGTAATATGTTCCAGCATATATTATACTATTTATAATATTAATATTTAATTAGAATATAATAAAATATATAATAGTGGCATACAATGGAATTGATACTCCAAAGATATAATAAGAAATATCAGTTAAAAATAGTTTGTAAGAATCATAAAATTCCAAGAAAAAATGTAATTTTAAAATTTTGAGACAAAAAAAATTATTTAATCTATTCTATAGAGGAGGCTCTCTGAGTAACGTAGTCTCCACAATATCTAAATCGATGATGAGAACATTTGAAATTATTGAAGATGTACATCACACGGAATTCGCATCAGGGTAACGATACAAACTATCTAGTTACCATAAAGTGCAACTATATAAAATGGAATATAATATATTTTATTTTCAATAAAATATATGATCAACCATAAAATAAAAATTATAATGATGCCCATACAAAACAGGAAAACAGTATGGAGTATACTGTCATTATTATATGATGAATTGAAAATGAAAACAAGTGGATAATAGTATCGCTTTCTAACTGATATAGCTTTTTCTGCTAATACTTTAGCAATATGCTTCCGAATGGAGGTTATTCATTCAATTTCTCCATTATCGTGTTATTCTTAATTAATTTTATATCCCGTAATTGTATTTTTTCTATTTGTCGATTTTTTACTAATCAATAGTACCATTTGTTTATGAATTTTTTTTTTATTACAACGGTAACCTTTTCATACAAAAGTTCACAGAGAATAATTTGGAATGGCCGAAAGTACACGGAAAAAAAATTCTAGTTAAATTTACAATGCTAACATCGTAATTTGTCCTATTGATTATTGTAGTGGTGGACTAGACTTTTAACATCGTAATTTTTACGATGTAGCGTTGGAAATTTCATTTAAGAAATAATACTTTTGACAAATAATACCAAGTCTTAAGCTCTTTAATATAAATTACGATGTGAACATCGTAAAATTTGAAGAGAAATCTTAAATAAAATCAAATAATAATCGACCGGTGGTTGGATTCGAACCCGAGTCCTTTCGAGTGCGAAATGACCGACGCCTTGGACCACTCGGCCACCGAAAGGCTTACACTTTAAGTCGTTTTTGAGATCTATATTAACGATTTCAATAAAAGGTCATGAGACACAAGAGCGCCTCTTGCGGAGGACGTAGTTACTATTTAAAAATTACGATGTAACATCGTACTTTTTATAGCTTCCATCGTATTATAACAGAGGCAGCACTGAAATATTTATTTTATTGAAAAGTACATAGAATTATTAAATATACGAATAAATATAGTTTTTAAAGTGTAATTTTCATTTATTTTTTTTTTACGATGTTAAATTGTAATTTTTGAAGTAATTTTTAATCCTAAAAGTCTTTGTTAAAATTACGATGTTAAATAGTAAAAAATATAACCCACATAGTAAATTTTGAAATAAGATATTTCAAAATTAACGTTAATAAAAGTCCAGTCCAGGATTACGATGTTAACATCGTAAATTTTTGTAGAATTTTCTTTCCGTGTATGTTATTATCTTCACAATAGGAAACTTGATTTGTTAAATAGACTTCAATATCTCACTTAGCAGTATATTATTGAATAATTATATCGATTGAAGATAGGAATTGAGGTAAATATTAGGTGAGCACCAGATACAAATTATTGACCTTGTTTCCTCTATTGCCTAACCTAACTCAAGTACTTATGAATTCTGTCCTGAATTCAGAATATTGACCTAAATATTTAAAATTCATCATTTATAAAGCGAAAGATATATTTGGCTTATGGATTCATCATCTATTCAAAGATCAGAACTCAATAATGGCTGAAAACAGGAGTTTCTCAGATGGATGTATTTCATGCATTATTTTTTAATCCAGTGATCTCGCAGAACTATTAATGATTTTGATCAATCCAGCATTTTCTTCTCTATCCACTCAGAGCCTCAATAGCTTCAAAAACACTGATAACTTTTTCGAAACCATCACAAAAATATCAAATTTTTTCCAAATTCACTAAAACAGCAATAACTCGAGAACTACTTATGCAAATAAGCTCAAAATTGACAGGTATCTCACTGATACGACTCTTGAGATAATATATGAGTATAAATAGAATCAGTTGGATAGTTTCCAGAAATTCCAGTAAAAACTGATTTTCGAAAAATGGACATATCTCAAAAAGTACTGATCCGATTCTCTTCAAATAAAGCTTAAAAAATAGAGTTCGTCGAGAGGAAGTTTCCCACAAAATATGAAATTTTTCTATCATACCGTTTTACTGTAGTTGAGACTTTTATGCACATACAGACACACACACATATACACACAGACATGCGCTAAAAATATCATTTTCTTTCTCTTTAGACCATTTTAAGTATCTTCTATTGAAAAAATAAGAATTGAAAATTCTTATGATTACAAAGCTTCCATTCGGAAGCAAAATATATTTCCCAATATCAAATGTCTCAGATATAGGAAATCACATGATAAAATATCAAAATCTGTATAATTGGAATAGGAAAAATTATGTATATTTTTACATAATATATTGAACACCACACATATTTATGCCGAATTATATCACCCGTTATTAATCCGATATTATTAAACATATTTATAGCAATATATTTCTCGTCCATGCGGGGGATTTGAGTAGAGATATCCTGTAATAGAGGTCATGGCATAACATAAGTTTTAGAATTCATCAGCTAGCTCTGACTAATTTCTGGAGTTATTGTAATAATATATCTGTTTTTGAACTTGATGAGAAACTGTGGAATTTTCGGCATTTCCGTGACTCTGAATGGTGCTGGCAGGTGGTCTACCATATTACACTAACGCCATTACTGAAAGTTGAAACCCTGTAGGTGGTTTGGAGCAAGAAGGAAGCTGATATAGATATCCTGCCGTCACACCGAGTGGTTTCTTTGATCAATAAAAAGCATGAAAAATTATGTTACACTGAAAATTCTATTTGAGCCCCAATGGGGAGAGAACTTTTCCGAGAGAATGGTTGAAATGATTATTGAATGGAATTTCCAAATACGGCTTCGACACTGAAACAATTCGCCATGTGAATGATACTGAAGCGAATAGTTATTTCAAAATCGTAGAGGAAGCGGTGCCTGTACCGCTCAGCAGGGCATTCCGCTCACCTATGTATTCTCTATACTTATCGATAAATCGAAGTTCTGTTGATTTTTCCTTAATGATCTATGATGGAATAACTAATTGTAAGTATAAGTCCCCGAATCGAAAACGATTTCGTGGAGATCAATGAAGAAGAGAAAATGACTTCATTTTCTAATAATATTTTGTCATTGTTACTTAAGAATATTCATTGATTTTCTACCAATGGATTTTAATAAAATGAGGATATCAAAATTTCTTGAACTTCTCTCGATATGTGGAATTTTTTTCATATTTATCTGAGTGCACTGGTTATATTTTTCTTTATATTTTCTTCATGTCGGCATTTGCAGCTAATACCACTCGGAGAGTGCTGTTTGTATCGCCCTATGCTATGATAGTCAGGTAGTAGCAGTCACTGCTGCTAAGCCCACTCAGTACAGTGACAATCGACAGTGTCAGCCGATAGTTCCATCAAAGTAAATAATTATTCCTATTTTTGATTACATTATAAGTGAAAATTATTTAGAAAATTGTTTTTTTGTTCTCTTTGAAAGTCGTGGTTAGAGTTCTCACAATGGGGAAGTAATTGGAGAGAATGAATTTTAATCAGCACAACTAAATGATGACACAATTTTCATTTGGTGAGAAATAACATTTCTGCTTTCATTGAATTGTTTAATGTTCAGTGAATCCCGCGAAATTAGCAATGGCTCCAATGAAAATTGTGCCAAGTATTCTTGTAATGATAAACTGGATTGATTCAGAATCGCTTACATTATTTTTGATAGTGTAGAGAGACATTGAGTGTGACAGGTTTGTGGAGACTAGAATTTAAATAAGTTCATTTCAATTGAGTTCATAATAAAAAAAAATCAATTCAGTCATCTCCTTCTTTCAAGATTCCATGAGCAAAAAATCTGAAGATTTGAAAAAAATGGAAAATTGAAATTAACCGTTTCCAGAGTCTCATGAGTCTATTGATATTTTTAAAAAAGTATATATATTTCCATGAGCGAGCATAATTAAAAATTAGAGAAATAATTTTATTTGATTATATATTTCTATTATTTTACTACACCATGAGAATTGAGTGATGGAAGCCTCACCCGAGCGATCCAAAAAAATTGCTGAGCGGTATTAACAATTTTCTATTCTTATACGTTGAAATATCCCTCCAACTGATCAAATTTACGAAATTGAATAATAACAAAACAGAATTAAAGAATTTTTTATTATGGATAAATCACTAGCTCATAATAATTCAGCTCTGTATGTTGAGTGAGCGGTACATGCACCACCTCCCCTACTTCAATGCTGATTTAAAGTGAATACAATGATGGATTAGTCACTTTTAATGCTTTTTCTTTGCGCAGTTTTATCGTCACAACTCACGTGCTTGTGCGTTCACAATTTCACAACCGGTTGGGAAAAAACTTCAGGTAACAGAATAAAATATTCTAGTTTTATTATGCGTGATGTTTGCCTCAAGATATTCGATTATTAATACATCCATGGAGTGAAGTGAAAGAACAACAGAAAAATTGGGGAATATAAGTGATCTGAATCATTCATTCAAAAGATCGCTCTAGATTTTGCTGGACTTCAAATGTATTGAGTGAATATTAACAACATGGGGAGCAATTAAAATTTATTTACTGCAGATGTGTTTCAATTTTTTCTCCAGAAAGTGGAATATATATGTTTTTTTCTCCTCCAATTCGAGAAAAATTATTCAAATCGATAGAACAAAATTCCAATTCGATTGATTTGTGTTTTTTTACAAGTGAAATTATAATATGAACAGCAAAGTCTGAACTGCAAAGAAAGTTGATGAGATTGAATTTATCAATTGACAAGTATTTTGAATGGAAGAAAAATATAAAGATTTCAAAGAAGTAATATGTTCGCGTAAACCGCAAACAATTTCTATGGAATTTCGAAAATGACTATACACACCTGAATAAAATTTGTGAAACATTTTAAAATGTCATTACACTTTGTTAATAACTCACTCCCTATTCGATTCGTATAACTAGGAAGGAAAAACGTAAGAATCTACGAGATTCTGTCAGGATGAGCCTGTACAGTAGTCAGAGGCGTTCGCGGCCAGACTGAGTCTACTATTCTTTTAGTACCGCCTCTTATTGAAGAGTTTCAATGCCGTTGGCTCCGGTCAGTACTTCGGGTTTTCCTACTTTCTGTTGGCGCATGATCACTCACAGACTGCTCTATTCTCTCCCGTCACCCTCCCCCACGTCCATCCTCCTATCCCTGCCTCATTACCGACTTGTTTTTTTTCACAGATTTTCTTGGTCCCCTTTTTTTCGCTTCTCTACTATTACTGTATCTTATTTTCGATTCTGTTTTGTGTTTTCATTTTTTTTTTAAGATGTGAAGAAAAAATGATAAACGCGAAGCTGTACCTACCTAAGCTATGCTCCAAAAATTCTTTGCTAATTTATTCTTCCAAATATGATTGTTCAATTGTGATTGGATGAAAATATTTCTATGCTAATCATCTTTGTTCCTTCAGCTTGGAAAAGTTTATATCCTCATCTGTACTGTATTTATCATTTTTAGAGACTGAGAAAACGAAGTTCTCCCATTTTTAGGTGTTGAGGTACTTTCCTATTCACCATATCCAAATATCCCTATTATGAATTTGAGAATCGCTCTGTAATCACTTCTTCTTAAGATGACCATAAAGTCGGTGAATTTCCTAAATTGAATTAGATTAATTGGGGAGCCGGAAACGTGAACGATATCGATTTTTTTTCAGAATATCAATGGTTTTCATGAGCGCTGGAAATTGATCTGTCACATAATTCTTACTCCTGAGATATCTGAAAAACGAAAAAACTAAAGTTATATGCTTTTTTGAGGGAGCTATTGAAATTTATAGAATTATCCAATACCATTAGCAATCAATATAGTTAGAAATAAGTCTCCATGCGATATCGAATGAGCGTCTCATTTAATCAAAGGAAACTGAATGGAATTGAAAGTCCATTTATCTCTTTCTGCCGTAGACTAAACAAAGAAGAGGAATAATTAAAAATCAAAACATGTAGTAGCCATTAACGATTAGCTGCAGGGGAATCATTGAAGCCAGGGTCAATTTTCACCCACTTTTTTTCCATCTACTCCCTCTCTATTACAACTTCACCTGCGAGAAAGTGATATACTTATTCTATGATGTACGGTTTTATTCTCCGTTTTGTCTTCGTAAGCTTAGAACGTTCCGATGGAAACTGATTTCTCATCAATTCTTCATGTCCTTCCAACTTTTAAAATTGTTCTCATAAAACTAAAGTTGATTTCCTTCATGGGATTGATAGAGTAGAAACATGGAACAATAGTTGTCCAATCCAGAAACATCATAAGTCTATATGAAATCCCATCGCATCTAACAATATTCAAGGGATCGACCACAACGGAGTTGCAACCGTGTGCAGCCTGACAAACCTTGCATGTCATCGTATTGATCACTGTTTTGATCACACAGTCGTTCAGTAGATGCATAAGAATGGGACTCGGTATCTCTGTTAGTGTGTCATTATATTCCTATGTTATCTATTCAATTTATTTGTAATTGTGTGTTGCTGACTTCCTTGTACTCGGAGTGGATAGGTCAGGATGTAACTCGTAGCTTGAGAATTCTCTGGGACTTGGGACTTTTCAAATAAAACAATCACACGAATTCATAATAAAGAACGCGTAGCTTTTATTTTCTTAATTTCTCAGTCATACCTCTCACTGTTCCCTCACGTGCTTCCCGAAAACGACTGAATACTCGCGGTCCTTTCTTCCATACACACACTCAATCTCTTCTCATTACACTTATTCCCACCACGCTCACGTGCCTTTAACAGATCGGCCACCCTAAAACAGGCTCACCCTCGAGTCTGTTAACATTCATGGCTTTTTAAGAGATTTCTTGTATACCTATGAACACTCGTTTCATTTGTTTTTCAATGGCTTGACCATGTTTCATAAAACTTAAACTCACTTATTTAATTTTCATAAATATTCGCACTTGAATTGATTGACAGTCTTTTGCTCTTATACTTACACTCATACTTTGCTTGCTAGTTTAGTACTTTTACCGCGAAATGCTCGACATTCCTTCATTTCTTAGTTTTAAATACTCGGGGAACCGACAGTTTGGCTGTCCGGTCTGCGTATGGCTTAGTCGGTCTATCGAGTTAAGCAACATTGAGTCTGGTTACTAGTTGGATGGGTGACCGTTTGCCGTACGCAGATCCGAATAATAAAACGGAGTAATGAGGTGCGACACAGAATTACTGTGCCTTTCTCGTCACCGTGACTGAAAGACACATAGAGGCTCTGTATGAATCCGACTGTGCCGATCAGGTTCTTCCATGATTTCCCCTGGTCTCCGGTGAATGCAGAGCAGCGTGGCAAGAAGTTGATCCATGGTGTCGCAAGGGAGGTGAGAAAAAGGAAAAAACAAAAATGTAACAGACCAAAAGGTCATACATGGCGAGGAAAAATAATTTTTTTTTTTTAAATACTACGGTCTCTAAGCGTAATGATTAATTGCAATTTTCATTCACACGCATTCCACTCGAATGCTTAGAGGACCCAGCTCCTTCCAGATCCGTGCAGGATCATTCAGAACACTCAGCTTACATTGGAGGAACTGTTGCCGTGCACCCTCCACTACACAATCAGCTCAATCACGTACCAGTTGGTACTCGAATAGAGCCGCTTGAGATTCACATCCCTTGTAGATCCTATAGAGACGGTCTCTCTGCGACACCAATGCTGCCACACTCCGAGTTAACCATGGCTTACGCCGTGAATTATTCTCGATCAATTTCAGCGGTACCAACAGCTCAATGACCTCCGTCACATTACTGCTCAGACATTGCACTATCTCCTCCAATGCTGAGCTGTCACTCAATAATGACCAGTCACAGTTGGACAAATGTGATATCAAATCCACCACATGTAGCGAGCTGAAATCCCGACAGCTAATATCCCTTGAAACCAGTGGCCATGGCACAGTGACTCTAATCACAGTTGCAGTATCATCATCAGCAGCTTCTGCAGTTTGAATCAGAGGAGATATAATGAACCTGCAGTTAATGAGATAAACTTCGTTAATGACGAAGAATATTTCGGAGACGAAAAAGATATCGAGAGTAGGGTTAAAGAGAAGGATGACGAAAGAGACCCTCTAACGCTAGAAGAAGGAGAATGAGGAAATGATGGATCCCAGTTATCAACTGTCAATTGTATGGTTAGAATTTTGGTTGACTGTTATGTATAAAGAGTAATTCAATTTTTATTGAAATATGGATTATTTTTCCCAGTTCCAGATCAACTCATGAAAAAAAGGAAATCAGACCTTTTTCAAATGGAAGTACCCGTGGATCAAGGCAAAAAACTGAAATTGGCAGTGATGACAAAAAAATGTGGTAGACGACGGAAATGTGGTTGCTGCTTGAAAAAAAGTAGCTTAAAAAAAAAAAAGAAAAAAAAATTAGAAAAAAAATTAACAAAAAAAATGGAATTAAAATTTTAATTTAAAATTAAATTAGAAATCCTGAATTCAAAATACTTAAATCAAATCAACAATTATCACAGAAGATATATGAAGAAAATTTCACTAATTTCCAATCAATCGATTATTTATAGTTAACATCGTGAGACATGCACCCCCCTGGTATATCAAACATGTGTAACCTCGTTTTCTCTCTGAATCATGGAGCAGGTGTAGCATCCCCTCAGGCGTCATCTTTCAATTTTTTCCATAGAAACAGGTACTTTATTGAATTACTATGTCTGGAAAAACCGTTTCTCATGTAACCAGGTATTCATGAATGAAATGAAAAGAATCATGATATTTGTTTTCTTAACAATTTGTTATTCACACTATTTATTTTCTCATTTATCTTTCATTCTACATTTTATACAGATGCTATTCAAAAAGATCGAGAATTAAAAATGTATGATTCTAAGCACTCAAATAACCTGGAAATCACAGCACCAACTCGTTTATCAAATCAACAGTTATCACAGAATATAATGAGAAAAAATTTTTAAATTTCTTTTCACTCAATTATTTATAATCAACATTGTGAGACACACACCCCTCGTATATCAAACATGTATAACCTCCTTTCCACACCTCCAGTTGGATACTACCCCATATGAAAAAAATTGGAATTTCGAATACACCCACGGATTGATACGCCTTGGAGAGGATTTGATACGGAAGAATTAGCGTTTGATCTAGAATAGTTTTTGTTGAAGAACTTTTTGAAAATCCTAAATTTTCAATGGAAATTTTGGCCCTACAATTTTCAAAAATGGGTGAAAAAATTGAAAAAGAAATGATTTCTATAGGAACGCGTTTGAGAGTGATTGATAGATAACAATCACCCCGATTCAATCAGCCAATTAATTAATAAAGATACTGAAACTCGCATTCCCCATTTCTATACCAGCCCAATCATGGAGCGCTGTGTATAGTCGAGTGCTTTGGCGCCACATTGCTATATTCAAAATCAGCTGGGCTCAAGCTGGAGCAATGAACTCCAGACAGTGGTCAGTATTTTTATGAAAATATTTGAATGTGAAATGCGAATAATATCTAACCGGAGATTAGGAATGGCTCAGGAAATGCAAAACGAATGAGGCACCCCCTATTTTCCCAGGTAATTAATTGAATATTCAAGTACAGGGAGCAGTCTGAGTTGCCACTTTTGATTTTCAGAGCCAAAGTCCTATGATTCACCTTCATTGGACTCTAATCTACAGATCCCGTCGAGGAAATGGACAGTTCACATCGATTTTAAAATAGAAATGGCTTGGGAAGTGCAAAACATATAGGGCACCCCCAGTTTTCCCGGTATTAATTCAATATTCAAGTACAGGGAGCAGTCTGAGTTGTCACTTTTGATTTTCAGAGCCAAAGTCCTATGATTCACCTTCCTTGGACCCTAATCTACAGATCCCGTCGAGGAAATAGACAGTCTACATCAATTATAAAATAGGAATGGCTTCGGAAGTGCAAAACATATAGGGCACCCCCAGTTCTACCGGTATTAATTCAATATTCAAGTACAGGGAGCAGTCTGAGTTGTCACTTTTGATTTTCAGAGCCAAAGTCCTATGATTCACCTTCCTTGGACCCTAATCTACAGATCCCGTCGAGGAAATGGATAGTTCACATCGATTTTGAAATAGAAATGGCTTGGGAAGTGAAAAACATATGGAGCACCCCCAGTTTTCCCGGTATTAATTCAATATTCAAGTACAGGGAGCAGTCTGAGTTGTCACTTTTGATTTTCAGAGCCAAAGTCCTATGATTCACCTTCCTTGGACCCTAATCTACAGATCCCGTCGAGGAAATAGATAGTTCACATCGATTTTGAAATAGAAATGGCTTGGGAAGTGAAAAACATATGGAGCACCCCCAGTTTTCCCGGTATTAAATCAATATTCAAGTACAGGGAGCAGTCTGAGTTGTCACTTTTGATTTTCAGAGCCAAAGTCCTATGATTCACCTTCCTTGGACCCTAATCTACAGATCCCGTCGAGGAAATGGACAGTTCACATCGATTTTAAAATAGAAATGGCTTGGGAAGTGCAAAACATATGGGGCATCCCCAGTTTTACCGGTATTAATTCAATATTCAAGTACAGGGAGCAGTCTGAGTTGTCACTTTTGATTTTCAGAGCCAAAGTCCTATGATCCACCTTCCTTGGACCCTAATCTACAGATCCCGTCGAGGAAATGGATAGTTCACATCGATTTTGAAATAGAAATGGCTTGGGAAGTGAAAAACATATGGAGCACCCCCAGTTTTACCGGTATTAATTCAATATTCAAGTACAGGGAGCAGTCTGAGTTGTCACTTTTGATTTTTAGAGCCAAAGTCCTATGATTCACCTGTATTGGACCCTAATCTACAGATCCCGTCGAGGAAATGGACAGTTCACATCGATTTTAAAATAGAAATGGCTTGGGAAGTGAAAAACATATGGAGCACCCCCAGTTTTCCCGGTATTAATTCAATATTCAAGTACAGGGAGCAGTCTGAGTTGTCACTTTTGATTTTCAGAGCCAAAGTCCTATGATTCACCTTCCTTGGACCCTAATCTACAGATCCCGTCGAGGAAATAGACAGTCTACATCAATTATAAAATAGGAATGGCTTCGGAAGTGCAAAACATATAGGGCACCCCCAGTTTTACCGGTATTAATTCAATATTCAAGTACAGGGAGCAGTCTGAGTTGTCACTTTTGATTTTCAGAGCCAAAGTCCTATGATTCACCTTCCTTGGACCCTAATCTACAGATCCCGTCGAGGAAATGGATAGTTCACATCGATTTTGAAATAGAAATGGCTTGGGAAGTGAAAAACATATGGAGCACCCCCAGTTTTACCGGTATTAATTCAATATTCAAGTACAGGGAGCAGTCTGAGTTGTCACTTTTGATTTTTAGAGCCAAAGTCCTATGATTCACCTGTATTGGACCCTAATCTACAGATCCCGTCGAGGAAATGGACAGTTCACATCGATTTTAAAATAGAAATGGCTTGGGAAGCGCGAAACATATGGAGCACCCCCAGATTTCCCGACATTAATTCAATATTCAAGTACAGGGAGCAGTGTGAGTTGTCACTTTTGATTTTCAGAGCCAAAGTCCTATGATTCACCTTCCTTGGACCCTAATCTACAGATCCCGTCGAGGAAATGGACAGTTCACATCAATTTTAAAATAGAAATGGCTTGGGAAGTGCAAAACATATGGGGCATCCCCAGTTTTACCGGTATTAATTCAATATTCAAGTACAGGGAGCAGTCTGAGTTGTCACTTTTGATTTTCAGAGCCAAAGTCCTATGATTCACCTTCCTTGGACCCTAATCTACAGATCCCGTCGAGGAAATGGATAGTTCACATCGATTTTGAAATAGAAATGGCTTGGGAAGTGAAAAACATATGGAGCACCCCCAGTTTTCCCGGTATTAATTCAATATTCAAGTACAGGGAGCAGTCTGAGTTGTCACTTTTGATTTTCAGAGCCAAAGTCCTATGATTCACCTTCCTTGGACCCTAATCTACAGATCCCGTCGAGGAAATGGATAGTTCACATCGATTTTGAAATAGAAATGGCTTGGGAAGTGAAAAACATATGGAGCACCCCCAGTTTTCCCGGTATTAATTCAATATTCAAGTACAGGGAGCAGTCTGAGTTGTCACTTTTGATTTTCAGAGCCAAAGTCCTATGATTCACCTTCCTTGGACCCTAATCTACAGATCCCGTCGAGGAAATAGACAGTCTACATCAATTATAAAATAGGAATGGCTTCGGAAGTGCAAAACATATAGGGCACCCCCAGTTTTACCGGTATTAATTCAATATTCAAGTACAGGGAGCAGTCTGAGTTGTCACTTTTGATTTTCAGAGCCAAAGTCCTATGATTCACCTGTATTGGACCCTAATCTACAGATCCCGTCGAGGAAATGGACAGTTCACATCGATTTTAAAATAGAAATGGCTTGGGAAGTGCAAAACATATGGGGCATCCCCAGTTTTACCGGTATTAATTCAATATTCAAGTACAGGGAGCAGTCTGAGTTGTCACTTTTGATTTTCAGAGCCAAAGTCCTATGATTCACCTTCCTTGGACCCTAATCTACAGATCCCGTCGAGGAAATAGACAGTCTACATCAATTATAAAATAGGAATGGCTTCGGAAGTGCAAAACATATAGGGCACCCCCAGTTTTACCGGTATTAATTCAATATTCAAGTACAGGGAGCAGTCTGAGTTGTCACTTTTGATTTTCAGAGCCAAAGTCCTATGATTCACCTTCCTTGGACCCTAATCTACAGATCCCGTCGAGGAAATGGATAGTTCACATCGATTTTGAAATAGAAATGGCTTGGGAAGTGAAAAACATATGGAGCACCCCCAGTTTTCCCGGTATTAATTCAATATTCAAGTACAGGGAGCAGTCTGAGTTGTCACTTTTGATTTTCAGAGCCAAAGTCCTATGATTCACCTTCCTTGGACCCTAATCTACAGATCCCGTCGAGGAAATAGACAGTCTACATCAATTATAAAATAGGAATGGCTTCGGAAGTGCAAAACATATAGGGCACCCCCAGTTTTACCGGTATTAATTCAATATTCAAGTACAGGGAGCAGTCTGAGTTGTCACTTTTGATTTTTAGAGCCAAAGTCCTATGATTCACCTGTATTGGACCCTAATCTACAGATCCCGTCGAGGAAATGGACAGTTCACATCGATTTTAAAATAGAAATGGCTTGGGAAGTGCAAAACATATGGGGCATCCCCAGTTTTACCGGTATTAATTCAATATTCAAGTACAGGGAGCAGTCTGAGTTGTCACTTTTGATTTTCAGAGCCAAAGTCCTATGATTCACCTTCCTTGGACCCTAATCTACAGATCCCGTCGAGGAAATAGATAGTTCACATCGATTTTGAAATAGAAATGGCTTGGGAAGTGAAAAACATATGGAGCACCCCCAGTTTTCCCGGTATTAATTCAATATTCAAGTACAGGGAGCAGTCTGAGTTGTCACTTTTGATTTTCAGAGCCAAAGTCCTATGATTCACCTTCCTTGGACCCTAATCTACAGATCCCGTCGAGGAAATGGATAGTTCACATCGATTTTGAAATAGAAATGGCTTGGGAAGTGAAAAACATATGGAGCACCCCCAGTTTTCCCGGTATTAATTCAATATTCAAGTACAGGGAGCAGTCTGAGTTGTCACTTTTGATTTTCAGAGCCAAAGTCCTATGATTCACCTTCCTTGGACCCTAATCTACAGATCCCGTCGAGGAAATGGACAGTTCACATCGATTTTAAAATAGAAATGGCTTGGGAAGTGCAAAACATATGGGGCATCCCCAGTTTTACCGGTATTAATTCAATATTCAAGTACAGGGAGCAGTCTGAGTTGTCACTTTTGATTTTCAGAGCCAAAGTCCTATGATTCACCTTCCTTGGACCCTAATCTACAGATCCCGTCGAGGAAATAGATAGTTCACATCGATTTTGAAATAGAAATGGCTTGGGAAGTGAAAAACATATGGAGCACCCCCAGTTTTCCCGGTATTAATTCAATATTCAAGTACAGGGAGCAGTCTGAGTTGTCACTTTTGATTTTCAGAGCCAAAGTCCTATGATTCACCTTCCTTGGACCCTAATCTACAGATCCCGTCGAGGAAATAGACAGTCTACATCAATTATAAAATAGGAATGGCTTCGGAAGTGCAAAACATATAGGGCACCCCCAGTTTTACCGGTATTAATTCAATATTCAAGTACAGGGAGCAGTCTGAGTTGTCACTTTTGATTTTTAGAGCCAAAGTCCTATGATTCACCTGTATTGGACCCTAATCTACAGATCCCGTCGAGGAAATGGACAGTTCACATCGATTTTAAAATAGAAATGGCTTGGGAAGTGCAAAACATATGGGGCATCCCCAGTTTTACCGGTATTAATTCAATATTCAAGTACAGGGAGCAGTCTGAGTTGTCACTTTTGATTTTCAGAGCCAAAGTCCTATGATCCACCTTCCTTGGACCCTAATCTACAGATCCCGTCGAGGAAATGGATAGTTCACATCGATTTTGAAATAGAAATGGCTTGGGAAGTGAAAAACATATGGAGCACCCCCAGTTTTCCCGGTATTAATTCAATATTCAAGTACAGGGAGCAGTCTGAGTTGTCACTTTCGATTTTCGGAGCCAAAGTCCTATGATTCACCTTCCTTGGACCCTAATCTACAGATCCCGTCGAGGAAATAGACAGTCTACATCAATTATAAAATAGGAATGGCTTCGGAAGTGCAAAACATATAGGGCACCCCCAGTTTTACCAGTATTAATTCAATATTCAAGTACAGGGAGCAGTCTGAGTTGTCACTTTTGATTTTCAGAGCCAAAGTCCTATGATTCACCTTCCTTGGACCCTAATCTACAGATCCCGTCGAGGAAATGGATAGTTCACATCGATTTTGAAATAGAAATGGCTTGGGAAGTGAAAAACATATGGAGCACCCCCAGTTTTCCCGGTATTAAATCAATATTCAAGTACAGGGAGCAGTCTGAGTTGTCACTTTTGATTTTTAGAGCCAAAGTCCTATGATTCACCTGTATTGGACCCTAATCTACAGATCCCGTCGAGGAAATGGACAGTTCACATCGATTTTAAAATAGAAATGGCTTGGGAAGTGCGAAACATATGGGGCATCCCCAGTTTTACCGGTATTAATTCAATATTCAAGTACAGGGAGCAGTCTGAGTTGTCACTTTTGATTTTCAGAGCCAAAGTCCTATGATTCACCTGTATTGGACCCTAATCTACAGATCCCGTCGAGGAAATGGACAGTTCACATCGATTTTAAAATAGAAATGGCTTGGGAAGTGCAAAACATATGGGGCATCCCCAGTTTTACCGGTATTAATTCAATATTCAAGTACAGGGAGCAGTCTGAGTTGTCACTTTTGATTTTCAGAGCCAAAGTCCTATGATTCACCTTCCTTGGACCCTAATCTACAGATCCCGTCGAGGAAATGGATAGTTCACATCGATTTTGAAATAGAAATGGCTTGGGAAGTGAAAAACATATGGGGCATCCCCAGTTTTACCGGTATTAATTCAATATTCAAGTACAGGGAGCAGTCTGAGTTGTCACTTTTGATTTTTAGAGCCAAAGTCCTATGATTCACCTGTATTGGACCCTAATCTACAGATCCCGTCGAGGAAATGGACAGTTCACATCGATTTTAAAATAGAAATGGCTTGGGAAGTGCGAAACATATGGGGCATCCCCAGTTTTACCGGTATTAATTCAATATTCAAGTACAGGGAGCAGTCTGAGTTGTCACTTTTGATTTTCAGAGCCAAAGTCCTATGATTCACCTGTATTGGACCCTAATCTACAGATCCCGTCGAGGAAATGGACAGTTCACATCGATTTTAAAATAGAAATGGCTTGGGAAGTGCAAAACATATGGGGCATCCCCAGTTTTACCGGTATTAATTCAATATTCAAGTACAGGGAGCAGTCTGAGTTGTCACTTTTGATTTTCAGAGCCAAAGTCCTATGATTCACCTTCCTTGGACCCTAATCTACAGATCCCGTCGAGGAAATGGATAGTTCACATCGATTTTGAAATAGAAATGGCTTGGGAAGTGAAAAACATATGGGGCATCCCCAGTTTTACCGGTATTAATTCAATATTCAAGTACAGGGAGCAGTCTGAGTTGTCACTTTCGATTTTCGGAGCCAAAGTCCTATGATTCACCTTCCTTGGAACCTAATCTACAGATCCCGTCGAGGAAATGGATAGTTCACATCGATTTTGAAATAGAAATGGCTTGGGAAGGGAAAAACATTTGGAGCACCCCCAGTTTTCCCGGTATTAAATCAATATTCAAGTACAGGGAGCAGTCTGAGTTGTCACTTTTGATTTTTAGAGCCAAAGTCCTATGATTCACCTGTATTGGACCCTAATCTACAGATCCCGTCGAGGAAATGGACAGTTCACATCGATTTTAAAATAGAAATGGCTTGGGAAGTGCAAAACATATGGGGCATCCCCAGTTTTACCGGTATTAATTCAATATTCAAGTACAGGGAGCAGTCTGAGTTGTCACTTTTGATTTTCAGAGCCAAAGTCCTATGATTCACCTTCCTTGGACCCTAATCTACAGATCCCGTCGAGGAAATGGACAGTTCACATCAATTTTAAAATAGAAATGGCTTGGAAACTGCAAAACATATGGGGCACCCCCAGTTTTCCCGATATTAATTCAATATTCAAGTACAGGGAGCAGTCTGAGTTGTCACTTTTGATTTTCAGAGCCAAAGTCCTATGATTCACCTTCCTTGGACCCTAATCTACAGACCCCGTCGAGGAAATGGACAGTTCACATCGATTTTAAAATAGAAATGGCTTGGGAAGTGCAAAACATATGGGGCATCCCCAGTTTTACCGGTATTAATTCAATATTCAAGTACAGGGAGCAGTCTGAGTTGTCACTTTTGATTTTCAGAGCCAAAGTCCTATGATTCACCTTCCTTGGACCCTAATCTACAGATCCCGTCGAGGAAATGGACAGTTCACATCAATTTTAAAATAGAAATGGCTTGGAAACTGCAAAACATATGGGGCACCCCCAGTTTTCCCGATATTAATTCAATATTCAAGTACAGGGAGCAGTCTGAGTTGTCGCTTTTGATTTTTAGAGCCAAAGTCCTATGATTCACCTTCCTTGGACCCTAATCTACAGATCCCGTCGAGGAAATGGACAGTTCACATCGATTTTAAAATAGAAATGGCTTGGGAAGTGCAAAACATATGGGGCATCCCCAGTTTTACCGGTATTAATTCAATATTCAAGTACAGGGAGCAGTCTGAGTTGTCACTTTTGATTTTCAGAGCCAAAGTCCTATGATTCACCTTCCTTGGACCCTAATCTACAGATCCCGTCGAGGAAATGGACAGTTCACATCGATTTTAAAATAGAAATGGCTTGGGAAGTGCAAAACATATGGGGCATCCCCAGTTTTACCGGTATTAATTCAATATTCAAGTACAGGGAGCAGTCTGAGTTGTCACTTTCGATTTTCGGAGCCAAAGTCCTATGATTCACCTTCCTTGGACCCTAATCTACAGATCCCGTCGAGGAAATGGATAGTTCACATCGATTTTGAAATAGAAATGGCTTGGGAAGTGAAAAACATATGGAGCACCCCCAGATTTCCCGATATTAATTCAATATTCAAGTACAGGGAGCAGTCTGAGTTGTCACTTTTGATTTTCAGAGCCAAAGTCCTATGATTCACCTTCCTTGGACCCTAATCTACAGATCCCGTCGAGGAAATGGACAGTTCACATCAATTTTAAAATAGAAATGGCTTGGGAAGTGCAAAACATATGGGGCATCCCCAGTTTTACCGGTATTAATTCAATATTCAAGTACAGGGAGCAGTCTGAGTTGTCACTTTCGATTTTCGGAGCCAAAGTCCTATGATTCACCTTCCTTGGACCCTAATCTACAGATCCCGTCGAGGAAATGGATAGTTCACATCGATTTTGAAATAGAAATGGCTTGGGAAGTGAAAAACATATGGAGCACCCCCAGTTTTCCCGGTATTAATTCAATATTCAAGTACAGGGAGCAGTCTGAGTTGTCACTTTTGATTTTCAGAGCCAAAGTCCTATGATTCACCTGTATTGGACCCTAATCTACAGATCCCGTCGAGGAAATGGACAGTTCACATCGATTTTAAAATAGAAATGGCTTGGGAAGTGCGAAACATATGGAGCACCCCCAGTTTTCCCGGTATTAATTCAATATTCAAGTACAGGGAGCAGTCTGAGTTGTCGCTTTTGATTTTTAGAGCCAAAATCCTATGATTCACCTGTATTGGACCCTAATCTACAGATCCCGTCGAGGAAATAGATAGTTCACATCGATTTTGAAATAGAAATGGCTTGGGAAGTGAAAAACATATGGGGCATCCCCAGTTTTACCGGTATTAATTCAATATTCAAGTACAGGGAGCAGTCTGAGTTGTCACTTTCGATTTTCGGAGCCAAAGTCCTATGATTCACCTTCCTTGGACCCTAATCTACAGATCCCGTCGAGGAAATGGATAGTTCACATCGATTTTGAAATAGAAATGGCTTGGGAAGGGAAAAACATTTGGAGCACCCCCAGTTTTCCCGGTATTAAATCAATATTCAAGTACAGGGAGCAGTCTGAGTTGTCACTTTTGATTTTTAGAGCCAAAGTCCTATGATTCACCTGTATTGGACCCTAATCTACAGATCCCGTCGAGGAAATGGACAGTTCACATCGATTTTAAAATAGAAATGGCTTGGGAAGTGCAAAACATATGGGGCATCCCCAGTTTTACCGGTATTAATTCAATATTCAAGTACAGGGAGCAGTCTGAGTTGTCACTTTTGATTTTCAGAGCCAAAGTCCTATGATTCACCTTCCTTGGACCCTAATCTACAGATCCCGTCGAGGAAATGGACAGTTCACATCGATTTTAAAATAGAAATGGCTTGGAAACTGCAAAACATATGGGGCACCCCCAGTTTTCCCGATATTAATTCAATATTCAAGTACAGGGAGCAGTCTGAGTTGTCGCTTTTGATTTTTAGAGCCAAAGTCCTATGATTCACCTGTATTGGACCCTAATCTACAGATCCCGTCGAGGAAATGGACAGTTCACATCGATTTTAAAATAGAAATGGCTTGGGAAGTGCAAAACATATGGGGCATCCCCAGTTTTACCGGTATTAATTCAATATTCAAGTACAGGGAGCAGTCTGAGTTGTCACTTTTGATTTTCAGAGCCAAAGTCCTATGATTCACCTTCCTTGGACCCTAATCTACAGATCCCGTCGAGGAAATGGACAGTTCACATCGATTTTAAAATAGAAATGGCTTGGAAACTGCAAAACATATGGGGCACCCCCAGTTTTCCCGATATTAATTCAATATTCAAGTACAGGGAGCAGTCTGAGTTGTCGCTTTTGATTTTTAGAGCCAAAGTCCTATGATTCACCTGTATTGGACCCTAATCTACAGATCCCGTCGAGGAAATGGACAGTTCACATCGATTTTAAAATAGAAATGGCTTGGGAAGTGCAAAACATATGGGGCATCCCCAGTTTTACCGGTATTAATTCAATATTCAAGTACAGGGAGCAGTCTGAGTTGTCACTTTCGATTTTCGGAGCCAAAGTCCTATGATTCACCTTCCTTGGACCCTAATCTACAGATCCCGTCGAGGAAATGGATAGTTCACATCGATTTTGAAATAGAAATGGCTTGGGAAGTGAAAAACATATGGAGCACCCCCAGATTTCCCGGTATTAAATCAATATTCAAGTACAGGGAGCAGTCTGAGTTGTCACTTTTGATTTTCAGAGCCAAAGTCCTATGATTCACCTTCCTTGGACCCTAATCTACAGATCCCGTCGAGGAAATGGACAGTTCACATCAATTTTAAAATAGAAATGGCTTGGAAACTGCAAAACATATGGGGCACCCCCAGTTTTCCCGATATTAATTCAATATTCAAGTACAGGGAGCAGTCTGAGTTGTCACTTTTGATTTTCAGAGCCAAAGTCCTATGATTCACCTGTATTGGACCCTAATCTACAGATCCCGTCGAGGAAATGGACAGTTCACATCGATTTTAAAATAGAAATGGCTTGGGAAGTGCAAAACATATGGGGCACCCCCAGTTTTCCCGATATTAATTCAATATTCAAGTACAGGGAGCAGTCTGAGTTGTCACTTTCGATTTTCGGAGCCAAAGTCCTATCATTCACCTTCCTTGGACCCTAATCTACAGATCCCGTCGAGAAAATGGACAGTTCACATCGATTTTAAGATAGAAATGGCTTGGGAAGTGCGAAACATATGGAGCACCCCCAGATTTCCCGATATTAATTCAATATTCAAGTACAGGGAGCAGTCTGAGTTGTCACTTTTGATTTTCAGAGCCAAAGTCCTATGATTCACCTTCCTTGGACCCTAATCTACAGATCCCGTCGAGGAAATAGATAGTTCACATCGATTTTGAAATAGAAATGGCTTGGGAAGGGAAAAACATATGGAGCACCCCCAGTTTTCCCGGTATTAAATCAATATTCAAGTACAGGGAGCAGTCTGAGTTGTCACTTTTGATTTTCAGAGCCAAAGTCCTATGATTCACCTTCCTTGGACCCTAATCTACAGATCCCGTCGAGGAAATAGACAGTCTACATCAATTATAAAATAGGAATGGCTTGGGAAGTGCAAAACATATGGGGCATCCCCAGTTTTACCGGTATTAATTCAATATTCAAGTACAGGGAGCAGTCTGATTTGTCACTTTCGATTTTCGGAGCCAAAGTCCTATGATTCACCTGTATTGGACCCTAATCTACAGATCCCGTCGAGGAAATGGACAGTTCACATCGATTTTAAAATAGAAATGGCTTGGGAAGTGCAAAACATATGGGGCATCCCCAGTTTTACCGGTATTAATTCAATATTCAAGTACAGGGAGCAGTCTGAGTTGTCACTTTTGATTTTTAGAGCCAAAGTCCTATGATTCACCTGTATTGGACCCTAATCTACAGATCCCGTCGAGGAAATGGACAGTTCACATCGATTTTAAAATAGAAATGGCTTGGGAAGTGCAAAACATATGGGGCATCCCCAGTTTTACCGGTATTAATTCAATATTCAAGTACAGGGAGCAGTCTGAGTTGTCACTTTTGATTTTCAGAGCCAAAGTCCTATGATTCACCTTCCTTGGACCCTAATCTACAGATCCCGTCGAGGAAATGGACAGTTCACATCAATTTTAAAATAGAAATGGCTTGGAAACTGCAAAACATATGGGGCACCCCCAGTTTTCCCGATATTAATTCAATATTCAAGTACAGGGAGCAGTCTGAGTTGTCACTTTTGATTTTCAGAGCCAAAGTCCTATGATTCACCTTCCTTGGACCCTAATCTACAGATCCCGTCGAGGAAATGGACAGTTCACATCAATTTTAAAATAGAAATGGCTTGGAAACTGCAAAACATATGGGGCACCCCCAGTTTTCCCGATATTAATTCAATATTCAAGTACAGGGAGCAGTCTGAGTTGTCACTTTTGATTTTCAGAGCCAAAGTCCTATGATTCACCTGTATTGGACCCTAATCTACAGATCCCGTCGAGGAAATGGACAGTTCACATCGATTTTAAAATAGAAATGGCTTGGGAAGTGCAAAACATATGGGGCACCCCCAGTTTTCCCGATATTAATTCAATATTCAAGTACAGGGAGCAGTCTGAGTTGTCACTTTCGATTTTCGGAGCCAAAGTCCTATCATTCACCTTCCTTGGACCCTAATCTACAGATCCCGTCGAGAAAATGGACAGTTCACATCGATTTTAAGATAGAAATGGCTTGGGAAGTGCGAAACATATGGAGCACCCCCAGATTTCCCGATATTAATTCAATATTCAAGTACAGGGAGCAGTCTGAGTTGTCACTTTTGATTTTCAGAGCCAAAGTCCTATGATTCACCTTCCTTGGACCCTAATCTACAGATCCCGTCGAGGAAATAGATAGTTCACATCGATTTTGAAATAGAAATGGCTTGGGAAGGGAAAAACATATGGAGCACCCCCAGTTTTCCCGGTATTAAATCAATATTCAAGTACAGGGAGCAGTCTGAGTTGTCACTTTTGATTTTCAGAGCCAAAGTCCTATGATTCACCTTCCTTGGACCCTAATCTACAGATCCCGTCGAGGAAATAGACAGTCTACATCAATTATAAAATAGGAATGGCTTGGGAAGTGCAAAACATATGGGGCATCCCCAGTTTTACCGGTATTAATTCAATATTCAAGTACAGGGAGCAGTCTGATTTGTCACTTTCGATTTTCGGAGCCAAAGTCCTATGATTCACCTGTATTGGACCCTAATCTACAGATCCCGTCGAGGAAATGGACAGTTCACATCGATTTTAAAATAGAAATGGCTTGGGAAGTGCAAAACATATGGGGCATCCCCAGTTTTACCGGTATTAATTCAATATTCAAGTACAGGGAGCAGTCTGAGTTGTCACTTTTGATTTTTAGAGCCAAAGTCCTATGATTCACCTGTATTGGACCCTAATCTACAGATCCCGTCGAGGAAATGGACAGTTCACATCGATTTTAAAATAGAAATGGCTTGGGAAGTGCAAAACATATGGGGCATCCCCAGTTTTACCGGTATTAATTCAATATTCAAGTACAGGGAGCAGTCTGAGTTGTCACTTTTGATTTTCAGAGCCAAAGTCCTATGATTCACCTTCCTTGGACCCTAATCTACAGATCCCGTCGAGGAAATGGACAGTTCACATCAATTTTAAAATAGAAATGGCTTGGAAACTGCAAAACATATGGGGCACCCCCAGTTTTCCCGATATTAATTCAATATTCAAGTACAGGGAGCAGTCTGAGTTGTCACTTTTGATTTTCAGAGCCAAAGTCCTATGATTCACCTTCCTTGGACCCTAATCTACAGATCCCGTCGAGGAAATGGACAGTTCACATCAATTTTAAAATAGAAATGGCTTGGAAACTGCAAAACATATGGGGCACCCCCAGTTTTCCCGATATTAATTCAATATTCAAGTACAGGGAGCAGTCTGAGTTGTCGCTTTTGATTTTTAGAGCCAAAGTCCTATGATTCACCTGTATTGGACCCTAATCTACAGATCCCGTCGAGGAAATGGACAGTTCACATCGATTTCAAAATAGAAATGGCTTGGGAAGTGCAAAACATATGGGGCACCCCCAGTTTTCCCGGTATTAATTCAATATTCAAGTACAGGGAGCAGTCTGAGTTGTCACTTTTGATTTTCAGAGCCAAAGTCCTATGATTCACCTTCCTTGGACCCTAATCTACAGATCCCGTCGAGGAAATAGACAGTCTACATCAATTATAAAATAGGAATGGCTTCGGAAGTGCAAAACATATAGGGCACCCCCAGTTCTACCGGTATTAATTCAATATTCAAGTACAGGGAGCAGTCTGAGTTGTCACTTTTGATTTTCAGAGCCAAAGTCCTATGATTCACCTTCCTTGGACCCTAATCTACAGATCCCGTCAAGGAAATAGATAGTTCACATCGATTCTGATATAGAAATTGCTTGGGAAGTGCAAAACATATGTGGCACACCCAGTTTTCCCGTTGATTAATTCAATATTCAAGTACAGGGAGCAGTCTGGGTTGTCACTTCTGTTTTCACTTGTATTTTCTCCACGGAATCTGTAGAATAGGGTCCGAGGAAGGTGAATCATAGGACTTTGGCTCTGAAAATCAAAAGTGACAACTTAAACTGCTCCCTGTACTTGAATATTGAATTTATTACCGGGAAAATAGGGGGTGCCTTATTCATTTCGAAATTTCCTAAGCCATTTCTAACTTCCGGTGAGATATTATCCCCATTTCCCATTCAAATTTTTTTATACAAATACTGAGCACTGTCTACACTTCATTGCTCCAGTTCGAGTCGAGCTAATTTTGAATATAGCAATATAGCGTCAAAGCACTTGATTATATACAGCGCTCTATGGTTGGGCTGGTATAGAAATGGGGAATGCGAGTTTTAGTATTTTTATTAATTAATTGGCTGATGCAATCGGGGTGATTGTTATCTATCAATCACTCTCAAGCGCTTTCCTAATGAAATCCGTTTTTCTTTAATTTTTTCATCTATTTTTGAAAATTGTGGTGCCAAAATGTCCATTAAAAATTGAGGATTTCCAAACAATTAATAAAAAAAAAAACTATTACAGATCAAACGTTAATTTTTTTGTATCAAATCATCTCTAACGCGTATCAATCCGTATGTATGTTTAAAATTTCTATTTTTTTTATATGGGGTAGTATCTCACCGGAGGTCCTTTCCACCCTGGATCATACAGCAGGCGTAGCACCCCCTCACGAGTCAAACTTTCAATTTTCTCCATAAAACAGATGCAGCACCCTCTCATGAGTCAAACTTTGAATTTACTCCATAGAACAGAGATAGCAGCCCCTCACGAGTCAAACTTTCAATTATTTTCCATAGAAATAGATAAAGTCGTACTGGCCAATAAAGTAACCTCGGGAATATTCGGTTCCTATGCTGCGACATATAAATTTCAGCTTCGGGTTGACTTCGGAGGTTACCTCTTTGGCTAGTTCGACAATACTTTATTTATTTTTCATATAATCAGTTATTGCTGCATGAAATTGAACAGTGCAGAAATCTTACAGGAAATTCATTCAAGTTTACGAATCTCATCATCTGCTCGCTGTGCGATCAGTAGTTTTTGAGATATCGACGATTAAAGACAAAAGGGTGTTTTTTGATTCAATGGACGATATCTCAGCAACAAAGGGTCGTAGGGGGAAAAAATAAAAAATTAAAGCTAAAAGATCAGGCTACACGATCTTAATGAGGGTTAAATTGAGAAAAAATTTTTGAAGTCCGTGGAACAGTTTGGAAAAATGAAAAAAAAAAAAAAAAAATTTTCCGCTTTCAACTCTCTTATCTCGTTATAACGAGTAGTCAGAATTTTCATCTCAATATTTCAAGAGTAGAGACTTCAAGCTTTCCAACCATTTTTTTTTATCCTAATACGATGATTTCTGACGAAGTTACAGCCATTTGAAAATCAGGCAAAAAACTGACAAAATTTACTGTTCCCTTAATTTTTTTGCTGAGTGTACAATATTTTGTGGAAAGTGTTTTTTTCGGGTTTTTTCCGAATTTTTTGGTTTTCATGCAATTTTCTCAACATCTCCCGATCTCCAAATTATTGAACGGGTATAATGCGACCTGCCCCACGACTCCCTTGGAGAAATTTGACATCGATAATACAATATTTTGCGGAAAGTGTTTTTCCTGGTTTTGTTTGGTTGTTCCAGGATTTCTTGGTTTTCATGCAATTTTTTCAACATCTCCAGATCTCCAAATTATTGAAGGGGTATAATGCGACGTTTTTTTTTAACGCATTGGCATTTTCTTTCAGCCATCTCATCTAAAATTACCCACTTGAGCTTAAGATTCTGAAAGATTTAACTTGACTCATTGAAGTGTTTAGCAAACGATTATATTTTATGCATGATAAATCCGGCAAATTTGGTGAAGAAATAAATTAAATTCAAGATATTTTTCTCTAGCTGATATCTTGAATTAAGACATCTGTGAAACATTATTTTTTGCTGTATTCTCATGGAATTATTGATCTCTAATTTTCGGGTTATGATTCTTGAAGAATGTCATGAAGAAAAATCTGATGAAAGAAAATATGAAATTTCAAATCAATTTTCAAGTGATTTCTGCATACCTCTGAACTTCTGACGGTTCTCGAGGTTGAACCGCTACAGCTGAAGTCGTACTGTCCAATGAAGTAACCTCGGAAATATTCGGCTCCTATGCTACAGCATGTCGGTTTTAGCTTCGGCTCGACTTCAGAGGTTACCTCTTTGGCTAGTTCGACAATAGCATCCATGGTAAATAGAGGTTACTCGATGGAAGGACACAAGTTAAATGATTATCTCGGCAGAGAAGCGAATAATACGTTAATAATTCAAGTATGTAGATATTTTTTTGTAATATCTTTGTTATTAATTTCGTTGATCTTATTGGTTTTTTTTTTCGTTTTCATCTTTTGACAGTTTGTCCATTCATGTGTGAATGAAATTTCTGGGTACTCAGGACCGTCTTACCAACAATTTAAGAATATCGGCTGGACTGAGGAGGAATATAATTATGCACACAGAATATTTTCATCATTATTCAGAACACCGGAAGTCTTGTATCTTGATAATACAAAAGTAAAGATATTTACTCATTCATAAATATTATTGAATACTATCAGTAATTTCATGGGCAGCGAATCATGTGAATTTCACTCAAATTTGTTGCTATATCTTGATATGTATGAAGCATGAATAGTTTCGAAGGAAACGTTTTTCATTGAGAACTCTTGAAATGACAAAAAAACTAACAGTTTCAAATAGTATATTATGCATCTAGGACGGAGAGAAGCCGACTTCGACAAAATTGTGGCACCCCGCTACGTTTGGATTACAATTTTCGTCGAAATTGACTTTTCTCCTCCCTAGGTCCATAAGATACTGTTATTCTCCGTAGATTCCGAGATATTCCATCGATAAAAATGCTGCTATGTATCCATTCAACCATTGTTTGGAATAATGTTTTCTCGGAATCTAACAGAGATGGATATTTTATCGAAAAAATGATGAATTCTAAACAAGGATCAGCAAAAATTCCCCTATTTTTCTTAGATTTCGAAATCTTCCAGAACAATGGTACGAAAATAGAACAAGATGATCAAATATTTTTAGTCATTTTTTATGCAAGAATGTCAAGGAATCTCTAGAATATACAACAATTTTTTTGTAATATCCTTCTTTCTTGTAGTTTCAAAGCTTTTTAACAGGACAAATTTTGAGTCGGGTTTTCTATCGCTCCTGGATTCTGATATTCTATTGAAAGTAGAATTACAAAGGTTAACTTGAGTTATTCCATTGTACCAGCTCACAGTAAAAAGATTCGACTGAAGTCAACACTTGCCCCTCTGCCTGCTGCATAAAAGTTATTTTTCGTCATGAATCATCTATGAATAAACAGACCGCGGATAAATTGCTTGATGATCTTCAGCGATCAGCAATCTATGATCAATGAAAAATGAATGCTTTTTCAAATTTTTAATGTTGCAGCATTACAGTCCAATCTTGACAGATTGTCATCATTGTCACTATCCATTGCGTGCAATATTTCTTCAACTTGGAAAGCTCCCTCAGCTCTCTGCTATCTGTACTCCCTAAGAAATCCTGTTGGTTTTAAGTAGCCAGTCATGAATCAACCACTTTTCTCAAGAACGTAGTTTAGCAGAATGAAGATCAATCGTATTGTACCACATAGACGCTTGAACAGAATTAAGGTCGACGGCTATAATAGAAAATTTTACGCATCACCTGTATCAATTCTATGGGCTCCATGCAACTGATGTAGCGTGTGAATGGAAATTTAAAACTAACATAATTCGTTGGGGACTAAACGCCCTTTCGAATTGGAGATATATTGCATTCTACAAACAGTGAGAATGATAACAATTCCTCAGAATTTGACGATAATTTTGGAATTTCTGATGAACCTGATGCTGAATAATTTTTTCTTCGTGCAATACATTAAAGATTTATAATAGAACATTGTTCTGGTACCATGATGGATTATTGAATTGATAGTTCTGTAGGATGTTTACTTATATACTTTGTTTTTCCATGAAACTGATGAATTACGAAAGATAGATGTATACAGGGTGTATCTGAAAAAGTGTACTTCCAGTGAGTATGCGATAGAAGAAATTCCTCTGAATACTGGAAAAATAATTTAAAAATTGCTTGACCATCTCGTAGAAGGTCTTACAGAACGTCGCACTGATGATCTTGGTGGAAATCGTGCTGATAATCTTGCTGGATATCGCATCGTGCTGATTTTTTAATTATTTTTCCAGTATTCAGAGGAATATCTTCTATCGCATAGTCACTAAAAGTACACTTTTTCAGATACACCGTGTATATCATGTATATATTATTATTTTGTTACATATTCGAATCTTAGAAATTTTATTATTGCATTATCAATTACGTGAAGAAGAACACGTACCCTGCTCACTTGTTCTAATATTTGAAATTCAAAGCCTGACAATCATAGCTATTGAGCAGTTTTCTGAAACAACCTAATGCCACCATGCTTCTTATGAAATTATTATTTTGGTATATATTTCAATGAGATTACCGATGGATGTGAATTTATGGTACACATTACCTCTTTTTATCTGACAACAAAGTAATAGAGGACAGTAAAGATAGGCAACTTAATTTTCGTTTGATCCTTATGACAGGTACTGTCGACTGATATTCAATTAAATTATTTAGTGAGATAAACCAGTGTAAAAATTAAACAATGGATCAATTCTATTATTTCTGATTAATGATAGCCTCAACATATATTACGTCACATGTGGAAAAAGTGTATAGGAAGTTCCTATAGGACATTCCTAGAGGAAAATCGTATGGCGAAGCGTATACATCTGCGTCTATGGAATTTGGATATTTCCTATACGATTAGAAGTTGTTGTGTTTCTATACGCAAATTAGAGTTGATACGATTTATTTCCATACGAATGAAATCTAATTTGCGTATAGAAACACAACAAATTCCATTCGTATAGGAAATATCCGAATTCCATATACGCAGATGTATACGCTTCGCTATACGATTTTCCTATGGGAACTTCCTATACACTTTTTCCATACGTGGTATAATAGAAAATACTTCATATGCGGTAGACAGATGAGTGAAGATTGACCTCATTCCGGATCTCAGACTATCATCATCAAATTATTTTTAAGTCTTCCATCGTCTTCCAGTTTAGGTGAAGGGGATAAATTAATCGTTTTTTCTTTATTTTGTCAGATGCCTCAGGAATATTTTGATATACCTGAAAACGTACAGAACATCATTTTGAATTGTTTAAAAGTACGTGAGGAAGAGTTAGCCGAGGCATTAACCATCGATTATTCACAAAAGCGAGTCCCAACTATGGTTGATTTCGATTGGAGATTAAAAGTAACGAACTGATATCCATGTATCAATTAAGTATTGAAATGGTAGAATTAGTACTTAAAAAATTCAATGCACATTATTTTAGAATTTCTCAAAAATGAATAAGTGTATTGAAATTCAATGATAAATATTTTTCTGTAGAATTTTTTACTTTAACGGAGAATTCCTTTTGAATTTTTCAAAACTCCATAGTTTTTGAGAAGATTGTAAAATAATTGCATATGCAGTCAGCTCGATACGCACTCGACAAAAAATGATGGAGATCAACGTATACTTCCTAATTCGATAACTATGAATTTTTAGATGGTAATGGGCTCCAGCAAAGTGGCATTAAAAGAATCTCTTCTGCAACTAGACCTTGCAATCAAAGACAAGGACAAGGACAGGATTTTAGATATTGAAATGAATCGTGAAGGATTAGATTCATTCATCAGAGTTCTAGAGTCTGTAAAAGAATGAGCATTGAAATATTTTTATGAAATAATGGAATTGGATGTTAAGAGAATGAAGAAGCTTGTTTCCAAAAGTCAAGCAAGTTTTAATGGGAATATTCCATAATGCGCTCAATTTAATCCGATAGTCTCCAATATAATGTGAAAAAACGAAATATCTAAAGGAATTCCTTTGATTATCATGGAATATTTGAAAAAATAACTGAGATCCAAAAAAGGTTTCTATAATCTTTTCTCAGCATCAATTAGGCAGAAGTCGAGTATAATAGACATTCTAATGCAACAGATTACAATATAATTTATTTCTTTTTTCTGCTTCTTCCTTATGTTTCCAACGCTAATCATTGTGGTACAAAGAATTTCAACCTGACCTGAAGCCACACCCATTTTTTATCAGTTTTTTCACATTTGAATGGAGCTATAAATCATTTGATACAAATTAGTTTTTCTTAGAGTTGTATCGTAATAACAGATTATCTCTCATATGGTGATTTTTATCATTCTGAAATGAAATAAAAAATATTCAAGATAGAAAAACAGGCATTTTATTATCCTTTTTAAAACTCCAACCACATCGGTCAGATGTCAAAAACCTCTCCAAGCTGGTGCTTTATCTTTCTGGCTCCAACAACTGAAGTCAGGATATGTGCAAAAAACTGGAACATTTCAAAAATAGTAGCAGGAAAACGAATCTTCTCAGTCATCAATCAAATTTCATCCGAAAGACTCACTCAACTCGAGCAATCTTCATCATATACACTCAGCAAAAAAATTAAGGGAACAGTGAATTTTGTCAGTTGTTTGGGTGATTTTCAAATGGCTGTAACTTCGTCAAAAATCATTGTATCAGGATGAAATAAAAACGGTTGGAAAGCTTGAAGTTTCTACTACTTGAAGTTTTGAGATGAAAATTTCTTGTGACCATCTGTCATAACTAGATAAGAGGGTTGAAAGGGGAAATTTTTTTTTTTTTTTTTTCATTTTTTCAAATTGTTCTACGGACTTCAAAAAAAATTTGAAAAAATGGAAAAAAAAGGAAAAAGAAATTTCCGCTTTCAACCCTCTTATCTCGTTATAACGGATGGTAATGAAAAAATTTCCATCCCAAGATTTCAAGAGTAGAAACTTCAAGCTTTCCAACCGTTTTTTTCATCCTGATACAATGATTCTTGATAAAGTTACAGCCATTTGAAAATCACCCAAGAAACTGACAAAATTCACTGTTCCCTTAATTTTTTTGCTGAGTGTAGAAAAATCAAGTTCTGACTGAAATCAAGTACGTCCGTTTTATATTCCAGCTTCTTTTCTTCTCCGACATATCTCACTCACAAAGTAGTTATAGAACTGATCGAAAAATTGAAAGCAACTCATAACGTTTAATAAAAAAAAAAGAAAAACATAACGTTTGCCTTCGCTACCTCGTTCAATGAAATTTCATGAAAAAAAACAAACCAATTAATTCGTAAAAAAAAACAATAAAATTGTCAGTTTCTTTGGGAATTGAATGATAGTAAATGAAAACTGCATTGTACACTTGTTTCACAGTTTATTATAGGATATAGATAAATGTAGAATAGTTACTATCATAACTGCTGATCGAAGATACTGAAAACTGGTACTTCCAATTCTGAGATGTCTCCTATAAATATATAAAATGAGAACCATAAAACATGAAGAAATAAAAAATGAAAAAACGTTCCTTGAGATATATTGTTTATCAATGACGATTCAGAGAAAAATCGACAAAATGGGAGACATCTCAGAGTGACAACTAATAATTGGCAATGGTACATAAATCGATCGGGTCCTTGTTTTTATATTTTTTTTAGTAAAAAAAAAATCAATCTCGTTGTTGCATTACTGAAGATAACAACGGTAAAGAAAATTCATCGTTTTTCTCCATTTCGTTGTAATTATCATTACGGATAATATTTAATTAAACTCCATACCTTCAAAGGTTTTATTATACAATCTTCCAAATTTACTTCCTTCGTTATCATTTTTTCTCCAAGTTAATTTAATTTCCATCCTCAAATCAAATTCTTTGAAATCAATGCCAAGTTTCCATCAATGTGATTGTTATTTCAATGATGGAAAAAAAAAAGAAAATTACATTGTTTTTTCCTCTCTCTTCTTACGCTTGGAAATAGTTTTCGATCCAGAGGCATATACATATTTGCGAGTTCTATACTATGGCCCTTATTAACAAAATTCATTTAATTGTGGACAATCGTTCATTAATTTTTATTTTATTATTTTGTTTTTTTATTATTTTTGGAGATTCGTATAAACGTAGAAACATCGTAGTAAAAACTTGCAAAAGTTTGTATGCTTGGGGGGGGGATGGTAAATATTGTGCGGGTTTCGTTAATTTATAGTCTTCAATTAGGCGATATTTTTTTTTTGTTTCTTCATCGTCTTTTTCATCTTCAAATGATTATTCTAAAATTACGTTAGGCGTTGTTACGAAGTGTCTGGTAATGGAGTAGCCTCCCGAACAAACGTCGAATTTACACATACGAGTTTTTTTTTTTGTTTTCTACGTCTAGATTATATATCACTTATGTTGCTTGACTTACTGTATTTTTCATTTTGAATCTTCCATAACTTTTTTTTTTTTTACTTTTTCTTGATTAATGTGCGTCGCATTGTGGAAATGTGCAGTTCCTCATTTAAAATAACGAAAAGTAGGGAAATACCAGATAATTCGAAATTGTACAAACAGAAAAAGAAGAGGAAATAAATTGCGGTGAAATTAAAACAAAAGTATATAATTCGAGCGATGTTCATTGATTTTCACGAGCACGAAATCATGAAATAAATTGTTAGTGTGTCACGTTTTGGCTCCAATATCCTTTCAGGAATAGGAGTAGATAGAAAAGAGATAAGTTAATTTCGAACTGATTGTCAGCTTTCATGGAAAATCTTCAAATCCATGAGAGATAGTAGAAAAATTCTACTAACTTTCTCTATAGTTGTGATTTTTTCCTCACAAAAGCCATCATCATGAGAATTCCACAATCTCCTACGAATTCCAAAGATTACAAAGAAGGTGACATGAAAAAGAGATTAACGTATCTCCGTTTACTTCACTATTAAATTCTTATGCTCAGAGATTTCCCTCTTTTTCGGCCAGCTTTAATTATCCTTCATCTAATCTACACTTTCACACACATACACTCATCTTTTCTCGCAGAAAAATGCATTCACACCCCTTACTCAGATAATTTCAATCATTTGTCTTTTTCTTAAACACAAATTAAAAAGTTGCAGAATCTTCGTCTCCATCCTTATTTTTCCTGTTTTTTTTTTTTCATGAGTATTGAATATGTTAAATATGACAACTTTGTCAATCAACACACTTACAAAATCTTCAATTGAATCTCGTTCGCCTACGAATCCAGTTCTTTGCCGCTCGCCTGCCCATATTACTACATTAATAGTTTTTATTTCCCATTAGAATTATCTTAATAACAATTAATGACACTTTTAAAATTTCTACAAATTTTTTTCTTCGCTTTTTTTTTTAAAAGCAGGATGATTAACCTGCGGCCTCATTTGATGTCAATAATAATTTCAGTTTTTTAGGTTTGCGGCCCGCAAAATTAATTAATAATTTGCCTGTATTTTTTGTTACCTATCATCATTCAATTGTTTTTTCTCACTTCTCAAATTGTTGACAGTTGCTTTTAATGATTTTATGTTATTAACTCGATAATTTCAAAAAAAAAAAAAAAAAAAAACTTTTCACCACTCCTGCGTCATTTTTCATAATTGTACAATCAATAGGCCTTATCATGAATGAAAGATAGAAAATAAAAACAGATTATTCATTATTACTTTCAAATGAGTAAATCATATGCCTTCATTCGATGTTGTTTGGCATCATCCGTTGTCGCTTCTATTTAAATGTGTATCTTTGCTTGCCTCTTTCATTATAGAGTTTTTGTTGGTGCTCAATAACGAAAGAATATTTTGAAGTTTGCAGGAATGGTCCAAATATACATATCTATATAATATACTTTTTTTTCTTTTTTTTTTTTTTTTGGTTTCACGAAAAAAGTAAGTTTTTTCTTCTGAAAATGCAAATCCATTAAGCAGTGCCTTAGTCGCTCAGGTTGTTTTGATGATTCATATCAGCAATGATTTCCTGTGAACATAGAAACAAAAAATTATTAGAAATGTCTCTATGACTTATTTTGAAGTCGAATGGGAAGAGACAATTTTACATTTTGCAATAAATTGCATACAAGTATAATTGAATATGGGTATAATCTCGTAAAATAATCTATAATATTGAAACTCATCATGAATAACTCGTGTTTTAATCAATGTAAGAATGGTACGTTGTCATATTACAAAAAAACAGGAGCTTCACTTCTTGTGCGTTATCTACAAACTACACTCCTCATGTCATATTTGATATTTTGCCAATTCGATTAGTGAAACGCTGCCGAATGTAATCTTACAAATACCGCATTAAATTACGCTTTAATGCAACATCAGTTGTCTAAATGTTTTCCATTTAGAATTATAAAATGTGATCAATATACATATGGCTTTTGCAACATTCATCTTTTCAACTTGCATTTATTGTTAGTTCTTAATAAGTATTAAATTTCAAGTTTTTAATTACAGTCGCCGGGGTTTTCAAGAGCAGGAGCCAAAAATCATATAGTTCCTAGCAAATTTTCCAAATTTTCAGAAAAAAATAAAAAAATTGAAAAAAAAATTGGGGAACGATTCGAAACAAGCAATTGAAGTTTTCAAAGAGCATTTTCACCTCAAAAACAAAGACAAAGACATAAAAGGATATTTTTCTCAGAAAATTCAGAAAATTTGCGATGAAAATCTATATTTTGTATTTTTTTTTTTTTCATGTAGCTACTCACGTCATTCTTAAGAGAAAATTTTGATGCAAAAATCAAAATTCATTGATTTCTGCTTCGATAGAGGGGCAAAATGGTTTAGAATTTCGGATTTTCTTCATTTTAATGGTTTTAATCGATGAGGACCGAAAAGTCGCCCCCCAAAATTTGGAGCCGAAATTCTATTCGAGAATTGGTGGAATCGCCCATATGCACTTTGGTGGTAAACTTCATATAAATTTTGGATAAAATCCATTTCACTCATGATTTGTTTTGTAGATTCATTGCCCAGTCATACTCACATTCGTGTTGACGCTCTCAATGTTCTCATTAACTGCCGCTGCAACTGCCTTCTCATTGATGTCAATTTCTTCAATGGCCTGTAAAGATATCCAGTAAAATTAATTAATTATCTCGAAAATGGAAACAATTTTCGGTTGCGTTACTTTTTTTTATCATTAAATGCAAATATTTATCAGATGGCCCCTCGCTCTATAGTCTTCACAGACTGATTTGATCTCAAGAACCAATAATCGCTCGGCGAATCATTGGGAATTTGGCGATCATCATTGAAATATTTAGCAAATTATTTATTACAGATTTATGCAATTGAATTTTTTGCAGTCCACGTTTAGTAAATATCTTGTAAAATAAGTGAAATATCGTAATTTTTGCAATAACTTTTCTTCGTAGCTATGAGTCGCTCACTCAAAAAAAAAGGAGTTAATTCTGCCATCTTTCAGAGATTTTAAGCTATTTGAGAAAAACAAAAGTAATGAAAAACAAATCTAAATTTCATAATTTGACTTGTCCATAAGTTCTCATGGAATATCTCAAAACTCATGAGAGATGGCACGACTTTTGTCATGATTTTTCTAATAGTAAAACAGTGATCGGCAAAAATTATATTTTCATCCATTAAAGTGCCACTAATTAGTCTGTATTGGAAAATTCAGGAATTTTTATGAGCATGTTGTTAAGTATCGTGATATTCAGTAGCTACATTGCAAAGTCTTAATGATATTCATTAATTTCATAATTCGAAATGAAAAATTGTTCAATGAGGGAAAAATTTATGATTCAGTTCGATTCATTCCTGAATGACTCAGTGATGGGGAGAATACTGTTCAAAATTGTTGATTCCTCAGAAATTTTCATTATTCGTTTTCATAATTGATGCCTTTTCTAATAATTAGATAATTACTTGTTCTAAATACTTAGATGATTATTTGGTGTAAATGATTATGTAATTATTTCTTCTGAATAATTAGATAATTAGAAAATTAAATTTTCTTGAAGACAAATACCATTTTACCATCTTTCGCATCTGTCGAGAGGCTTTCCAGTTACGCAACCATGTTTTATCTACCCAAATATAATAAACTAACTGATAAAAATTTTGAATCGAGGGTTATTGAGAAATGTAATGCAAGCATTGCAAAAAAAACAAGAAAAAATGAAAAAATACGCAGGTTTTTTTTTTACTTTTATATCTTGTTCCTTTTGTTGTTATTATCCGAGCATTCAGTAATTAAAATTGTTGATGTACTAATTGTTCTAGTAATTAGTAATTTGAATAATTAATTTCCTAATTATTTTGAAATAAGTTATTTAAAAATTAGAATTGCTTACTATCCGGATAATCAAAAACTCAAACAATAAAACTAATCAGTATAAGATTAATAAATAATTTTCATATTTGAATTACTGATTATTGGCATACTTAACACTGTCATAAATAGAAGTATTAATCTTCTATACAATGGATAATTGAAAATCTACAATTTTTTTTATGCCGATCACCGTAGTAAAAGAATTGCGGCTGTAAACGAGGTGATTGTCGAAAATTTCTCCATCTCCCTTAAATTCTGAGACATTCCGAAAGTGATTCTTTTCAGTTATTTGACTGCTTGATCCTAAATTCAATCGTTCGAATTTCCATCAATTATCATATGAATATGAAACATACTTTGGTGACTGACGCAACGTCTTCAGTGATAACGGGCGCAGCTGGTGCCGGAGTCTCAGTTGGTGCCGAGCTCTTGAGTGCTTCCTCGACATTTTCAGTCGTTGCCTCGCTGACTTTCTCAACTGGTGTCTCTGGTTCGGTTACACTCTATGAATTACAGAAAGAAAGATCAACTTGTTAATATTCCATTCTCAAAAACAAATAATTAGTTAACGAGAAATTTATTCTCCTAAAATTTGCTCTTTCTAGCATGCTAATCTTCAAGCAGACTTTTTGGTTAATTTTCATATAATTTTATCATTATGTACGGAGGTAGGTGAGTCCCAGAAACAAGGCACTCTTCACATGCTTACAACATCGCAAAATGCTACTATTATTATTATTATTGAGACAATGCATACTAAATGGGAATCTGTAAGAGGCGCATCACTAATGGAAATTTTTATTTCGTCTGTAATGAACCTGAATATTTTCGAACAGCTTAATCTATTTTGCTTCATGATTCATCATGTTATTTGAATAAACGAGTTCAGTGACATTCTCATTTGTTTCATCACTTCAAAAAGTATTGGACAAATATTGATTATACTCTAGCATATTTGAATAAATAAAGCCAGGAGAACGTTTTTCAATGGAATTAGTTGTTTTGGAAATCAATTAATATCATTTGCATCAAAGAAGAAGAAACAGTAGTAGAGAAAGATGAGTGAATGAAACTTTCGTCATCAATTTTCATAAAATATACTACAATCTAATCGAAATAGAGGAATTTCATAAAGATCTCTCCCTCGGAAAATCAGATTTCTCCACAAAAAGAGGATCTCCATGAAAAGCTCTCCATGTCAATTATTCAACGTCATATTCCATAAAAACTCATCACAAAATAAAATTACAAAGAAAATTTGTCTCAGTTGCTGCAGAATATAACTTTGATTTTCCTCTCTAAGAAAAAATTATAAATGAAAGTACTCCATCTCCATATTTTCAAAGAATATTCCACAAAAACTGAGTAGAACATGGAGTAACTACTTGATTTCGTGATGGTGTTCTCAACTGGATTAATATTGTCTACCAAAATCAAATCGAGAAAAAAAAATTAGCTCAACAGTATACGTCTATCAGTGAGTTTCATATATAATTCAATTGAAAAAAAAAAAAAAATCATTTTTCTACAATTAAAAAACAAGAAAATGAGGTTAATAATTTCATTAAGGAAAAACCAAGAGGCTAACAACACTGGTTGATTCATTTGGAAAAATTTTCGAAGGAGTTTTGTTAATTTTTGGGAATAACTGAAAGGAAGAGTCATCCGAGGATACAGGCAGATGGGCGTGTCCGCTGGGGTTCGTTGATGGAAGCCCTAAAATTAGGGCAACTGGCTTGAGTGTTGAGCCGAAAATAATTATATGTAAAAGAAAAAACATCTTCCGAACCCCACTAGCAGCATCCATCCTTCAAAAGTCAGGTGTTTTTTTATTTGTTGGAAGTTTTTATTATTTTTTTTTTTTTTTTGGAGAAAGGAAGGCCATCATCAATGCAAGAGACCTCACTTATGTTGATTTGAGACTACACCAACAGAGACAGCATTTTTTTATGTATCACAGACCGTACGAAGAATTTGAACCAATTTTCTAAAAATATTTTTAGATATTTTTCTATCAATTTTTCATAGTTTTTTTCGAGAAAAAAAAACAACGACTCAGTGCGCCTCATGCCAGGATTGTGTTGTTTTTTTTATTAATTAGTCACCTGGAGCATCATGATGTCGTTAGTTAATGGCAACTGTTTGTCGATATCCACGTTGTTTGATTCAGCTATTCTCTCTTCATGTTTAATTTCTGAATTATTCGTATGATTATTTGTAACTGTATCAATTCTCAATTCTTTGCTGTCATTGTCATCTAATTTTAATAGTGAGGACTCATTTTGTGGAGGGATTGGAGAGGGACTGCGTGGTGGTGTCAGTAAATTCTCAGTTTTACTAAAATCAACGGGTTCATGTAGTTCAGGTAATTGGATTCTTCCATCAATTTCTTGGATAGGCAGTGCAGGGCCAGTGCATTCTTCGATTCTCTCATGGGCTGATGCTACACAGTCAATGATTTCAGAAAGTGGTGGATTATCAGATATTTGAGATGACATAAAATTTAGTAGATCAGTAGATGCTTTTGGTAGTGGAATGGGTGATTCTGGTAATGGCGGCGGTATTTCCTCTACTATGATATCTCGATTATCTTGGTCCACATCGGCAACAATTTCAATTAGTGATGGTGGTGCTGGAATGTCTTCATATGGCTCCTCAATTATTTCAACATCTTCAACTGCAACATTGTCATCAATTTCATCGACCTGTTCAATGACAATTTCTTCAACAATTCTGTCATCAATTATTTTGGACTCTTGTGATAATTCATGAATTGATTTCGATTCTTCTGGTAATTCAACTATTGGTTTCGTTACTTCAATTGGTATTCCATTGGACACTGGTACTGGACCCTCTTCAGAACTCACAACAAGCTCCATTTCTTCATTATTACTCAATTTATCAATTTCAGCAACAACTTGTGAATCAAGTTTGTTCATACAATTGTTCGTATCATTTTCAGCTGGTAATTTGAGTGCTTCAGCTAGCTCATTAGCATTAGCAGCAACCTGCTGCATGGGTGAAGGATCAATAGGTGTTGGGGGTGGACTTGATGGAAATTGGCATGGGAAGTCCTCACTGGTTTTCATCTCAATGATAGACGTTGTTACAATTGGCTGGGTATTTGTTGTAACTTCTACCATTGTTTCTACAATTTCAGCCTCGACAAGACTGACCTCAATATTTTTCATGATTTTATCATCCTCTTTGTTAACATCGGGAAGAGGAGTTGGGGCAGGAGTTGTGGTAGTTGGCTCAATTTTTGTTTCCTCAATTGGTATATCAGCTTCCTTCACTTCAGTTGTTGGTGGATCAGACTCTGTTGGACTTGCAACCGCTGATTTATCCTCAGCTGGGCTCGTTGCTTCAACAGTCTCATTTTCCTCTCCGCCCTATAAATTATTAATTTTCAATTAATCAATTTTTTAAAGATTATCTTTTGGAGTATTATTTGCTTTTAACTTTTTTCTGTACTCGGCGGATCTTATGTATGGTAAGGGAGATGAATAAATTTCTGTAGACACTTTTTCTTGTTGAAAAAAATGCAACTAAAAGAGAATATTTACAAAAAAATTTTCATCTCCCTTAGATTTCAATATCTTGGAGTAAATTGATATTTTGATAACAAAAATTGCAAAAGGATGAAATTGAATCACTCTGTTTATTTTTGTCACTGAATCTTCTCTTGAGAATCGATTAAATTGATTCCTTCATCTACTTATATTCATTTTATTGAATAATCAGCGGAATCAGAACTGAAAGATGTCACAATAGAATCCATATTACCCCAACTGTTTTAAGAGATATATCTGTATAATATTTTGATCGTTAATTATCTCTCCATCACTGTATCCTAACAGCTGTTCATTGGAGATGGATTATATTATATCATTCTTCAGCAAATATTTTCACGGCTTTTTAAGTGAATAATTTCCCCAAATTATCAATATTGAACCAAGCTCGAATCAATGAATCGTTTTGGAATATATGGCAATTGGGAATAAACGAGATCCTTGTCCTATATTGAAGTCTGATTGCGACGTTGGCGTAAAATCAAACTTCTATTCTCTGGGTGAATAAATATTTTTTCTGCTCCTTCCCTTCCTTCATCATTTTGTCCCACCCTGATACAAGTCCGGATTCAATTTCCTATCTAACGTAATCATTCGTAATCATGCCATTAAACGAATAAATTTATTAATAAATTAATTTTTTTATTAATAAATTTTTAAGAGAATCAAATTCCGGAAAAAATATGTAATGCGCAAGTAGGATTTGAACCCACGACTCTCTGATTACATGTCAAGGAGAGCTTTTTCCTGTTTATAATTTTCTTTTTGCTAAGACTCTATGGGGATCTCTTTTCAGCCTTGATTGCCAAACAGCAATAAACTTATTTCCCTACTGATCCATTATTGATATAGAGATGCGACGAAAAAATTACCGGTCAGTTTACCGTAAGTTTACCGGTAACTGACCAAATTATAATTACTGACGGTTTTGGTAAAAAAAATGACTGAGTGTCGTGTCACAAAGCTGACTCATTGATTTTATTACGGTCCGTTTTCATCTAAATGGATTTATATAATTCGACAATTCATTCAAAGATTCACTAGTACTTTGTTTCATGATATTTGATTGAAATAATTCTCATAGTTTATATGAAGAAATATATATGAAAGAGATGTAGAGAGGTTCATACACAAAATTGTATGGAAGACTTTGAAAAGTCTAAATCAGTAGTGAAGAAATGAAATACGATGAGTAAATTTTCTTGTCATTTATCTATCAGGAATATCTCAGAAATTAAGCTAGACAGTGAAATTATTGGGCGAATTTTTTGATAGAAGAGCATCACAGCTACAAAAAGGTGCGTTCAAAAATCTCGCTATTTTGCTTAGTTTCAGAGATATTTTAGTAAGAATGAGCATGAAAATGAATCGATTCGTCTGTTTTCCCTCTTCAGTAAGTAGATCGGTATGCAAGATTTAATAAAAAAATTTCGTTAATACAGGATTCATTCATTTTTTGCTTGTTAAGAGTAAAAACAAAAAAAAATAGAAAAATTACAGAAAATGACCGGAGCTCAAAATGACGAGTTTCTGATTGGCTCATTTTATTCATGAACGTCTGAAGAGATGACGGTAACTTTGCAACTATATAGATGGATTTCTGATCACCTGATTTTATTACTGACACTCCGAAAAAATGACGGTCATTTTGCAACGGGAATGAAAGTTCAGATCAGAAACGGTGAGAAAATGGTAAGTTTACTACTGACCTGACGCGTTTCAAAAATTACCGTAATTTCGCATCTCTATATTGATAGAAGAATTATTAGATTTGTCTGGGCGTGATGCTCTCATGGAATATGTGAGGGCATGTGACCTGTAGAGAGAATACAGTTCACTCTTCATGCAATCGTTGCTGCAACTATTTTTGGAAGGGAATTGATTTTTCCATTGTGAAATCCATTCTAGTGAGCAAAATTCCATCATAATTTTTCAAATATGAGATATAACTATTTCAATCATGCCGCACGTTGAAACGATCTAAGAAGATAAGTGCTTGACGCCATGATTCATGCGATCATGAGACTTGCTCAAAAAGAAATAACGAATTCACTGAATGCATTCCTCAGGATTTTGAAATTACGTAAAATTCAAATTCATCATGAAATTGATGGAAAATTTGTGCGAAATTAATTTCTATGGTAATTATGCAGACCACCGCCCATCCTAAGATATAATAATTGCTAGAATCAAATCTTGGGGAAAAATATGGAATATGCAAGCGAGGTTTGAACTCACATCCTTCAAATTACCAGTCTGGTGCTCTATAAATTGAGTTATTGCGAGTTCCGATGTTTACTTTCGATTTTCAATTCCGACAAATTACCTTAGTGAAACTACCACCTCTCTTTTTGAGGCAAATTTTAAATTAATTCATATGTTTGCTCTATTCCATGAAGGTAAGATGATTTTTCTTACACATGTAAATAATTGCAATAAGAAGCTATGAGGAAAATCTGAGGCGGATTTACATTCAAATGTTCATTCAATAAATAGACAGTTAAAATTATTAATTACAATATTTCTATTTTCATATCCTGATGGAATCTCTGTAATCAATCAAACTTTATATTCATTTTTCATGCTATCACAGAGATTTTGAAATTCTTCTGATTTACAGTGTCAGATATTTCAGAAAAACTAAATGGATGGGATTTTTGAATTTTCCCCATTTCAATTTGTGTACTCAATTTTCATAAGATATTTCAGAAATCAAGGAAGATAGAAAATTTTGTATTGGACTCTTTGTAATTTACAAAATATAGGGCAAAAAATATAATCAGACAGATTCCTCAATTGTGCTTACATTTCAAGATAGTCCACGGAAACTATGTATGAAGTGAACACTGTTAGAAAAATGTGGAAATTTCATAGACAATTTCATGAGAATTTTCATAAACGTCATATTGAATTTTCTTTAATGGAAAGATTGTTATGAAATCTGTGAGTTTCAAAGGAAATTCAAAGGAATCTATGAGTTTTAAGTAGAATTAACATGAAAATTCTACAATTTATTTGAATTTTCAATTGAACATGAATATTCAGAATCAAAATGACTTGAATTTTCATTGTTTTTTTAAATTTTCCTATTTTTACTAAATTTTCAAGAAACAATTGAACTGAAATTTACAAATTTCATTGATATCCAGGCGTGAAATTATTTGAAAATCGATGATGTATTAATTTTTCGATGACGTGATTATGTGAAATTTCCGTAGAAATGTGACTTGTTAAAAATTTCCGTGATTTAGCACGGGAAATTCAGATGGAAATTTTTAACAGTAAAGTTCGAAGATGAAAATATCAAGTACAATATTTTTTTAAGAATTTAACCGAAAATTTTCAGTCTCGGTACGATGAAATTCCATGCATTAATCATGTAATTAGTATAATAGCGAAAGGGCCAGAAAAGAACGCAAATCAGACATCAGTTCATGTTCAAGTATGATCAGTATCGAATGAGATTGGATTCGATTCAAAAAAGTAAAAAGAAAGTTAAACCCGGAAATTAAAATTGGAAGCAGTTGGTGTAGCTGGATATTCAACCAATCCTTGAGTTATGTGAAATGATCCACACACATTTTATCAATAAGTAAAAAGTCATTCTAATTAGTTTTCTAGGAATACTCTAGCATCATAGAAAGATAGATAATTCTTTCTAGAGACTTTCCTTAGAATAAAATCGTAGATACACAGAAGCTCATCTCAAATAATTTCTCCATTCTCACTATATTCCGAGATATTTCATGGAAACTGGCAGCTTCCATTGTCCCATCTCGGTCCAACACTTCACTAAGGGTTCGAAATCGAAAAAAATTGTTAGATAAATCAAAATGAGAAAACAATTAGAAACGAGAACATGCGGAAATTTTGGAATTCATATTCTCATACCATGTTTACTGAATTCTCAGTAGTTGCGTCAATTGATTCGTCCGCGTAAAAACCTAGGAATGGTATCGCGGCAATTAAACGTCTTGCACCGTTAATAAAATAACCGGCCGTCCGGTAAACACCACTTGAAACCGTTCGGCCTACCTTCACCACTGATTCCATCCTTGTTGGCTTAAAAAATCTCGAAGTTTTTTCGATTAATTGATTGATGATTAAATAATCCAAGATAGTAATTTACTTTCTGGGGTATAAGCACTAACTTTGAGAGTTACTGGAAGACTCGAAGTTGCTAAAGCGCCGAGTGTAGTTTATATAGACGGTCCCCCTAGGATCGTTCCACGGCGTAGAAGCGAACAAGGAGACACGATAGCAAGCAAAAAAAAAGCATGAACAAGCAGACATTTAGGTGGTGAGCTGCATAATTGACTCTATTTCTAGCCGAGTAAAACTCATCAAATCTGTAAAGAAAAACTTTTTGATTTTCCTTCCTAAGGGCTTTTTTGGATTACGAGGCGATCGAAAAACACGGAAAATGGAGGATAAAAGGAGAGAGACAGAAATAGCTTGATAAAAAAATCATTGCCGCAAAAACCACGTATCTATTCTTGGATACCGGCGAGAATACGACGGTATATCATGCCTTCGTATTGGTTACCCCCGGCGCGTGCTCTCCGTGATCAGAATGCCGGCGACGCAATTGTTGTCTCCGCTCCACTGCTTATTCCAATAAAATTGAGAAGAAAAAATAAATGCCAATAAAAAAATCCATATGTGAAATGACGTGTATCAAATTAAAAAAACATTTAAAAAAAAAATCAAAATGTAATTTGAGATGAGGATCGTGTAACAAACTTTCAATTACGTCAGTACCAGAGAGTTTGTTCGCGCGTGGGGATCAGCCTTGGAAGTATTATTTTACAAGTAACGAAAGCACGTTTTTTGATATAATGAGTGACATTAAATGTTCAATGATGACCTTTGAAGAAATTCCGGATCTGTTCTGGGTCTAGGAAAATATTTCTCCACAATAAATTTCTCGGATAAAATTTTTCGAACAAAATTTGCTCCAAAAAAAAATTTTCCCTGAAAAATTTGTCCACCAAAAAATTTCTCAAAAAAAAAGACTCCACAAGAATCAATCAAAGAAGAAACGGAATCAGCGAGCGGACAGAACAGCTCTGCATGAAAAATAATTTGAAAAAATACCTGAAGCGTATTGCAAATATTACAAGTCTGTAAGAAATGAATTTTTAATTAATTTTTAATGAATTCTTAATTAATCTTTAATGAACTTTTAATAAGCATTTGGTCGATTTAAAATGAGTTTCTGAGAAATATTAGTGCTTTTATAATGAATTTGTATATATTGAATATGAAATGAATGAGTAAGTAGGAAATTTTATTTATAGTTCTTGGAGAGAATAAATTTTACTAAAATTTTGAGAATTCTTTCTCAGAAGAAATAATTTCAGAGAAATTATTGAGAGAGAATTTCTCGTTGGAGAAAATATTTTCTAAGAAATTTTTGACAGAGAATTTTTTTTTTTGAGAAATTTCTGCCGGACAACTAATCGACTGCTTTCTTCTACCTATCTTCTAACAATGTAAAAACAATTTTTCCGAGATAGCATGTCAAAAAAACGTAGTGGATATGAGAGGCAACTCTCGAGACTTCCTTCAGATCCAAGAGATTCCTGAATAAGTTATTTTGTGCAACAATTTATACTACCGATCTATCACCACTCCAGTATGGTTGCATTTAATCTCACTTAGAAGTGTTTAATGTGATTGCCAACTGTAATTGCACAAGTCGCCACTGATGGCAGCATTAGAGTCATCATGTGAGATTCTCTTATTTTCTTCACCGGCTACAGCTGGCATTGTCGTGAAAAAAGTCTGTAAGAGATTTTACCGGCAGTAGTTCAGAGCTTTGTAATAGACTGAGACATGTTTCGAATTGCCGCAATAGATCGAAAGGATCGTGAAACAATGGTAATAAAGTTTGCTCAAAGTGTTCCAAGAATAAGTTCATTAAGTGTGTCATAGAACTGGTACTTCTTTCTCGATGGGATATCGATTTTCCCTTTCTTATCTCATGAGAATTTCGCAAAGTAAATGAAGAAGATAGGACATCTCCATGCTCATTTGCATGAAAGAGAAGAGTGCAATATTTTACCTCTTCTTCAATGTTTTAAGGGCGTTTTTTTCACCGCCGTAAGGCTAGATGCAACATATAGTAAGAAGAAGAAAATTCAGTGGGAGAAACTTGAACAAAGCACGAGATCATTTTTCGGTCAGTGAGCTTTCGCCATCAGAGTACGGAATTCACTGATGAAGGTACTGCAGAGGAGTTAAGGAAAAACATAGAAGAATTCTGTACCATATCAACTTAGAAAAGAAAGAAATAGTTGGTAGAAAAACTTAAAAAAAGTGGGAGAGAAGAAATGGAAATATAAAGAGCAATTAGCATCAAGGAGTTTCTCCTGGATTTTCCAAACTATATGCAATGGAGGTCTGGTTTATTCGCCGTGTTAATATTCCATACAGTAGTCTAACCCCAATACTCTGGAGGGCCTCTCAGTACACTCACCCGTATCGAGTTTCCACTCGTTGCTTTATTTCTCTTTCTTTCTATTTACCCTCAAATGTCGATTGGGTTGTACCTGGCAATCTTCCAGAAGTAGAAATTATCGGAGATCTTTGCCTGTGGTGCAACCGATCTTTGTCGATATAATTAATTGTATGTTTCTGATTCTGCTATAGAAATCAGTAGTGAAGTGATGGAAAAAGTTGAAGAATTTCGGGTGGGAGCAATGTGTCAATATTCTAGGACTCAGTAGGTTTGAGGGAAATAGACCTTTGAGGCCTTTCTCTACTAGAACTATTTTTTTTTTGATAATTCTAGGGACGTTGGAAAAGTATTACGCATTCAATCAGATTCTTCATACGTCTCAGAATGACTTCTAGAATAATTGGGGAGATATCTCAGACGAGGTGATTTACAAAAAATTAAATTGATACTTTTTTTGTAGACAATTTGTTTGTATTGAAAAAAGGTGGAACTATTAATTTTCATCAAAGGAAAAATTTCAGAGATATTTTAGAGCTGATGGAGATTTAATTTCTACAATCAGCCAAATTTCTCATTTGTCTATTGATTTTATTTCAAATAATTAGGGAATATCTAAAAAGCATACAGGTAGTTTACGAAAAGCAATTCTTCGGATGTGGAGATTTATCTCGTCTTACCACTGTATTAGAAAAGTATTAGTCATTAGTGATGCAAGGTACTATGATTAGTTGCGTGCTGACGATTTCAAAGGAAACGGTTCCATTCTCATAGGGAAATGCGAAAAGTCCCGCGAGTCTGCCGGTTGTCATAGCAACCGGCTTTCAGAGTGCGTACCCCCGGTATCATGCTTCCTGAGTTACTCTTTCACTCTCTGTCCTCGCTCGATATTGGACGACGCCCAAATCCGCCAGGGCTGCCGCGTATCGGGATTCTCCCGCATCTCATCCCTCCAATTCTCTTTCATTTCCTTTTTTTCTTCCTTCATCATTTGCATTATGAGTATCAGTGGCTAATAAGTTTGGGTACAGGTGTGCAAATTGAAACGACTTATAGAAGCTCCAAGAGGAAAAATAATGAGAAACAGGGAGAAGAAGTACGTATACATTTTTCCCATTGATGTATCGTAAACCTATCGGCGAGATTTTAGAAAGTGGATAGGAACAATTGCATTCGTGAGACAATGGGAAAAATGCACCTGTCGATTTCGCAGATGTCTCGACATATGTGTAAACGTCAAGTCATCGGATGAAAAAATCCCAGATAAGCTGGCTTTGAGTAGATACGTACACCTGCAGAGTCAAAATTTTTAGGTGGTTTCAAGGTCAGCTTCAATTTACAAAAATTGTAGATTGAATGAGAGCGAAAGAAAGTTGAACGGCATAGGGCCACCGTATATTTCCTACTTACTTTGAACCTACAAAACGGCCGAAATGTGCATTTCTTCCACTTTGTAAGTTCAAAGGAAGTTGAAATTTTCTCCAAATTCTCCTCCATCTTCTCCTTTCATGCCTTTCTCTGATATATTCGCGATTTTGATAGATTCCGCGGCTGATTGTATAATTGAAAATAGCCTCCTGGAATGGTTATTCTATTTTTACTTACGCATGGAAGCTTTGTTTTCGCAATTTTTTTCGAAAGACCAATTTTTATTGGAAACGACTCAAAATGATGCAAAACGTCGAGAAATCATAATGAGAAAAAAAGTAGACATGTATATATGTGTGTCGGTATGTACGACTTTACGACTCTCTATTACTCGAGAACGGTGAGAGATAAAAATTCAAAATTTCGACAAGATATCAGTTTTGATGAAGTGGATGGCCCATAAAAATTTCAGCAAGATCGATTCAATGGTTTTTGAGAAATAGCAATTTTTTAAAAATCGTATGTTTCAAAATTTTTCAATTTGCGTGAGACAAATGCCGTTCAAAATTTTACTCAAGATTCGCAACCATGATATCTAACTTAAAGCGAATTTTCATGAATTTAATTGCAATATTCTATTAGTTATTAAGTTTTTTATGCTTTTTTTTCAAAAACTCGGTTTTACAACGATAGCTCAATGAATAATTGACTCAAAGACTGCAAATTTGATCTGTATATGCAGTTTCTGATGAAGATGGTTGGGATTGAATCTGAGACATATCGGCTGAATGGTTTTCGAGATATTTTGAATTGAAGTTTTTCCGAAAATCGGCTGTATCTTCCAAACTTCTCATCCGATTTCATCGAGACGAAGCTCAAAATATTCGTGTTTATGAGCCGAACAAACCCTCAATTTTTCGAATTTTTAGATGAAGTTGTCCGTTTATTACATTGAAAAATGTATCTTTTTTTCTCAATATTTCCAAAAAAAAACATCCAAAAAATGCAATTTTTCTCGATTTTTTTTGAATGGACACCTCTATTTTTTACTTTGTTTCCTGAAAGAAAACATTTTTCTCTTTCAAATAAGCCCCTACTCATCTTCGTAAGACAATCAGAAACTGTACCCAAAAGGGAACATTCAAAGTGAAAAAGTGAACTTTTATGTAAAATTTTGTACAATTTGAAAATAATTGAATTTAACAAATCCCAATCATTTTATCTTATATTTCAATGCATTATAACTCGAAAAGAAAGAAAGATAATAGAGAAAATTCAGAGAGAGCCATTCGGAAGCATTCGGCTAATTCATTAGCAGAAATTGAAAGGAAGAAATAGCGATTTGAAGGATAATGTCGAAGGAATAGCGACTAATGCAGCGACGAACGCCTGCTTGTTTTTTCAATGAAATGAATAAAAGAAAATAAAGGAATTCGGTCTAGTAGTTCTCGAGATAGTCCAGGCGGTCACCCATCCAAGTACTGACCAGATCCAATGTAGCTTAACTTCGGTGACCGCCTGAAGGTCTCTCGTTGACTGCTGCTAATCTAAAACATAACTGTTTCGATCCTCATTGTGCCTTTTAGGCTCTTTGAAAAAAAAAGAAAAACAATGATGAATTGAATTTGTAATAATAATTAATAATAAATCTAAAATATTAATAAATTAATCAATTCATAAAAAATGCATTTTAACTGGAGAACAAGCGCCAGAACTAATTTTTGGCTTTTGAGAATTCGGCTTTCTTTTGAGAAATTCATGGTTTCGAGACATCTTCAGCTCTAGTGGTGATCCTGTGAAATTTATCAAAAGAGGTAGAAGACAAGATCATTTGGGATCAATTTACAGGATTTTCAATTGAAAAATATCAATTTTTTCAGGATTTATGGGCACTTTCCTAAAAATCAGGGTGAAATCATTTTATCTCACTTCGCGATATTCATTTTTCGAGATATTAGCTGAGAATGAAAAAATGAAAGAAAAGCAGGCAATTCAATGAGGGGGATTTTTTCCATTAGTTTCTTTAATATTTCTCAGGAACTGAGCGAGATGGTGCAATTTCACCTCAATCTTTTTTTGTAGCTCATGAAATTCTCCCCAAAATGCAATCGGGACTAAATTTCTCTATCTTGTTCATTTTTCAAAATATCGGCCAAAAATGAGGAATGGAAAAATTCAATGAATAAATCGAGGAGGGGCACAAATATCTCTTTATCATGCGATTACAGATTACTCCCCGATCATGATGCACCACGAAAATGCATCGGATCGCGAAAGTATAAATCGCATGAAAAAAGAGTTATTAAAAAAAAAATGGAAATTCCCGGAAATAAAATCGATATCTTTCTTGATTTATTTTTCATTTATATTTTTTTTCTGGCGATAAGTTCAAGAAGTTGAGGGTAAGGTGAACCAGGTAAGTTGAACTCATTCACTCAACTTTTTCTGATAATTTGTAGACGTCGAAAGTGAGGTGAATCAGGTAAGTTGAGCTCATTCACCTTACGTTTCGCCTCACATTGCAAACATAAAGTCGAAATACGGCGAAAGAAATGTGAAATTCTGGTGGTATTTTTTGGACATCAAAGAAATGTTCATTGAAAGAAGATTGAAAGTTGGAATGTAGAGTGAACGAGCCCAAAAATTTTGACTCGGGCTTACATTAAAACTCAGAGTACTAGTTTCATTCAACCTGAAGTCATAATACTCACAATTTTATCATAAATTTCTTTGTTCTTCCTACAAATTATATTCTTTCCCTAAGCGTTGACACATTTAACAGAATGATTAATGGATAATTCTTTTTCATTAAAAACACATTTGGGGATCAAATACATTTTTCGAAAATCTTATCCCTTAATGATCTGTAGAAACGGACAAAAACCTTAGAGGTACCTCATTATACTCTACAGTGTAGAGTCTACACGCATGTCCCCTACTTCCTTGCATGTAAATTGCAAGGAGAGGTGAAGGAAACACATCATGGGTGTGGCGGAAACAATGTGACACTCATCGTGGCGCAGAAAGGATAAGTCCTAACGATCAAGACACGTAATTTTTTCTTCGATAAATCCTCATACCCTTGAACTCTTTCATCACTTTGATTTATTCTCCTCCCGTTTTCGTTCGCGAGAAGAGGAATAAAACTGATGAATTCATTGGATTTCAGGGATTTTGCTAGAGAGAGCAGGAAATGTGTACTGAGAGAAGGAATAATACCATTGCTTTTAGAATAATAGTTCTTCAAATATGTACTGGGGAACCTCAGTGAATTGAATATTCTCTATTCCTTGCGTTATTGCGGAAATCATTGGGACAAAGTTAACGGTATTGAGCAATTGTTCAGCGAGAATGTGTCGAAATAATTAACTTTCCACTTGTTTAAGGGTGTATTCTCGTTTCTTGTGTAAAAAAAAGACAAGAAAATGGATAGGTATGATGAATAAACAAATAAATCGAAGTGCTATAGATTTGGTATGATAGTGGCTACGGATTGAACCACCAAAATATCAATTTTCAACTAATTTTGTTAATTTTATCTTTAAAAAATAAAAAAAAACGGAAAAAAAATTGAGCATTAATCTAAATTTCAATTGGACTGTAATAAGCAATAACGTCTTAATCAACATTTAAAAAAATTATTTCTTGACGGTGTATTTTGAACAAGGAAACATTTCTGAACCCATATATGACATCTACAAAATTTTGAGAAAAATGTTGGTTAAGACGTTATTGCTTATTAGCATCCAATTGAGAGTTTTGTAATCGAACACACGTCCCAATAACTCAATGAAGAGCTAAACAAGAAATTGATGTTTTTTTTCTTGTCTAGCGATCCAGTTTACAGACACTGATATGATTGAAGACTCAATTTACTGATTCCTCCTATTTTCATTTAGAGAATGGTATGAGTATGTTATAGTCATTGGTGTTGTTGAAATGATTGATAGACAATTAAATACTATATTCTACTTTTTGTAATGTCGAAGAAGGGTAGCACAGCGGTTTTTGACTAACTAAGCTAGAATAACTGAGGTAAGTATATCCGGGAAGTTTGGGCCGCTGAACCGTACGATAGGGGGGCAGGAGTAGGAATTGCTTTTAACAATGGGCCAACAACAATTGCCCTGATGATTCGATTAGCACCGGTTGTTTCAGACAAATGAGTAACCAAAGTAATCCTTCATACTATCAGAATTTTTTCGTAAATCAGGAAAAATCTGCTTTTGGTTGATGATGAAATTGATGAATTGTGAAAAAAGGGAAGTCCCATAAGTCTCAGACAATGCAATCGTGATTTTTTTGGAAATTGAGATTTCATCGGAATATGCCTCCAAATGATCGTAAATGTGGAAAAATGATATTCTTTAAGAAATTTGTCTATGTATGTGTGTGTGTGTGTGTCTCTGTGTGCGACGACACATTTCATCATTTTCCTCGATAACGCCTATATGTATTGCCACCCCACTATGAAAACGAGAAAAACTAATTAAAAACTGTAATTGAATTTCAAAATGTTCCAGTTTTATCGTATGATCCTAGTTTTTGTATAATATTTATTTTTTTTTCATGAAATGCGGTTATTTAAAGGGCACAGATCATTTAGGCTTCTATTTCAATTCATAAGTAGAATTAAAATATCATGGAACAATGTTGAAAATTTTTTTTGTAACTTGTTCTATTCGATCATAATGAGTGGAGATTAATTTAAAATTCAGACACATCAGGGTAGTTATTAGCAGATTATTAAATGAAGAATTTCACGAGGAAGCTTCCCCCCAACTGCATTGACAGAATATAAGATTTAAGCATAGTACTGAAACTCTTAAGTAACGCACAACGAACGGACTCCTGCTTGTTTTTCAATTGTGATTTTATTTCATGTAATATTTTGACGCTTCGATATTCTTGTTCTGTGTTTTTTTGCCCAAGTAATATTTTGACGCAAGTTTTTTGTCAACGTAACATTCTGACGCGTAATATTTAGACATGTAACCCTTTTTTTTGTCAGTGTAAATCCAGCATTGAGAGAAAAGTTTCATTCTAATTGTTGAAATTATTTCATCGATGACAATATATAGTCACATTATACTTTCATAAAATCAGTCAACTTCATCCATTTGATTCTTCATTCTCTCAAGTTGGATAATATCCAATATTATCAACTCTGGAGGTATTCTTCTAGTAGCTGTTGAGTCTCTTTCTACATTTCGGAGTAACTCATCGACATTTGCTGTGTGACGATTATGAGTTTTTAAATTTTAAAGTTGGAAATTGATTCCAATCAGAGATTCACTTCAACTTCTTTGATGATTGAATATGAGTGTATTTCTATAGCTTAAAAACACGAGTGATGTCACTACACAAAACTTGTCGTTGCATGAGTGCCAAAGGTGGAGTGAATATGGCAATGGGATGGGTAAGAAAATGCAGATTGAGTCAGATAGAATCTCTAATTGGCTTGCGAGTCTATCTGAAGTGATGAACTGAAAGCTGATTTTCGAGTGTTCAGAAATATCTAATTTTTTTTTGTTTTGATTCAAAATTTCATGAAGAAAAGAAAACTATCCTCCGAGTTTCATTTATGAGAGACTGAATTCATCAAGAAAATAATAGAACAAAGATGCATGCAGCTGCACACTTGCTATGTACATGTAGGCGCTGCAGCGCGCAATGCACTCTTACTACCCTTATTTTTCATCGTAAATTTTCTATTAATGTCATATGTTTTATTTGAATCATATTGGATCAGTATTTTTGTTTATTGAACTGAAGATAGAAAGGAGCGGATTCTAGATGAAGAAATTGAAAAATACATTATAATAAGCAAAAACAAGTGGAAAATTTTGATGAAAGTAAAGCTTCCTTAGGAAGTAGAACAATTAAATCGAGCAAGTTTCCTGTTAAAACACCTCCATTTGAAGTGTTAATAGAGAATACATGAATATACAGTAGGTGAAAGAGAGATTACAGAGAAGACATTAAGTAAAATAGAGAATACAGGATATCTGACTAATCCAGCTTTCATGGCATATTTCGGGTTCCATGGCGGTAGGATAATTTCGATGAGACCATTTCTGTCGAAAAGATTGAGCTCAGAAGGAATACTGCATAAAAATTACTGTTATTACTTTGCATTAGAAAGATGTTCAAAATAGAATGGAATTGACTTATTTCAGTATTTTTGAGGATTATTATTTCAGTACCTGAGAAACTATTATCCAAGGCTTTTTTTCATTATATCAAATTTGCTACTATCTTTCATAATTTTATTTTTTATTTTTCTTCACATCGCTTTTCATGAAATATCGGTCACAGTAGCGTTAGTTCATGAGTTCAACCGGAATAACGGAGAAAAGTCTCAATATGTTTGAGTCTTATACTTCTAATCTCACTCAGTATTTATTGGAATTCATAATTAAAACTCCATCAATTTACGCAATAATATGAGTTTCGATGAATAATTATTGAATAAGGTTGGAAGCATAAGACTAAAGATATTGAGACTTCTCTCCGTTAGTTCGATTGAACTCATGACCGAACGCCTCTGTTCCGATATGTTATGAAAAGCGATGTTGCAAAAAATAATAAAAATATAGCATCACGGTCAATAACATCAAAATCCACTCAATAAAAATTCATCAAGTCCATCAATTTCATCCTTCAAAAAAACTGGAAATCCAAAGAATCATTGATTGGAAAATCAGTTGTCGATCAATCTCGATGAGATAACATAAATTATCAGAAAATAGTGTGATTAATTGAAATATAAGAATGCACTCTGGCGCACAACCACACGTGGACGCTAATTGCTCGTCATTAAATTCTCGAATGAGTATTTTTACGTCACTCTCATATGATTTATTGGATACTGAAATATCCCTTTTTTCCTTTCCCCTGTCATAAAAGCCCGATCCTAACTCTAATCATGTGGGTTGGAACTCAACTAGTTGTCGTTCCAAGCTAAGACCAATATTCTTAGGTTGAAATTGAAGACGAAAAAGAAATAAGAGATGAAATGAACAACGAAAAGAAGAAATTTTGAGCGATAAGATCAGTGCAATGAGTGGATAATAGTTGGAACGATCGATTCAGTAATAAATTCAGCGGTGAAAAATTATGTAGATAAAATTCCCCCACAAAACCACTCCCAGTACGAGACCTATATATAGGCGCTTGTCTGTGAATGGATGTAAAAAATGGTTAACCGAGAAAAGAGAGGAAGGAGGAAAGTACAACCTACACGAAAATCCTGTATCTTTTCTTCTTGAAGCAAATTAAAGTAAATACCTCGTGGTATTAGTGAATTAACTAGTGATATACCCGGTGTACTGTACCGAGTCTCTTTTGAAATGTTACTTCTTCTTTCACTGGGACGGGGCTAGACAATTCTTCTGATGATAAAAGGATAAAGCATGATATGAGGATAAAGCGGAGGAGAGAGTCTTCTTCTCTGTCTCTCACTGAAATGACTTGAAGAAAAGAGGCAACCAAAAGGATGAGTCACGATGAGACTCGTTTGCTCCCCGCCGCTCTTGTCCCCTCTTTATGCCCTTCCTTTATACATTTACACATGGAGAGAATTGCTCTCATTCCCATCCTCTCGATAGTTTCTTTGACTCTTTTCCTTCACTTTACTCATATTAGCGCTCGCTCTCCGGTCTCATGGCTATTCGTAACGGGAAAAAAAGAAAACAAGTCAAGGCCGTTCGCCAGATATTGGAGAGGAGCCTAGAGGGACTTATTGAAGAAGATTCATATCGATACAATTATTGTCAAAGAAATTCATTAATGAATTCATCGATTTCCCAGAAATATCCCGGAAAATTTTGCAGACAATGACATCTTAGTGGAAGTCTTTTTTGTAGTTTGCATTTTTATTCATAAACATGATTTCGAGGGAAACTTCTCCAGTCCACTCAAGTTCTTAGATGTTCAAAAAAATTAACGAAGGCAAATGAAAATGAAAACAAAATTAGTCAATTTTTGATGGTTTTTCAGGGATCATCTTAGAAAAGGTGATAGCAAACTTTGTGTATGATATTTCTAACAAATAATGGCAAATGTTTTTCCTACTTTCAGATTCTGAAATATTCGGCGAAAACTACCGTAATTATGAATAATAGAGCCAAAAAATGAAATTAATTCGAATTTGTCTCAGGAAGGGAGACGATGAAAATAACATAATATATCGGAATCAAAAATTCAAGGGTAAATATCGGAATTCGCAATAGCTCATTTGGTAGAGCATCAGACTTATAATTTGAAGGATGTGAGTTCAAATCTCGGTTGCCTGTTTCCTATTTTTTCCGAAGATTCGATTTTGATAATAATTGAATTTCAGGATGGAAGCTTTCTGGACATTAGCAACACTACTATCAAATGAAAATGATGCAAGGAATTAATTCCAATTTTGAGTATATATAATTAAAGGAATATCTCACAATCGGTGCGAATTGATAAATTTTGAGGTATTCTTCGAAATTGATCCTAAAATAAAAGTTATCTATTTCTACGACTTCATCGTTGAATGAGGATGAGAGATCGGATCATTCCTTCTCAATTATTCTTTCTTGAAGTCTAAATAGAGAGAAGTTTAGTTGAGTGATGAAATTTGCCTCCTGTAAGATGCAGAACTTCTCAGAATAACTTAGCTAGAGGAGATTGTCTAGTGCAGAATAGCTTTCTACTAAAATTTTCGTGTTTATCTTAATGATTTATTATACATATAATGTCTAGTGTCGAAAACTCACCTCTGGCAGAGGTTCTTCTTTGTTGACATCACCATTTTTGGGTGTGTCTTCACGTACTGGCTTGGTCTTGTCCTTCTTCCCAAAACTTATCGTCCTGAAGGACCATTTTTTCTTTGACTGAATAAATAATATACATTAAAATTACAAATTTGAGGAGGAAGAATGAAGTTTTGCGGTTATTGCAACTTATTATTTTTTCAACATTCAGAGGAATAAAGGTATGTAATTTGCATGAACACTCATTACCTTTTCCTTCTTCTTTGATTCCTTTGTATCTGGCGAAGTCACAGAGGTAGGACTTGCTGGTGTACCCTCAATTGGCGTCGTTGCATCACTACCTTCGGGTGGTGTTTCGACCGGTGTTTCCGCTTTCGTTCCATCTACCATTGGCTCCTCGTCCCCCTAAAAGAATCAAATCCGTAAATAAAGTTTATGGTACTGATATGTGTTCAAATAAATTTCATTATCTGGAAAAGGAATTAAAATAGATGATCACTGGGCGATTCTAGGTGAGATCCAACTCGCTCCCCTTTCTCTTCCTAATTCCAACAGTAATTAACTGCTTGAGAACAAATTAGCCAACTTCAGAGATGGAGGGTGATCCAAAAAACCATTCATTAATTCCATTGATGACGGAATTCGTGGATCATCAAAATTTACTCTATTTCTTCAGAAATAGCAGGGAAGTTGAGCTTGTAACGAGTGCTATGATATACATACATAGATAAAGAGCCACGCGGATTATTGACAGGATAATTCTTGAACTGTTTCAATTTGATCTGATAGAAGAGGTACACCCAAGTGACTACGGAACTTAGGTACACAATTTCGATAAGATTGCTCTCACATCAATGTCACGTTATGGCACAATACCACAGTTCATACATAAGGACTTAGCACAGAGTACTCATGTCTTTATGCGGAACGATAAAGCCCAGGTAGGAATTGACGATCGGGACAAGCTTTGGCTAGTCTTTTTCCAAAGCTGAGGCTGACTAGTCCGAGGCTCAGATAGCAAGGCTGCGACAATCCAGGTAGGAAGCGCCGAGGCTGACGACGAGTACAGCCCCTCATTAACCTTGGCGCACTGAGGCTTGGGGAGCCAAGCCTGTGCCAGGCTTGTTTTTGTCCTCAAATTTCTGCTGCGATTATGAGTTTTTATTCCTTCATTTTCAAAATTCAACCTAGGCTTGAATCAGCGTCAATTGAGGCTTCCTCTACAAAAGCTTCATTCTGAAGGCCGGGCGAGTCTTGGGCTAGCCTTCATTCATTATACACTAAATTTTTCGAATTTAGTTTCCATTAGAACACACGGAGAGAAATTCTAACGAAAATATGATGGAAGATCTGAGTAAAAATTAATGAATCATTCCGGAATCGTGAGACATTTCGTGATGTATACAAAATATTGAAAAATTAGGTGGCAATTTTTCACAATAGTTTGATGAGGATGAGAGAATTCATCATCTTCAAACGCCTTTGGAAGCAAATTGAATGACGAATCACAGGTTGAAACGTATCAATCTCTCCTGGGATTGGTTTTCCCTTTCTGATATCCTGAAACATCAATGAAGATTCTTAGGTATAAGGTGTTTTGTAACCTCAATTTCCTTCAAAGGAAAAGAAGATCATTGTAGTAATTCCTTCATCCCTTTTCATTTTTCGATTTCGGTAAAATCCTCAATAACTAGTCATGAATGATTTTCTATGTTTCTAACTTGTCTTTCGTCTCCTTCGATGCTTTCAAAAATATGATGCAGTTGACCTTTGATATTGCAGTCATTTTTCCACGTAGTTGTACGAGCTCAAAGAATAAACAATGATTAAGAATTCTCAATTGAGCCTGAACCAATCGACGAAAGGTAGTAGATAAGAGTGAGTCGTAAAGATAGTACGGTTCTGAAAAAAGATTTTTCTTCACTATAGTGACCTTCTGGTACGTTTTTTCTTCCTCCGACACATGTATTGGATTATCCTGAAAGCGAATGGAATGGGAAAAAAATCTTAGAATCAAGCCAGCAGAAGAAAAAAAAGGAATTGATTGTGCTTTCACGCGTATGCCCTCTTCGTGCGGATAATTAGAATCTGAAACACCGAGGTAGAGGAGAGGTAGGCCAAGTATTTTTTTCCTTTAATAGACAAGAAGAGAATTTAACGGAAGAATGAAAAATTCTTTGGAACGGAATCATAATAGTTGGTCTGCCTGCATGCAGCTTCAACGTAAGTGAAAGAAGGGAAAGAATGAAGTAGGTTCTATACTGATACGCTTCACTTCAATTGACTCAACCACTCCAGGAATTGATCTCTGTGTCGTTTTAAAAATCCAGCATGTTCGTTATTCAGCATTCAGCGATGAAGAAATACTTTTTCGTGGGCTCAAATTTTCTTCCATCTCTCCTTTCTTACTACTTTCAATTTTTTCAAAAATTTAACATAATCAATTAACCCTCGAAATGCACATCTCCGAACAGAACTTCGAACGACACACGCGTTCAAATTGACTCCACTCCATTTTCTAAGTACTGCATCTCAAGAGCTATGCATTCTTCCACAATTCAAGTTATGAGGTTTTTTTATAGATAAAACAATGTACTTTCGAATCCAATCATCATTGGTTCGAATAAACTGGTTTTCGATGGTGAAAAAGTCAAACAAAATTGGACCTCATTCCTAAAGGAGGCTAATTCGAATGAATAAGCCTATAAGTGTCGGAGCGGAGTATTTCAAATAATTCTATTCATTTCATCATATTTTAAGACAAAAATATTATTGGGGTCGGGATGACCCCCTGCGTACTCCAAGGATCAATTAAATCATTTTATTATTATTTCTGATCTGTTATTCTAATTTTCATCTGTTCTCTCATTCTGCAGAGTTGTAGATCTAGAGAGAAGATGGCCGAATTTTTTTGTCAGTTGTTTCTCGAAATCATCTCGAAATTTAAGAGAACTTGGCATGCTCGATATTGATCTTTCTGTAAGAGGAATCATCAGATTTATGAAAAGCACAATCACGAGAATGAGGAAGATAAATCGAATGGATCTAGAAAATTTGTGAATAACGAGCTCATTCTTGGATATAAATTTTTCCTGCTGAACGAATATCATATAGTTTCTAAGATATTAATGAAAAAATTGAACTGATTAATCTCGACTTCCCCGACTAAGCTCGAAAACAATTTTTCTCAAGACCTCCACCGAAGGAAGCGAGGGCGATTTGAATAACGTAATGAAGGAGCGTCTGTCGCATCCGGAATTTCAGGTATTGACCAGAAGAAATCACATTTCTTTTCAACTTCATCGTTTTTCTCGGCCCCATGAAGGAGGCGAGGGATTTATGCTCGTAGTGGCTTGAGTTGCCCAAGGCTTGCAAGCGTGCGACCTGCATAACAGCTCCAAGGTCAGGATCGGCACTCCTTTTGGTCAGTAAAAAATGCAAAGCCACCGGCTGGAGACACCTGGTGGAATTCACATTAATATTCCTTGTTTGTATTGCTTCGATTTTTCATCTCGAGACGATCCATCCATCGTGATTGCACGAAGTGGGATCCGAATTAACTTGACAAGTGCCGCAAATCAAATTTATTTGAATTAAAAAATCAATAAAATAAATTCTGTATTTTTAATTAGAGAAATGAAAAATCACTGAGTCGTCATAGCCACTGAGAATTGAAATAATAAGGCGATGGCTGTAAATGCTTTCGGTCAATTTATTACCTCTCCTCATTTTTTCTGTTAATGTTTAACATTAGAACAATGGGAACAGTATATATGCACTCCCCCTCTTGAACTTCTGAAAAAGTTTTTGTTTCCAAGGAGACCCATTGTCGTGTGAATGTTTGTGCATTGTAATTCATCGGAACTCGCTAATGACGATCACGAACCAGGCTAAAAGGTCTTGTGCCAGTGCGTGAAATTCATGAACGAAAATATAGTTGCTCCTATTTCGAAAATTCTAGATATTGAAAACCGCAAGTAGCGCAAAAGTAAAATTATTAGTAAAATTCATTTCTTGAGTTGAATCAAGTTGATGGATTTTCGAAAAAAGACAAATTCCATTGACAGGAATGCGAAATCAGAGCTGAAAAACGCAACAATAACTGTCATTTTCATCCAACTATTTCTGTGATACAGTGAAATACTATTAAAATTTACACGTCCATCGAGGAACTTCCTCAGAAGTTTCGTTTTGCCCTTATCCCTACTTCTTATATAGAGTACTCTCCCTGCGCAGATCATTGCGCCGTGGAGTATTCTCCTATACATAGCTCAATACACAGAATGTTATAATATCTTCAAAAAGACATTTCAAATGTCATGTTTCTAAACTCAATTCTGATTGGCCCCCAAGAATGAGGAAATCGATGAGAAATTTTGCGAGGATCCCGGAAGCATTAGGGATTGAAAGATTCTAATGGTTGCAACTCTATTGGGAGTATACTGTATTTGAGAAACTATTCGATATAGAATTATCATTTCAGCAAGCTCTTGGAAACCACCAGTTTCAAAGACATAGTTTCCCAATAGACATTTTGCGTTTTTTCGCCAGCCTCGACAAAGCTTTGAAAATCCATCAATTTTTTCAAAAAAAAAAGTCATTTACCTTTGTTTCTTTCTTCTCATCTTTTTCATTTGTTGCATCTTTGTCTTTTGCATCTTTATCTTCAGACGCATCAGTATGTGGTGTTACACCATTAGTAGTTGGTTTAACGTCAGCTTCTTCGATCCTCTCAAGTTTACCATCACCAACGGCTGCTGCATCTGCTCCCTCAGCTGGTAAACTCTCTTTCTTAGGTGTTGTTGTAACATCCATGGACCTCTTGCTGTGTCGCGCTCCCATCTTTGTTTTTTTTTAATTTGAATTCTTTATTTGATATTCTTAAAAAAATATTGATCCAGGGAAACTTTGTACTCGTCAATTTACCTGAAACAATAAGTAAAAAGTAATAAATGTTTATTCTTTTACCGTATTTTCAATTTTTTTTTTAATAATTTTTCGTCTCATAGTTCATGAGAAATATCAAGTCTGATCACGCGAAGAATCTGAAGACTAAAATATAAAAGAATTTTTTTAATGAAAGCCTATATGAATTTGAACAATCTGGTAACATTCCTCGTCAAATGACTATTCGAATTGAATGTTTTTATAGTCGATCATAATTAATAACGGAATAGTTATGGGGGAGTGTGGGGCAAGATGGACCCCGGGGCAAAATGGACCCCTCTCTTTCAGCATAATTTTTTTCTTCGTTGAGTCAACGTTGCGTCATGTAGAACACATTCAAATTTTTGTATTTAGAGGAAGGGGGGGGGGCGTATCAAGATGAACATCGAAGTGGAGCTTCCAATATTTTTACTATTTTTAATGAAGTTATGGGCATTTTTCTTTAAATTATTTTTTGCCCCATAACTAAGGCGTGGCTAAGGGTTCCTGATAGATATACAGAGTGACATCGGCGTCCACCCTAAAAACTTTAGGGGTTTGAAGAATCGCTAATTACAATTTCAATACTGCAAGAATCAACAGAATGGGATGGAAAATTTCTTATGGACGATCCCGAGCCATGAGAATTTTTTGGTTGTTGTAACATCGAATGCGATACTCGAAATGAAAAGGGGCACCATTTGGAAGTGACTTGCTAATGATTTAGCAGATGAAACTATAATCATAGCAAGTCTCCACTTGTTTTCTTTCCTTCCTCCCTAATCACTCAAAAACTTGACCGGTTTTTCGACAAAACTACTTTGATTGCAAAACAGTTACGCAGCATTCATCTCTTCCTATTTCATTCTAGAGCCTCATCAGCTGAACTTCAAGTGATATCTTATCGTACAATTGCATTATTCTCGCAAAAATGTGAGCTCTATCGAGCAATTTCAAAATTCATCGTCAATAATCCTCGGAAGACGTCAAAGATCCCAAAAATTCAATAGTTCGATTCAAATTAACCTGTATATGATTTTTGAGGTTCACTCTCGTTGAAATGTTGAGGATCCGAAGAAATAGAACATATCCTAGGAATTTTTCTCACTCTATCGACAGCAAATGTCCAATATCTTGGGACAGAATTGCATTTTGAGTGCCAAAAATTTCTTCAAAACTAACGTAGTTAGTACTAAAGAACATGGGGATCTTTCTTTCCAGGGTCAGCTAATATGTTCACACGTTGAGAAACGATACTATTGCGCGCACAACTGTGATGTTCAGCAATGGTTAACTGTTTTCATGTGGAAATAACAATAATAATCAGATTCATGCAGTGTTTTCCATTGTGATTTGCTAAATAAGTGAGCTCTGTGAATTATTGTGTTGAAGACTATGGCACGCGACACACACGAACAAAGGAAACGGTTTCAGTTTTGGAATGCGAAGCATGGGAAGCTATTTAATATATAGAACTTTTTGTACATAGGGATTTTTTTTTATAGATATAGGTCAAAATAAACGCCATGTGCTCTACAATTAACTATCTGCCTCAATTGCATTAACGGGAATTTTCTCAAATAAAACTTTTTTTAAGGTAATTACATGATTGCTCATTTTCCAATACTTTTTTTCAGACTATAAATTTATCGAATATTTGATAAAGGATTATAAATAGGCTCAGATGAAATGCCTTCCAGTGGAGAAAGGAACATATTCCCTCGTCATCCCTCCGGAAAACTCTTAAAGGACATCGCATTAGTTTTTGCTATGACAGATTTTAGAAAATTTTAAATTACCCTACAATTCTGAGTCAAAATAATCAGCTTACTTTGAACTTAGTTTGAACTAATTGGACTTAATGGACTCGAAGTGAGATTACAGTTACTTAATCAGCCTGGCTTTGGCTTCGATAGACTTGAAGCTCAATTACAACTTATTTGTAACTTCAACATGGAGATTGCTCTAGCAGATTAGCGATCTGCAACGCTCCGGATATTCTCTGGGAAATTCTTAGATTCAGAGTATTTTTCGGTAGATGATTCAACTTGACTTGCTCCGGATGTCGTCCAGGAGTTTTGTACGGAGAATAAAATTTCAATACGGGATTTCGCGAAGGCCGTGACAGTTCTGAGGAGATTTTCCTCGCAGAGAAGGGCCCTCAGTCACTCCAGATGTCTCTCAAGCATTTTATACGGGTAACACAAAGCAAATAATGAATTCCTCGCAAGCTGTGACATTTCTGAACGGTGTTATGCCATCTTCTCCGCAGGTGAGCAATTTCACTCGCACCAGGTGTCTCACTCGAGCTTTCCACAGGGAGATTTCGTGAAAGCTGTGACATTTCTGAGTGGTTATGAGAGGATTTTCCTCGTAGATGCGGGCCATCAGTTCCTCCAGACCGGGTAGGGAAAATTTATTGGGCCAATGCTGGTCCAGTGTCGGAAGCCAATGATCATGTTTCAAACAACGCTTGGCCAATTCTGAAGGCCCGAACAACGGTGTACCGATGCTTGGCGAAGGTTTGGCCGAGCCATGGTTACCCGGCTTTGGCATGCAAATTCTTGGCCGATGTTCGGCCAAGAGTCGCGCATTGGGCGATTCCTACCCGGGATATTAGCACATTATAAAATTGAGAATTCCATTCGGAAGCTGTCTGCCAATCGCATTGGCAGAATATGAAATTCAAGCATAGTACTGAAACTTTCAAGCAACGCACAAGGACCGGACGCCTGCTTGCTTTTTATTAAGCCTTTGCTCTCTACCCCGTTATACTCGGCTTTCTAACTTGCGGCTGGGAGCAACTTCGTTTTGTTCGAATGTCATCGATTTATCTCGTTTCAAGAAAAGCGAAGCAGGTTCTAAGATACAAGGCAGATTCGGTATTTCATCAAAAATTCTCTCCTTCCTCCACTTTTTTTTTTTATTTATTCATTCATGAGCAAAAGTGATCTTTTTAATTCAAAGGATCATTTCGACTAATCGAACGAAATTAACTATCGATATTTATAATAAGAAAAGATTTTCTAAATTTGTGGGCTAGTATAGCGTTACATGAAGCAAAATATGCGAAATATCTCGCTTATCAGACTGCATACCACGAATTTCCTATAGGTTATTAGATTCTGATCTGATGCCTTCAATAACACTGATAGAATATGGAAAATCGATCAACATTATTAACTTCGAAATGAAAATTTATTTTTCATTCTCACGATTTTTTTCCGTTTCAAGAGTACTTAATAATGCGCCTACGTATACATCCCTCGGCTCACGATCGGGTAATTTATTATGCGATTAAGAATGAGTTGTGCTGTGTGTGGGAAGCAAACCGCCTGTGAGGACGAAGCAGCAGTTTAAACGTTCTTCAGACAGTGTCCTTTCGCTTTTGTTTTTTCTCACTTTTCTTTATTTCCTTGTATAACTTGGAAGTTCTCCCTTGAGTTCATTCATTTAGGATTTCATTCCCATCCCTACTTCTCTTAGAGTATGTATGCTAGATACGTTTCAGTTTGAGCTGGATAAGTATAGTTGTACTTTACCCAAGTACCACTATAATTGGCGACGTGTATTTCCGGTAACTTCCATAGAAGATAAAAGGTCAACCGAATGTATCACTCTCTCGGTGTACTCGAAATCCAAAGAAAGTGCTGGAGCAGAATTCCTTTCTTTATTAATAATAGTATACCAAGTGTGAATCATAGTGTTTGCGCAATTGCAAAAAATATGGAAGAAAACAGTTTTCTTTTTATTTTCATTCTAAAGATTTCTTATTAATTATGAGGTAAGAATGGATTGCATGTTAAAAACATTATGTTGTTAATACCTCGGTGATAATGAATTCAAATCCATTCGCCTTCTTACAGTTAAAGCATACTAGTACGCACTGGGAACATGATTCCCGCATGCTACGAATTAAGAGTGGGGAGAACGAAATATCTATGGAATGGTTGAGACGGCTTCTCCATAAAATTTGTTAAAATCTACTCGTTTTCGCAAAGAAACGGAAACTGCCAAAATTTAAGAATAGCTGATAATAAAAACAAGTTGACTGATATGGTTTAACCACTTCTACTGAATAAAATGTAGTGATTGTACGGACGTCACTCCTCTCAATTAAATGTTGCAGCTGTTAGACCATTTGAACAACAATCCGGGATCCGTAAGAATGGAAAACAATATAAAAATAATTTCAAGAGATTTCAATCTGGATGGAAGAGAGTACTGGCACATACAATTTATACTATCATTTTATGTTTACCTATACTTAATTCCACATTTTTCGTAGTCAAATAATGTTCTTTCGAAACATTCGGAAACATCTGTTATGAATTTATGTTAGTATGTCTTCCAGAATGAAAATTTATTGTAATACTGGAGGGCTCAACCAAGTGTGTGGAGCTTCAATATGGTCCGCATATATAGACGATGGCAAGTACGCGCACGTGTTGCTCAAATGACAAAAAAAAAATATGTTTTATCGGAGAGAGAGAAGTCTCTAACCTGTGTGAAAGATAGCGATGGCAAAATTCAATGCAGGAACGAAATGAAAAAATTAAATAAAAGATAAAAGAACAAAGCTGATAGGCGTCCAAAAATTTTTCCAATTCTCCACGTTGAGAGATAAGAAGTCGTGACGAGTCAGCCAACTTTTTTTTTCTGCCTTTCTTTCCAACAGAGTTGCTCTTGTGGTATGCAAATCCCACATCTCCAAGAGTCAACGACTTTTATCACAGCGTTGTCAATTGCGCAAAAAAAATCAAGAAATTTATACTCTCAGCACCACGAAAAAAAAACAGAAAGAAAATGTGAAAAAAAGGGAGGAAAAATTCCATTTAATCTTGGAATTGCTAACCTTTGAATAACCTCCAACACAAAATAAAAGCGGCTCGCCTTCTTTTCTTCAAACCCAACTCAACTGACACACAATCGTGTCGGTGGCAAAAGCAGCCGTCTCTCTCTCTTTCTCTCTCTCTTTCACACACACACACACACACACCCTGGAGCTCCTATCCCCGAAGATCGTATACATTTTGAATGCACGGCAGGTAGAGGCCCCACTGGCGGCCTATGCAAAATCGCAACAAAGAACGGATCGCATCAGTGAGGTTCCACCTTGGTTACAATTGTAAAGTGATGAAAAATTCCACTACAACAGAATGTCTCTTCTAACGAAATGGGAAAAGGAGAAAAGTGGAAAAACTACCAAGTAAAAACTGTCAAGTACAAATCCGTTATGAAAAGAAAGCCTAGTACGAAGTCTGACAGAGTCTCTTTATTTCACAGCATTGTTCAAAACAACGAGGAACTTTCAAATTTTGAGAGATAGAAGTCAGAGTATTGATTTTCAGAGATGTTATGGCGAGAATCCATTTGTGCGTTGAAGAACATGATTGAATTTAAAAATTTCGAAGTTTTTTTTTTCAAGACAGAGCCAGGAATTTCAGCTGAGAAATAATGAAATATAGTCCAGTTGTTCTAATTGTCTTTGAGACGGTGAAGAAAGCATATTTCATAGAGAAATTTTCACATTTTAGGTTATGTATAGATCAGTCGGTTTCAAACCAGTTGTATTGTTCAATTATATTAGGATTTATTGAGTGGAAATATCACAAAATCTGGGAACAGTGAGGGATTTCCGTGGTGAATTCTGAGACCTCCAATCAGATTCGTACGAAAAATCTGTCGTTCTTTCCACTATCGAAGAAGGAAGAAATAAGTGTGTATTCTAACCTCTCGATTTGCTATAATGACCCAGGAAGACTTCCACGCATATAATTCCATACATTGATGGTTATCAAAATAAAAGTTGAATGGATTTTAGGGGCTGTTTCATACATTTTCACGGATGGCGCAACGTTGCCACACCAATTACGAGTCCCTATCAGACATGAAACTATCTTCTTTTGTCGATTACGTGCAGTGAAGCGTCGATTGAATCCTCGAAAATAATACACGCACGTAGGATTCAGAATAAACACTCGCAAGATAGAAAACCCAACTGGAGCAACAATGATACCAATGGGTTGCTACCAAACGCATAAACACCCTTGCATTACTATTGGTGCTGAATAACTTTACTGTTTTTTTCGATAGAACAGCCAGTTGACGACAATATCGTTTTCTATTATCTCTATCTTTCCTTTATTTAGAGGCTCGGCAAGCGTTTCTTCCCCCCTTCACCTTTCCCTGGCAAAACTGTCGTGAATCCGCGTGCATCCACCGCTGCTATCGATTACTGACCATTTTCAAAATGGCGAATACCACACGGGATATGAAACGTTCTACCAGACGAACTTACGGTTATTGAAAAACCTGACCAGTCTTCATTTCTCATTTTATGTTTTCCTTCCCTACCACCTGTCTTTCTTCCATCACCAGTCAATCCGACATCGAATAGACATCATTCAGAATTGATAAATTACTGACTTTACTATTTTTCAGGAGCAAACGAACAAGGAGGAAATCCTGTTAGCCACAATTGTGGAATAAATTTTTTCCAACCACCTTCTCTTTAACTCTCTAAAACACATCATAGTACGCTATCTAGGAAGTTGCACGCGCGCACACTCGTCCTTCCACGAACGACCCGGCCTGGAGTTTCGGTCTGGTCTCTTCTATCTCATGTACCGTTAGGCTCTGAATCTTCATTGCAAAACGACGGAATAAGGTAAAAGAGAAAAAGAAGAATCAAGAGAAAAAATTTCGAGGAACTCAATGAGAAACTGATTTGAAACTAAGAATTTCCGAAAAAAAGGGCGTACTTACCCAAGCGTCTTTACAAAAACGTGATAATTACGTTTTTTAATAACTTGAGAAATAAAACCTTTCAATATCCGTTTTGTGGCACAACGGACCTTTGTTTCACCAAAACACTTGGACAATGTAAAAAAAATCACAAATTTTTTTTTTTATAAAACGGTTTGTTATACATAAAATTTGGCAACTTATTCCATTGAATTGAGTGCACTCCTTGGAACATCCAATAAAATAAAAATTGAAAAAAAATGAAATAAACTCCACGATCACGAAAGTATTTAGAAATAAAAAAAAAAACACGAATATCGTTTTAACGAGAGCACATTTACGAACTCATCCACTTGGCTTGGTAACGCGCAACCGACTAGTTGTGAGCGTAGTAGGAACGAGGCGAACAAGAGAGAAAGACACGTACACATATACACACTTGCACAGAGGTAGCAATACCACTGGTGTGGCTGAAAAAGTAAAGAAGAGTGGAGGTGGTGTGTTGGTGATGGTGGCGTCGTCCGTTTCGGTTCCGTACGTTCCCGGGACTTCTATCTTTTCAACTTCTGACCATTTCCATTTATTCTTTTCCTTTCAGTTCACTGTCATTCTTTCTATTTACTTTCCTCTTTTGTTTAATCTTTTTTTCATTTGTGTCTTCTTTTTCATGAGTAAATTTCACTTCCATGTTTCAAAATTTCGAGTGAAATTTTAAAGAATACAAAGAATGGGTTTCTCTTGAGCCTCATGAATCTGATAGTTTCGCTGAATCTTCGGACTCTATTGGAAAAGGCAGCAAGTTCTAACTGACAATGACGTCATACAGTTGGTTTTAATTTTGACAAAGTTTCTAAATTATTAAAATTTTTTTTTCAGTTATCCATGTATTGATCATTACCTTGAAAGTACTTAAACAAACTGCGTTGTATTATAGCATTCCCCATGAATCTCCCTGGTTCAGAAATGAAATTAGAAAATTTCGAAAAACCCACCAACACCATTATCACATTATGGATTTTGTTTTTTTTAATAAAAAGAGCAATTTTGAGATGGGTGGTATTGAAGAGCCCTGGGAATGCAGTAGATTAAAGCTGTGGCGCATTCTGGATTTTCGCGCACAGCACGTTTGTGCATGGCAACCCCTGATGCTTCGGACATAGGTGAGAGAGTCGGTCGAAGAAGGAAAGAGAGGAGCAAACACTGGTTCGCTACAGGGCGGGGCCCTTCAACGCAATATTCAACATTTGATTATGAAATATTTCACTCAGTCGAAGCATTTCAAACTGAAATGATAATTTTCTTTTCTTCTAGTTTGGAGAACTTATTTTCAGCTGTGTGATCAATATAACATTTTCAAAGGTGATGGGGCTCCTGCGTTTTAAACAGGATATAATGATTGCGAGTATTGTGACATTCACGAGGCGGTTCAAAAGACCATACATACGTACGGAAGCTTCTGCCATAAATTTTGTGAAACATGATACAAATGGATGCTTTTCTCCCGTTGTTGTTAACGCATGTACTACATTTTCATGTACTACATTCAGGTAGGGGAGCTTGAGAATTCCATTGAAGAGGAGTCATCGAATTATAATTCGTAGTTTATCGTACACGTGTTAGCTTTATCGTACCAATGAGAATCAGTAAATTGACAATCTCAGATTATTAAGTCGTTTAATTTTATACCTCATTTTGGTGAAATATCTTGGCATCTACAAAAGTTAGAAAAATTTCTGTCATGACCTTCAACTGAGAAAAAGTAGAACTACAAGAGAAGGTCACTATAATATTTTTTATCGCAATTGAATTCTGAGATATCAGCGGGAAAGTGATGACCAAGTACAATTTACTCTTTTTTTTTTGCCAGTTAATGGCTGATTTTTGTATCATGTAATATCTTGTCATCTGAAAGAGATATTCAAATCATTGCATTTTTTACTTGATTGTTCCTCTACAAAATAGTTTTTCAGAACATTTTCTTCATCTTTTTTTGATTTGGCATTTTTTCGCGAAAACTAATGAAAAAATAAAAATGAATTCATATTTCTCTCTACTTCTCTACTGGATAGTTCCCACAACTTTATATATATTCGGTAAAACACCTATGAAACTCACGTGAAAAGATTTAGATTTTTCAATCCATTTTAGGGCAAGAAAACACGAAAAAAATGTAATTTTATTATAACGTGTTAATTTTGTATCTCCTTGATATTCTAATTGAAATTTTTCAAATTAAATTATTTTCCGAATTTGCAATTGATAATTCAGTTATTTATTGAAATATTATTATTGTCTAATAATTATTAATGAACTCATTCTAAAAATCGAAAGAGATATTTCTTGAAAACTCTCACTGTTATTGTGGCTCAGCCGGTCTTTCTGTGAATTTATTATGTCAACAGATAAGAAAATGATATTAGAAAAAAAAATATAGAATGTTATCAGTGACAGCCAAGTGGAGATGGTCTTCCTTGTTTCTCCACTCGCATTTCACGTAGCGGATAGTATTGAATTAGGTGGGTCAAATAATCTTTTCTTTCATGATTTTTTAATGGCAAATAATCACAGACAAGCTATTGCTAATCATACCAACAATGACTAATACCTTGCAGACATAAACTACTCGTTACCAATTGTTTTTTTTTCTTTTTCTTGGTTAATTGGATTCTTTCTCATCATCATTTCAATTTACGGACTAATTTTCTATAGAATTAGTCAGTAGTCATAATTAGTTATTCGACACATTTCCAAGAGCATCCATTGATTCGTTCGTAGCACCATAAATAATCATGAAGAATGCAAAAAATTATTTTGAAGTTTAATGGTCATTTGCACATGAAAGGCAAATATAATAAGAGTTAAGCGAACCATAACCATTTAAAACGGATTCGGCAGAACAGTGGAGAACGAGGTAACTATAATATTGGGAGCGATCCGAGAATTGGAAATCGAGCGAAATGATTTACGCTTGAGTAATTCCAAACTGATAAATACAAATAAAATTCTTGATTTAACAAAGAAAATTGGCGAATGTTTGCTGCTGCATTGTAGCTGAAATAATGCTCATAAGTTTCATGCCGGACATAATTTTGGAAAATAGATTTAGCCTTTCGTTACTCTCACTCAATTGCCCGACGTCGTTCATCGCGTTGCGAGCACTGTGTCGCTTATTCATGATCTTGCTGAATATGAATATATTTGACGTATACATCAAATGAATAATTTATCCATTATATTTGACGTATATTTGTAGTTGCCATTAAACAAATAAATTTATTAATAAATTAATTTTTATTAATAAATTTTTAAGAGAATCAAATTCCGGAAAAAATATGTAATGCGCAAGCAGGATTTGAACCCACGACCCTCTGATTACATGTCAGGTGCTCTACCGCTGAGCTATCGCGAGTTACTATATTTACCATCGAATTTTTTATTCTAACATCTTTTTCTCCACCTCCCATTCACGAGGCAATGTCGCCATTAAATAAATAATTATCAAGTATATTTGACAATAATAAATAGTTCAAAGAGAAAATTGGCGAAAAGCGAAGTCAAATTTACTCGTATAGTTATTTATTTATGTTGCGATTTTTGTAAAAAAAAAAGGCGGCGTCTCGCTCATAGCGCGAGTAACAAAAGGTTAATGATAATGTTGATATTATTTTTCTTTCAGCTGTATAGATTTTAACCGGAGGAGTCAAAAGTTTCAAAATGAAAACTGTAGTAGTCCTAGAAATATTTGAGAAAATATCTCATTTTCGATTTTTTATTTCGATCTTGAAAATTATTGAAATGAAGTGAATTATTTAATAGACTTTTTTAGCATAAATTTCCCAGTCTTTTCAACAAAATTATCACTTTCGCTCAAATTTCATGAGTTTCGTCAGAATGATTTTTCCTAATTTAACATCAAGAATTTCCAACTTATAAAAAAAAAAATTTCCAACTTTCTTCATCCTGTTAATTCTTTGATTAATTTAAGTTATCTAACAAAAGAAAGCAGAGGGGAGGGGGTGCGGGATGCAAGTGGCAGCAAGGGCCGCCACCCGGGTAGGAAAAATTCATTGGGCCAATATTGGCTCAATGCCGGAAGCCAATATGCCAATGCTGGCGCCCAATCCTCAGCCAAGGCTGGCCCAATATTGGTTGAGCATTGGATGATAACATTGTACCAATGCTGATTGCCGAAGCATGGCCAAGCCTCGATAACGAGCATTGGGTACTATACTGGTCCCAATGTTCAGCCAATGTTCATTTTATTGTAGATTTTATGTTAAATACGTAAATTAAAAGTAATTAAGTCTTCTGAAGTGCGTAAGAATGATCAAGATCCAATGTTATTTGAATAAAAAAAAAAAAAAAATAAGCCACCACTTGGGATCGATCCCTGGACCTTCTGATTGCCAGTCTGTTATCTTACCGTACTAGCCATTACGACATTTCATACATTAGTAACTAAATTTGATCCTCATAAATTTATCGCCGTCTACCTTGTTCGGAGAAATGAAATTCGATCGTGATTGTTCAGAAAGTTATCTGATAATGTGAGATAATCTAATTATGTCAAAAGATAAAAAACAATTGAAGCCTTGGCAGCACATTATTGGCCCGACGAGTGGCCAATGATCAGAAGCCAAGCCTTGGGAGTTCAAGTTTCAAACAACGCCTGGCCAATTCTGGCAGGCCAAACTACGGCGCATAGTTGCTCAGCCAATTCTGGAGGCCCGAACAACGGTGTACCGATACTTGGCGAAGGTTTGGCCAAGCCATGGCTACCAGGCTTTGGTATGCGAATTCTTGGCCGTTGTTTGGCCAAGGGTTGAGCATTGGGCGATTCCTACCCGGGCAGCAAAGAACAAGAAAACGGTGGATGACATTACACTCTGAATGTGTCTTTTGCTAGTAAGTCCACGATCCATTATTGTATCCCTCGTATAGATTAATAAAGTGGACGTCAACGAGGGATGAAAGGATGAAGAATCGTTACTTGATATCCACTCACTCAATTCCCACGGCTCCCACTAATTTTATTTTCATTTCTTCATAATACATTTTTCAATTAACCATCTCACTTGCAATTGTTGCTATCCGACTCATTTTTTTTTACTTCTGTTTAATCGATCCTTTCATTAGTCTCCGTAATATAATTTCCATTTTCATCTTATTTAATGTTGAAGATCATAGGGGCTTTTATCATTCTGTGTCAAAGATCAGTTCCTTTCGCCTGGACGTTAGAGAGTCTTTGAAAATACAACAGCACGTTCGTTACAGGAAACCGGAAGCTCCACCCTAGCAGTAGACATGACTACTGCGGTTGCGCACGAATAATACTTCGTTACATAAGACCTTAAATAATGATAATGGTAATAATTTTATATTAGAAAGTTTGAGTGAAACATTCAAATATTTTATGTTGAATGGGTCTTCAAGATATTTACTACTCCTTATTAATTTTTTTGTAAGAATTTTAATATTGTGCATGGAGATGGAATTAATTGTTAGTAATGAGAAAGTCAGTTCGTGATTGTAATGCTCCAAGAGAAGTTGCAGAAATATTAACGTATTCCAATCACAAATTGACCGTAAAATATTCTACGGTTGCTCGAAACATAGTTTAGCTGCTGGCAGAGAATTTTCATGTTGAATAGCTTCTTTCATTTACAACAAAAAATAATTGAAGGATGACAATAAAAAATAATATTCATTGCAATCTTTATACCTGTATTGCAATTAAAGTGAATTTGCTGGTAATATTTCTTTCGGTGGGTTTAGTGAATTTGAATTGGGTTGAAACACTCCCGTCCACGAGATAAAGAAATCGATATTTGAGTTCATCAATATTTGGCAGTACCATTGGAAGGAGTGGAAAAATTAAATTAACAAATGCTTCGATAGAATCTAGTTTTGACTGATAATGATCAAGTCCGGTGATTCTTTTCAGCACAATTACATTTTGAAATATTTGAAATCTCTTGGGAAGGAGTTAGTTGTACTATATCAATTTTCTGCCCACATTTACGGATGTATTGAATGAAATTGGAATGAATTCCTAAAGCTCATAGAATTATTCAACGTGGACGAATTCTTTTCTTCATAGTTTAAAAACTGTGTTTATCAAAGATGCAGAGTTACAAAACTGAACACGAGGTGTATGAGTGCGTGTGAAGTGCAGCTGTCACGATCGCCACCCACCCCAGCGGTACTACGGTACTGACACTACAGGAAAAGAAAAAATGAAGCGAACCAAAGGAGTAAGTATAAGAAAGAAAAGGAAGGTGATGTTGTGAAACACTAATCCATCGTATGAGGTATGCTGTAATTCAACGCTCGTGTAACCGTCCCCGATGCGAAAAATCGCTGATGCTCGATATGATACCACAGAATGAATGGCTCGCGTAAACACGACTTGTGATGTTATTGAACCGTTCACAATGCGAGAATAAAGTTAAACATAGTCGATTGATATTGAACTGTTTTCCATTCCTTGAATAAAAATAATTAAAAGAACGATCACTGCGCTGACTAAATTTGTCTTCTAAGTAATTATGAAATCAATGAAATTCCGACAATTTTGTTGGAACGTCAGGAATAACTGTACCAAAAAAATCGAAATTCACAAGGCATTAAAACTACTCATGAGCTTGATGAAATGTCTCAATAAATAATTAAAGTGAAGATATATTTTCGTGATTACCACTTTTGCTCTAGAAAATCAGATCGATAACATGTCAGAAAATAAAGAGATGATGAAATTTTAGCGGGATCTGCGAGAAAGACTCCTGCCAAAATTTCATCATCTCTTTATTTTCTGATATGTTCTTCGAAAATGAATGATAGATTCCAATCAGATTGTTTTTTTGAACTCAACTACTGCAGAAGTTTATAGATTTTTTGGTTTTCCAGGATTTTATCCAGAACCCGGGTAGAAATCGCCCAATGCTCGACTCTTGGCCGCACATCGGCCAAGAATTCGCATGCCAAAGCCTGGTAACCTTGGCACGGCCAAACCTTCGCCAAGCATCAGTACACCGTTGTTCGGGCCTTCAAGATTGGCTGAGCAACGATTCACCGTAGTTGGGTATGCCAGAATTGGCCAAGCGTTGTTCGAAACTTGCAGTCCCAAGGCTTGGCTCCTGAGCATTGGCCGCTTGTCGGGCCAACAATGTACTGTCAAGGCTTCAATTTTTCTTTTACTTTTTGACATGATTAAATTATCTCACATTGTCAAATGACTTCTGAACAATTCCGATCAAATTTCATTGCCCCAAACAAGGTAAACGGCGATGAAGTTATGAGGGTCAAATTTAGCTCTTGAATTATGAAATGTCCTAACGGCTAGGACGGTAAGGTGACAGAGTTACACATAAAGTTATATAAATTGTTTTTTATGGATGATGTTTGGAAGAGTACATGTATTCCTCTTCTCCTACATCAACACTCCATACTGATAAAATGTAGATGTTCCAGAGATGTCCACATCCACTAACTTCATTTATCATAAGTATGATATTAATGATTATAGTTTTTTTTTCACTGTTTTCTGCTGCACATATGTAAATATTATCTTTTTTAAGTGTTAATGAAAACTGTTGATATCAAAAAAAAAAGTAAGGTAACAGACTGGTAATCGGAAGTTCCAGGGTTCAATCCTAAATGCCGGCTTTTTTTTCTTCTTTCTTTCCTTAAATAACATTGGATTTTGATCATTCTCACGTGCTTCAGAAGACTCAAATACTTTTAATCCATGTATCTAACATGAAATCTACAATAAAACAAACATTGGCTAAACATTGACTGAACATCGGCACCAATGTAGTACACAATGCTCGTTATCGAGGCTTGGCCATGCTTTGGCAATCAGCATTGGTACAATGTTAGCATCCAATTCTCAAACAATATTGGGCTAGCCATGGCTGGGGATCGGGTGCCAGCATTGGATCATGAGCTTCCGGCACTGGGCTAATATTGACACAATGAATTTTCCCTACCCGGGTGAAGTATTTGCAGTTTCATTCTGAAACGGGGCTAGCTAGCAAGCTGAAAATTTCACCAGAAGTTTGCTATGTGTGCCTCAAGCTTTCACAAAAATTTCAGCTAAATCGACCGGATATTTTTTGAGAAAAATGAAAATGTCGTTTTTTCGATTTTTCTCGATGAAAAATGGAATCACAGCGTCCCATCTCAGCGAGGAGATGCGTAAGATGGGTAATAGGAGCTCAGATTTTTAGTTGATCCAGTATAAAACTTTTATGAAATTTCTCGTGAAAATCTTAATTTCACGATAACTTAATAAATAATTTAGCTAGAGACCTCAAATTTCGTGGGGTTATACATCTGTGGAGCAAGAAGTTTGGTATGGAAACTGATTGGAATTGGTTCAGTAATTTCTTAGATAGTAGAATAGAAACATCCGAAAAAGCAAACTATAGCTTCAAAACTATTCAATTGATTATATTTCGGACGAACCCTCTGAGGCCTATTTTGGATTCCTCATTCCACACACAGAACGATGATGGTAAATTTAAAATTAAAAAATTCATTTTGAAGCACTCCAAAATGAATCTTCTGAATATCCAAAGTACGATGTTCAAATTACGCACAAGTAGTGGGGATCCTGCTCGTTGGTGAATGTCTCGAAGAAGGATGGAGATTAATTTTTTTTTGTAATGAGCTTTCCAAGTCCGTAAAATAAGAGCTACAAAGTCTTACGTAAATTTTCCAATTTTCGTTATTTATGGACTTATTCGATATAAACTATAATATTTCGAATCAAACTCTTGTTAAGGAGGTTCGCGCGTGGCACCACTTTCTCTCCTAAATGATTTATTGGTTCTTGAAGAATATCTGGAAAGCTAAGTGAGATATACTATTTTTGCATTCATCCTCTTTTGTGGCTCTTGAAATTCTCTCCAAGAGAGGATTGGTGTAAATTGCTCTATCTCGCTTAATTTCCGTACATCGTTCCGCTTAAGAGCCACATAAAAATCACTCACCATATGTTTGACATGAAATTCGGCAAACACGGAATTTCAAGCAAAGTTCAGTTCATGAGGAAATTTCACAATGATTCATCATCAAGAAATAGAGATATTCAATTTCAAAATTTATACCTAACGCCATGAAAACAATGTTTAACCTACGAAACATCACTACTTTGCGATCGAATGTCTCAATTTCTGGATGGTAAAATGTTGTGTAATTTCTTCACAAATTAAATAATGCTTCAAACTTTGCGTTCAGAGAATTGTACGTGATAAAATTAGAAAATAATTTGCATGTGAGTGCGTGTGAATCTCGTTAAATAAGAATGTACCAAAAAAAATCGTTCCCTAAAACGAAAAAATTCGATGGTTATGTCAATTAATCATTTCTATAATATCAATTAAGCGTTAATCATGTAGACAGAGTAGTAACGGTTTGTTTCACGTATCCGGCAATCTTACTGACCCGATAAATATCGTAAAATTTCAGAATAGAGCTATTAGACTAACGACGTTATTGTCGAGTTTCTTGAATTATATCATCAATGGAAAAAAGCTAATTGTGATCCACCCAAACAATTAACTTTCAATTAGGAACCTGTGACCAACGTCTCTTGAATTCATTTGTCCTTTTGTTTCAACAGCAATACATATACTCTAAAATCCCTGCTTACTATAAGCTTTACGATGCAGCACATACATGCAATGTAAGTTCGGCCGGATGCCCTAATGGTTGGAGCCATAACAAAGAAGGAGAAGAAGCTATGTAAGTCTTGGCACATACGATTGGCTATTGGCAAGTGGAACATATTTCGAGTGCAGTTTTATACGTTCTAACCATTTCTCTTCAACTCTACCATATTCTTCTGAATTCACACTCAAAATACTAATGAATCTATTATACTCATTATTATCAGACAAATTTAGTAGACTTTAGATATTTTATCAGTTAACTTTTTCTTTCGAACTGGAATTATCTGAAACCTGCGAGAGTTAAGAGAATTCACATGATGATCTTTTTATAGCGTGAAATTTGAGCCATAAAAAACTTCTCACGAAAAATATTCGATCATTCTTAAATTTTGAGATACAGTTCTTAAAGGCAGAAAGATAGAAAACTTTATATCCATTCGTATTAATACCTATTTCCAATCGTTTGAAAGAGGGAGGAAAGCTATGCTTCTTCAGTGGATATAATTTGCAAAGTTTCATGATTGTGATTTGTTCTATTCCATGGAACACATAATATACATTATGAAGAAGGACAGATCTTATATTAATAATTATTATCCCGTTATGAATAATTTGAAGTCAAAACTGAGATCATTCTAATGAGACTGACCATTAGACACATATTCGATACTTTCCTAGATCTTTTAACCCACTACAAGCACCTTTGAACAACGAAAAAAAAAATCTCATTGTATTTTATTATTGTGAAAAATTTATGTGAAATATTCGTCCATAGTCAAGCTATTTCATTGTTGCGTAATTAGCCCTATGGTTTCCTCACTCATTATATTTTCGATAATTTTGATGTTCACTATATCTCTAAGAGAAAATTTCAATTGAACAAGTATGTTCTCATTGTCTTCACGCACGAAAATATAATTTGGATATGAGGAATGATGATTTTCATTACAAAAAAAAATGTTCAAATTTCAATAATGGTAGGAAACTGCGTTCCTAACGCTACTTCGCTTGTTAAGGGACAGGAATTAGCCTTCTTCGCTTAACTTGGGCGACGAATCCTGCCTGAATTACTTTTTCCCCAACCTGGGTGAACATGATACTATTGTCTTCGGTGAATGTACAGATTGACACACCCATTCTATATCTAATTCAGTCTGTCCAATGAATGAATAAAATTTAATGTAAAATTGCTGTATGAAGGAACAGCGGATTGGGGATAACACTGAGTGCGTTTGATTTCGAGGCAATTGGAATGGAAATTTGGTATAACACTGGATAGCTCAATCGGTAGAGCGCCTGACGCGACATCGGAAGATCCTGGGTTCGAATCCCGGTGGAGGACTATTCAATTTTTTCTCGAAAAAGTATTGAATATGGGATGGGGGTGATAAGAGACACATTTACTTTATCTTCTTCTCAAGTTTAAATTTCTGCATGAAAAATTTACTTTTCATTACTGTTGCTACGTTCACACGCTCGAGAAAAAATTTTTTCCAGGATAGCCTGGAAATAGTATATTTCCGGACGAGAGAGACAGAGTTTTGCAAGGAGTGTGAAGTTGGCGCCCGAGCCGAAGGGGAGGGCTGCCAATCACACGACTTGAAAAACTCTGTCTTTCATGTCGGGAACATAGTTTTTCTTTAGTGATTTTACGTTCTCAAGTTCGAGAAAGGGTTTTTTCCAGGCTAGCCTGGAAAAAAATTTTTCTCGAGCGTGTGAACGTAGCAACAGTAATGAAAAAACCCTTTCTCGAACTTGAGAACGTAAAATCATTAAAGAAAAACTATGTTCCCGACATGAAAGACAGAGTTTTCCAAGTCGTGTGATTGGCATCCCTCGCCTTCGGCTCGGGCGCCAACTTCACAGTCCTTGAAAAACTCTGTCTCTCTCGTCCGGAAATATACTATTAAAAGATTCATGTAAACTCATAATTACGAAAACTCACATTTTCTTCATTCAATTTTGCAGTTTTGCGATAAACAAAGAGGTACAAATACGCCAGGAAAACCATAGAAATGAAAAAGGAGAATTATATCCCGTAAATTAAGTCAATTAACGGTGATGGCAGTTTTATAATGCACACGTGTGACTTTGACGAATCGATAACTTAACATATTAGTTTTCTCCGCAACGCGACAGACAGCGACAAAAGACAGAAGGGCGAGGGGAAGGGGCGGGGAGAGTGAATTTTATCCGATATCACCTCACACACTTTGATCGCATTCGGGCAGGAAACAGGAAGTGACGATTAACCCCATCGACCCATGTCTTCACAGTTGTGTGGCAGGTTTTATTTTGCGGGTACCTGGGTTATCCAAACGTGTCGATTCAACTTTTTTCCTGTGCATTAAAAATCACCATGATTGACAATCAAAAGTATTTTCCACATCAAATATTTTAGAATTTGGAGGAAAATATTTTTTACCAGCTCTCCATTTGAAATTCAAAACAAAATTTATGTTGAAATTGAATTATTTTAATGCTCAGAATGATTGTCTTGTTCTTGTTGTAAAATTATTTACAAGTGCTTTGTCCAAAGACACACCATGAACCTCCGTCGCTGATTGGCATAATCTTAGCGAAAAGATGGCGACGTTAAATAAGTATAAAAAAAAAATATTACTTAAGAATGAATAAATAAATTATTTTTCGTTATTAATTAATGTTTACAGTCTTTGGATCATGTATGGAATTCTACATCTAGCACTGATCTGGAATGCCTTATCCTGGTTTGAGTTGGAGATCCAAATCAAGATTTAGACCGAATAAGGCATCCGAACAAGGGCCTGACGTTCGGAGTCAAGCCAGCCTGATCAGATCCGGATCGAAATTTCTAGTCGGGTATAATTATCTAATACGTTAGTTCAAAATTTAAAAAAAAAAGAAAATCTATAATTTCAGTATTTTTGTGCATCCTGTCGTAAGTTTTCGGAATGAGTCGCTGAGTCTCTTTGAAGCTCGTCGTATTGATTGTTTAGTACCGATGATTCATGGGGATAGTCGAGAGACGAGTTACACGCAGCCCTTCAAATGTATTCCAAGCACCCTGAATTGCTCACAAGCCTCTTACTCTATATCCAATGCACGCCCAGTTTTGATTCACCATGTAGACTCTGTATTGTAGAGGGAAATCAGTCAATTGAACAAGACTTTGAAACACTTTCCTTCCACGCTATACAATTGTAAAGTAAACAAGAAAAAGAGCAAAATTATACTTCAAAAAATGAATTATAATGATTTTTTACGATTCCAAAAGGTAGTATCCAAAAGAGGGCTCCACAAAGAAGACAAAACGTTGATACTGAATCTCAAATTTTTTTGAAGAGCTTGTCTTTCGAGGATAAATATGATGTGCAAATCCATTTCCCAGGAAAATTGCTATAGATACCGTAGAAAAACTGATTTTCTCAGGATTTCCAATATATTCAGAAAATTTCATTAAAAATTAATCTACGAAAAATGGAAATAACTGTCAATTACAAAAGAATTATCATACTTTGAGGAAATTTCCGAAGTGAACATGTGCACAACCAGTTTAACCGTCATACCAAAGTGGATTCAACATAAATTGTTCAATGATATTAGCATTGAATTAATTAGATCTAACGAATTTATCAGTATTTAATTGAAAATTTCTGGTAGTGTATGGTTTTTCCCATGATGATAAATATGAATTCCGCCTCTAATACGAGAATTGTAAACGATATACGAGCTTTGACGTTATTTTGATAAACCACTCGGATATGTCTCAAGGGAAAAAGAAACGAGAAATGCGTAAAAAAATAAATGAAAGAGGGTGAAACGAAGGTTATTTTTATCATTTCCAAGTTTACGCTCTCTCCCTCTTCACATTTTTTTTCTTCATGATTAAAAATATCAAACAAAGAGGCATAAACTCAGAAAGTAAAATACTGATTCCAACAAAATGGTTTTGTGTTAATAAAATTAAAAAAAATTGATCTCATAAATTTGATTGTTTCCAGTTGGAAGTGTACAAAATTTCTGTAATCGTACAGTATATGCAATCCCATTTAAAGGGGAGGTTGGGGAGATAAGTCAGATATATGAGAAAAAAATGGAACAAATTGTAGAAGAAGATATCAATATACAGTAGAACGTCAATCATCCGAATCAATTGGGACCGAGCCCTTTCGGATAATCGAAAATTCGAATAACCGAAGACTAATATTTCGTGTGCAAAGAAGAATTTATTTTTTCAAAATGATGGAATACATTTATATTTAAGGAAACTGAGAACATGAATAATACCAGAACATGGTTTCGTGAATTGCCCTAATAACCATTGTATCATTGAATGGTATAGAAGAAAGTTAAATATGTCTTTGAAAATAATCAAAACTCAGAGACTTGTGTCGCTTGAGTCTGCGGAAGAAGTAATTCTTCAGATAACTTGACGAAATCCGCGCTGAGCTCGTTGAAATGCCAAAAACAAATGAACCTTATTTGGGGCATAATCGTTCAAATAACTGAGCATTGGAATCAACAAAATTACACCGGCCCACAAAAAAAAAAGTGGTCTGCACTTTTTATCGGACCTACCTATCTTTATGTATTTTGAAGCGCTGAATCCGAGTCTGGAGTCAATTTTGCCCTTACACCCTCAAAATTTTGAGTAAATTGCGAAAAAACATAAAAATCGCCAAGAATTAGCAGTTTTGGTAAGAAACAAAATGTATGGAACTATAGACCAAGTATGAATTTTATGTATTTTGCTCGGCTGAGTCCAAATATGGAGTTTATTCAACCATGAGCCATCTGAAATCTACGTAAATTGCGAAAGAAAATCCGAAAGTTGCAGGAAAAGGCAACAAAGTGCAGTTATTGTGATAAAATAAATTCTACAGAGCTGGATTAACAGATTGATCATGATTTTTATGTAGTTCGATCCGTAGAATCTGAATATTGGTCCTGTTTGGCTTATATATCTTTTAAAATCTAAGTAAATAGCAAAAAATCTCTGAAAATTTCAGAAAATTGCTGTTTTATAAAATTAATTTTCTGACCGTCTTCTTGATTAATAATTGAATAAATTGGCTATTCTCGGTCTAATACGATGATGAAATGAAAAAACTCAATGAATATCTTGTCCCGACATTTCGATTCCTTTCTGATATCCCCTGAAGAGGATTCCGAACATCGACCGAGAATTCGCATATCAGAGCCTGGTAACCATGGCTCGGATAAACCTTCGCCAAGCATCGGTACACCGTCGTTCGGGCCTTCAAGATTGGCTGAGCAACGATGCACCGTAGTTGGGCATGCCAGAATTGGCCAAGCGTTGTTCGAAACTTGGCGTCCCAAGGCTTGGCTTCTAAGCATTGGCCGCTTGTCGGGCCAATAACATACTGCCATGGCTTCAATGTTTCTTTTATCTTTTGATACGATTAAATTATTTCACATCATTTAATAACTTCTGAACAATTCTGATTGCATTTCATTTCCCTGAACAAGGTAAACGGTGATAAATTCATGAGAATCAAATTCAGGTCTCCTCCTTAACCCAAAATTTACCGAGATATTTTAGAGTCAATTCAGTTGAGTTAATTTGACGATGTAATTACTGTTCTGCAATATCTTGAAATCTGTGACAGATATAGCGGGTTTTGTAATATAGTTCTGTAACTCTCATTTTTCTCTTCATTGCGCAAATTTCATGATATCTCTTTTCTCGTCCCTCATCACTAAGCTAGCTTTTTCAGCACAAATTTCTTTAGCTTCTCAATCAAACCCTGAAAATTTATCAATTTTCCAATCCCTATGAACTATTTTTCACAATTTCCAAGTCCATCATACTAGTGAGAGCAGTTTGTAAATGAAATCAGTTAATATTACTCGAAGTCATGGAAATATCTAAGTTGATGAGTATAACACATGTTTTATATGTATTCACCAAGCACTTGACCGACGCATCAGGTCTGTTCATTCAAGGCCGGCCAATAAACTCTTCAGTATTGTCGGGGCATTTGTACGCCAGCCGAGATCATCTCAACATTCTCTCAACAGTCATATTATCCTCCCCGCACTCATTCAAACAAAGGAAAACTTTCATATATACAGAAAATAATAGAAAGAGGAAAATAAAATTGTACATGTGTCAGTATCTTTATAACTTCATTATAAAGGAAAAGATCTGCTCTCATCATTTGTGGATCGACATTATTTGTATTACTATTATTAGCCTATTTGGCAGCTAGTGAATTGGAGGGAAGAACCGGTCGCTAACTATTTCACTTTCACTGACCATTGATTTTATATTTTACTTTTCAAAAAAGAGGAGGAGAGCAGAAGCAAATAAGAGAAACATTTGTGGCTTATATTTGGTTATGAAAAGAAGGAAAAAACATCTTTCATGCTTAGGATTACATTACCGGAAAGGTGATCAAACACTTTCATTGGAAAAAAAACACTCTTTGATTAATTTCAAAAATTAAACTCAAATGGTTAAATTCCGCAGTATATATACAGACACAAGCGTAGTAGCACTAACTTCTCCAGCCCGATGACTCTTGACAACGAGTAAGCCCACTTATTCATATGCCTCTAGAAGATAAGCGTTAATTCGATACTTCCTGCAAGGCACTGGATACTTTACAGCTGAGATTTCCTAGGATGATTAATCTTTTGGGATCGTTTGAATGTCTGTATGGATTGGAAGTAGTAGAGAAGAAAGAATTTCAGAATGATAATGGAATTGAAGAACGTTGTGACTATTTGCACGAGCCACGAGTCGACGGGTGTCTATGGGAGATGTGAGGTAAAGATACCAGTAATTTTACGGTAATTCAACGGTTGTTCATGAATAGTCTTCTAAAAGTCTGAAGCTGGTTGACGTTGTTTGTCGATAAATACTGAATACTTACGTTTAGTAACCAAGAATACTCAAATAAGTGAATGAATGAATAAATAGAACCACGAGAATATAATGACAATATCAAATTGAATAGGTATGAGAAGTGGAATCGTTTCTTATCAAAAGTTTTTTTATAGTTTTTTCAATAAAACTAAAATCTGGATATTATCATTGAGGGAAAATTGGAAAATAAAATGTTCACTCATAAAAAGGGGCATCATTCGGGAGCAACTTGCCGCTGGATTATCAGATAAAACTATAATGATAACTATGATGATAGCAAATCCCCACTTGTTTTACCTAGATATGTTATTACCCAGACACTCAACGACTCAACTGTATTTCGACCATACTACTCTGAATTCGGATGAAAGACATTTGATTACAGGCAACTAGGCATTTTTCAATCGGAAATTAATTCATTTCATCATTAAACACAATTGTAAAAAGAAAAACTTCATACTTTTCATTGGATAATTAAAATTAATTGAAATAAATGATACTCTAAACTTCTCAAATAATCAGAAGTATCGTTTCATTATCAATTGAGTACATATATATCGAAGTTGAGGGGAGTAATATCGTTGATTGCATGTTTTGCGCACAATTCTTTGTAGCTCTCGCGGACACTCATAGCTATGAGTCATACTTGTTTTTTACGAGAGTGCAATACTCCCGAGTGAACGATATCTTCCATTCTCTTTTTCGTAAGCTTGAGGGAAAAACGTTTGACGTTAACACAAGGATTCGAGTTAGAGAAAGAAATGAGAGAGGGGGGAAAATATACGTTGCTTGCAGCATTTTGTAGGGAGAATCAAGGAGAAAAGATACAGTGAGATATGGAGGAGAAGGGAAGCAGGTAGGAGAGAAGGTTACTGGCTACAAGGAACGGTAAACCACTCCACGGGATCTTAGTAAATGACGTTATCCATCCTCTCAGTTTTTTTTCTTCATTCCTTTGCTTCCCTGAATACAAACATCAATGAATTCTAGAAATAATGGATAATTTTTTATACATTCCAATTCATTCAATTACATAAATTTGATTGAGAATCCAGGAGACTTCCCACTAAGAAATCATATAATGTAATCAAATTTGGAGCAATGGTGTAAAAAATCTTCAATCAACAATTTATTTTGAGATTCCTATTTGTTCAATTATCTTGAGAATTTTGAATCAAAATTAATAGTATCATAGCATTTTCTGGAACAAATTCTTCGCTCCTCTGATTGGTGCATTAACAATTTTAAGAATCCTCTCATTTCCATTATTGGAAAAATGCAAAAGTCTGACAATTCATGACATTAAGTGAAACGTCTTAATTATTTGAGTTGAAGCATAAAATTATTCACAAATTTCAATTGTAGAGAAATCAAATGGCATTTCGCGCTCGTGACGATGAAGGCATCTCGCGAAAACGGTCAACTAAAAACCGGTTGTTATAAATCCGTCGTGAGAGGCATAGGGGCCTACAAACATCTATATATAGTATATATACGTTTATCCAATAGTTCTACCTGTGAGGAAATGTGTAATCTTTCTTTTGGTAGAGTCTATCCTTACTAACAATTCGGCCAAAAAACGTGGCGTAAATTAAAATTCACGAGAAGAAAAAAAAAAGCAAACGCTTGTTTGAACCACGTTTTAAGGATTATGTACATGTGTAATCCTTGGTGAAACAGAGAAATACACTTTGGGAATATGTTAAATGAGATATTTGAATTATTCGGTCCATTCAAAATGTGATGATCTATTTATTTGGGAATCAGGAAGTTTTTGAGGTCAATATAAATGTTAGAATATTGGAGAAATGAAGAAAAGTAAATGGATGGTGAAAAAATGACGATGAACATTTTAACCTTAACCTTCAACCCATTTAACTAAGGTCGTTAGTGTCAACGAGAGCGAGTACATCAACTATTTTGAGATCGGCGATGCAAACCACATATTTATAGCTACCGATGATATCCAACTTGTGATTCAGACATGCTTGGTAACTGAAGATGCGAAATTCATATGGAAAGATATTATAATACAATTTTTTTTGGACCAATACTTCCCGCGATTCTCGAAAAGATTTGAGGACACTGATTGAACGTGAATAATTAACCAATATTCCCAGCGGTTGCAGAAATGAAGGCAATGTGTGTCACAGTCTCAGCCGTCAGACTTCTACACTGAGAGAAAAATTGACTTGTACCTAAACCAAATAATTTGACCAGAAGAAAACTTATTGACCAGAAGAAAACTTAATGATCGTCAAAGAAACTGTTTACACGAAATAATCTGAATTGGGCAGAAACCTTCTCTATTTTTCTTCAGTACTAAACGCATTATAAGAATCCATTGCATATTGTAAAACTATCTTAACATTATTCCATACAACCTAAATTATTTCAATAAACGAAATTGTGATTGGCATTAAATTTCGTCTTTTCTTTTAGCAAGATTTTTTTTTAGGCACAAGTGAGTTTTTTTCTCAGTGTATATAGATTCAGGTGATATTAAGGGTCGATAAAAGCAGTTTGGGGGACAATCTGCGGGGCTGAGGGATAGGGAAAAGATAGAGGTTTGGAACTTTATTCCTTGAGTATTAGCTATTGGGGGAGTTTCCCCCAAAGATCAGTGAGGGCCTGTTGACCACCTGGAGATTGCATATGGGTTAACATTCGAAAAACAATTTGACAAGTTATTTTCTACTCTCTTCTGCATATATACATATATTGGGAACTTTGGAATCAATAATATAGTAAAGAAGTTAATTTCGACAAATTTTTTCTCCCAAGCCAATCGAAGATGCATAAATTTTGTCGAAATTACTTTTTGTTTTTCTGTGGTGCATACAAAAAATTCAAAGCAAAATTTTCCTAGCTATCCAACTGAATCATTGAATTTTCTAATATGCGTCAACTTCATTGTCAAAACTGTTATATCCACAAAGTAACGCGTTAAATCTCCTTCATATTCCAACTACATCGATTGAGTTAGATCATGGTACGAAAGGCGTGTGAATCAAACACAACCATAATCGAACCATTATATATTGGATAACGAGTTGGGTTACTTATCCAGTTGAAAGGACTGCAAGACCAAGAACTATCAAGAAGTGAAAGAACAAGGGGAAAACGCTTGAGGAAAGACCATTCTGTTCCATCTAAACTAGAATTCCTCCATCTTCTGCCTTTCATAATTCAATAAAATTTGAGATCATTGAGTAAATTATGGTGAGATCATCCAATTGAATTTTCAAGCGGCTACGGAGAACCACAAAAAAAATACTGACACTTTGTGCCTAAGGCAACAATGTATATTGATATTGAAAGAAAGTTATATATAAAACATTAAGAAACTGTATTTTCCCTCAACTGTCAATATATATACCTCCGTAAAGTTAGCAGTACAAGGTAGTCTGAGAGGGGGGTTTACAAATAAATATTTATGTGCTTTTTTTTGTGGAACCCAAAATTTTTTTGCTTTTATTCGTAACCTAAAAATCGAATATAAAGTCGTGAAAAGTGCAAAAATATCCTGAGTAAGCACATTTTCGAACGAATGTAGTAAATGATGTACGGAAAATTATGTGCTCGGCCGGAAAGGAAGGGAGAACTCATTTCTGGATCGAAAAAGTCATTCTCCAATTATTTGTTGCACGTTTTTGAATTCTAAATGTTTTAAAGACGAGAAAAGAGTATTCTTATCGAAATTCCCAGCCATACAAGGATGGAAAAATTATGTGCGCGCGTGAAAACAATCATAGCCCACTGATTAACAATTTGCTTCCAATAATTATTTGTTCCAATGTTACCTATGATAACGTATTGATCCATGATATTAGGTGACTCCCTAGCAGTATTTCTTTGAAAACGAGCGAGAATAATAATGTGTTCGACTAATATATATTACATGGATGCTTCCTAAATTTAATTATTGTTATCGTAATTATTTGTTGAGATACTGAGTAGACAATGACATCACTAACAGGGCTATCACTCTCTGCAGTGTCACAAATAATGACTAGGGAATCTATGGACCCTAGTCATACCTCTGAATGAATGCTCATAGCGAGCTCATAGAGAGCACATTATTTTCCGATACTCAGTTGCATATTATTTCGTTAGAAAAAATATAGAGGAATGAAATTAGGAATCTCGATGTTTCCAACCTGGATAGATAATTAGCGAAGGTTCGATTCACATCGACTCTTAACTTCTCGGGGTTTCCTGAATGAGCACATAATTTTCCGACGGTGGAAGGTGCAGGAAAATCGAAGACCTGTGCATTTTCCCGATATCTGTTGAAACAGCATTAAGTCTGATCAAACGAATGATCGTGAGCGACGTTTCTACATATTTGAAGTCTATGCAGATAGACTCTTGTAGAAGTCGTGTTCTTTGCACTCATCACTTGTGAATATGCTGGGCAGCTAGAGCCGTTGTGCGCATGTGCAAAAGATCGGCCGCCGATCACGCAATAACGTAAAAAAAGCAATATCTTGAGAAGGGTCCAGAGAAGTTTCACCAAAATTTACAAGAAAACCAGGAATAAATCAGTCTCCAACAAATTTTTTTTCTAGATTTTTAGGAGTTTGCATTCTCTAGTTGCCATACACATTTATGTTTCAATTGTTAATAACAAATAGAAAAATTGCATTTTGACAATTGGAAAATTTTTCTCATGTGTCTTCTACTCTATTGCCACAAAAAAGTATTCTTTCTTTTTCTTCATATGACCGATATTCACTGAGACGCGAGCCTCCAAAGCTGGAGAGAAATGAGCACAAACGTTTTTCCAAAAATGATCGTAAAATTTTCAAAAAACTTTATTTTTTTTTTCTTGTAGGAAATGACTTGTTTCAAGCATTTCCGCAACATATCAAAAAATGAGAAATCAAAACTCGAAAAGTCATCCAAATATATTAATTTAACATGTTATAAATTTCAAGAAATTTCGCCTTCATTTTTCTAGAATCAGCATTTTTTTCCTTTGCAGTTAGATAGTAGGGCTTGATTGCATTACTCACGGCAATTACCGCAATTAAATACGATTAATTAGACACCAGTTCACCCTCGAGAGAGAATGAGGCATTAGGGCTATACATATACACACATGCAGAATTGAGTACGTCACGAAGGGAATAGGAAAGAAGATGAAGCAAAGAGGATATACCACGATGTTGTTAGAGATCCCAGGAACCCAAAGTCCTCATTTCTTGTGTGAGACTAATTAATTATCTATTCGTAGTGGAGCATGAACCGTACGATCATCTCTTCGACCCCTTCAGATAATTTGATCTGTATCAGAAAAAAAATCCTATGAACTAATTTTTTCTTTTCTTTTTCATCCATCGTTTTCAGAGGAAAAAGGGAAACGAAAGGAATTTAAGATAACTCATAAACATGATCGATAATGACACAAACAATGACGGTTTTTGTTCACCCCCATTTTATTTTTTTATTGTCTTTTTTGGAGGGTCAGGAATGCGAGGGAACAGACAAGAGGGAGAAGACCGTCAATGTAAGCATAGTTGGGCACCAATGTTGAACAGCTGCGTTCGGTAGTGGCAGACATTTTGTACCCCCATAACCCCCTACAGAATACCTACCAGCGATGGGTTCTCTCACTCTCTTTCTCTTCTCCCCCGTTTCAGTCTCTTTTTTTTATATTCAAGGCTAGAAGTACACTCACTAGTACCAAACTCTCATGTGATCTTGGATTACCAGTCGAGCCAAAAATCCCTACAGCCGCACTTTCATGAATTGTCAAGTGATTATTCAATTTTATTTTCATGAAATTTTTTCTTCAAAAATTTGCATTGAAAAAAGAGAAAAACAATAGAGGAGGATTTGAAAGATGTAAAGAGGCTTCTCATTGTATTGGTCTTTGAAGGAGGTTAGCTCGTTGCTTCAACCGTAGAACTTGGGATTGGCTTCACAGAAACGCCGCCCGAGGATTTCCCAGAAATTTCATTAATTGTGTGAAAAAAAAGAAAGAGGAAATTGGAATATGAACAGAAAATTTCATTTTTTCTCTTTAAAGTGAAGATTGTCTGGCGATACTGAAGGTGGTAGATCTTAGAAAAAAATAATTCCCCGGAAAAGAGCAGAAAACTCCCAACTAGAAAATAGCATGATATTATGTATTTCGGTCAACTAGTTATTTTTTCAAATTTAAATTCTCTCAACGAGTATTAGCGATACAATGAAGATGAAAGTGGTTGAAAAAAATCCTTTCGCAAAACCTTGGAAACTATTGGGTCCATATTAATTGGAGTATCGTAGTTCTCAGCTGAAATTTCTCGTTCTGTCCAGTGAAATCGCACTAAATTTATTCACGGAACAGAAAAGAGAAGATTGATTCAAAGTCGTGTCGATATATTGTATGCTTTCGATCCCGATTCCGAACAGTCTTTGATGCCCAGTGGTTTTGAAAGAGAAAAGTTGTGTGATCACCATGAGGCCGTAACATCTTTCCCTGAAGAACCAGTTCTTAGCGTTAAATTGACGGTTCTCACGCATCAACCTACGTCTACAAGTCTCATTGGGATAATTATACGGGTGATCAAGGCGACAGCATTGAGAACCACTGAAATGCGACCCGATCGTTTTTGTATTTTCTTTTTTTGAACCAACGGGAATGGCCTATACGCACATACACATGCAGAAAAAAGAGCGAGAGAAAACATAAGTGAAGAAAGAAGGGGCAAGGGTACCAACCGAATGGCCAACTAATGTCGAATTAGAGGCCATTGGAAAACAAGGGTGACATGCGCCTGTGTTTTATTCTACCGACAGATAAATTTCACGAAAAAAAGAATAAATGAATGGATAGAGAAAAACTCTCAGGGTCAATTGTTTACCAGTCAGTTGAGTCATCCATACGATTCATGGTAGAGCTAACATGACGAATAGCTCTGAGAACTCGATTATGATAAGTATGATGATTTATTTTTCCGCTTCAATTGATAATTCAAAGCTTTTCGGATTGTTTTTTGCTTCAAGAATTGACATTCATTTGAGTAATTACCACGAAACATCTCAGAATCTATGGGAGATAATGTGATTTCCATAATAACCTTCTTCGCAGCTAATTTTTCAATAAAAATTAGTCAATTATAAAAATTTTGCCATTTTCATTATTCTTCAAGACATCTCGCGAAAAGTTATTGATAACCATTTTTTTTTTCATTTCACTACTCTACTTTGAAACAAAAAAAAAGTGAAGTGTTAAGGACATTTTTGACAACTTGGGATGTTTCTTATATACGAAATAGGAACCGGAACTCAGTACGTTCGTGCGCAGAATCGATTATCCAACTGCACACGTACTGTCATGCATAAGAAGCAGCCCCTGGAGGGACTCCACACACCGGTGAAACTGCCCGGGCCCATTCTCTCTATCTCTCTCTTGTTACACGCGAAATGTGCGTGTGCCACTCACATTTTTCGGTGTTTTCCCTCAGCCCCCTCTTTTGTAAGTACACTCCTTGATTTCATTGTACTTGTTCGATAACACCAAATTCAATAGAAAAAATTCAAAAGACCGCTAGCTCCGATGTAGCTATTACTATCATTATTATTATTATTCCTATCATCATTATTATTAGTATTATTATTAATATCAATACGAACAATTGAGAATTATTTATGAAGAAACAAATCGATTAGTACAGGATGATGTCGATGGTGGGTTTCCGCCAATGACCAACGGAATATTCAGAATTTTTTGAGGTTACAATCATTTTTTCTCTTCTTTTATTGACTAGAAAGCATAGAAAGCAAGATATTGACGTGCAATTGTTTTCATGGGAAAAATTTTTAATCTATAAAAATTTATCTATGATGAAGAAGGAGAGGTTCAATTTTTCTATTTTTTATCAGGAAATTTTTATTATTTCATTAAAACCATAACGGGTATACGAGACGGTTGGCAGGAGGGGGTCTGTACCGGCCGGCGTCTCCAACAGATACCAAGGCGGACAAAAATGCTTCTCGATATCATTCAAAAACTTGCACACTCGTTATGTTACAATAATTATAATTTCATAATTATCAAGTTTCAAATGGTTGTCGATAGTTTGATTTTTAACTTATAACTCACGTAGATTGATTAACGATGTCCTTGCTAAAATCGGCGGGAGCACCACACTTTTAATGAATCCTTCTTTTTCCCGTTGCACCGTAAACCAGTTCACTCAACTCGACGCCACTCGATGCCGGCAATCGGACTACTGCGCACAAGCCCACACGCAGCCTTGATGGAGTATTAGTGTTGGGGTTATGTGTTGGAGTAGCACTACCAAGTAGTGTCCTCTGTTGATACAAAATAACGTTTCTGGAAGATATCTGAATCAGTCCAGTTGGTAAGATGAATTGCGGAAAATAATATTTTATTTATTTCTTTATTTATGAAAAAATGAATCAGAATATACATATATACACATATTTTCCACTCATAATTCACGATAAAATGTATTCCTGATTCTTCGTGATCCAAGATCCGTTCGGGAGTCAATTGTTTCTCTGGCTCCCTGACAATTAACTGAAATAAATTATTCATTATTTTTGGATTTTTTTTTTAAACTGAACGCTTTTACATATAAATTTGAGATTTCGTGGACAGATAGATCCAATTTAAAAAACTAGGAATCTTTGCATGGCCTTCATTGTTGAGAAAAATTAAGGTTACTGAAAAGTTTCCCATAAAAATTGTTCTATCTTGTTCAGACTCCAAGATATCACCAGGAAAGAATTATTTTCAAATCTAACGGACATGCTAAGTATGAATTCGATGGATCAAGTTCCGAAATTTCATGGGAAAATGTGGCAAATATGCCAGAAGATGTTGGAGAAAGTTAATTAAAAGATTATTATACATTTGAGGTACCACGTTCTCGACAAGGTATCTCGTAACTTGGTTTAAAATGAGTATCTTCGATATTCTTTTAGCAACGAATGTTGAAGACCATATAATATATTGAAAAAAACTATCTTCCTTTGTCAACTTCTCTTTGATTATTGATGAAATTTTGAAAATTACGAGAATTTAGTATCTTCTGAGAAGTGAATCTCCATTCGTTCTTACGATATTAAATAACGAGAAGCTGCAATAACAAATATTGGGAATGTGAAATTTAAATTAAAAATGTTCTCCACGAGTTTTTCTACGGGAGCTATTGATCCAAATGGACAATTTCCAGTTAATAACTCAAAGATGGTAGCTCCAGTGGCCCAGAGATCAACAGGTTTGTCATGTTCCTCATTCAGATGCATCTCTGGGGCCATATATCTTAATGTACCCCGAGGAGTGAAGAATCTCGGAATCTCTATCTATTCTATAGACAGTCCACCCAAAATCTGTAAATTTCAAGACATTATTCTTGTCCACTAGAAGATTTTCAGGTTTTAAATCTCGATGAATTACGTTTTTTTATGAATGTATTTGACAGCTTTAATCAATTGTATCACATGAAAGACTGCTTTGGCTTCACTAAATCTCTTATTAGGCTCTGCCTGCATGAACTTGAGTAGATCACCATATGCCAATTCCAGAACCAGAAAGAATCTTGGATCATCTTCGGAGTAATCGTACAATCGCAGAATCCTGGGATAACTGGAAATCAAATAATAAGTTTTATCATCAGTCTTGCTTGATTACCTCCAAATTTCTGGGATATAGAGGAATTTTTCTCGTAAGTTTGCTTGTGGAAGACAATTTGGGCCACAAAAGGTAATCATGAAAATTATGCTACTTCATTTACGATACTGTGAGCTATTTCCTGAAACCTATGAAATTGAAAATGTGGAAAATAGAAGAATATCTCGGATACCAAGCAAGATAGCATAATTTAGTGAGGACCTTTTTTTGCTCCTGTGAACTTATGTTGCAGAATGTGAACTGCGAAGTCTCTATTGAGATAGATCACAAAAATAAATCGAGCTATTGCAGTTTACTACTGAAGTTACAGCAATTCTTCGAATTAACTCCAATGACTACGGTGACAAGACTAGATATTCACGTCAAAATCTCTACGGTCAAAATTTTCAGTTTTGAACTCTTCATGATATATAATATCGGTTACAAGTACATGCAGATAAAAAAAGCCGCGTTATTCTAAATTATTAATAAAAAAAAAAAAATATTTTAAATTATTTTTTTCTCATCTCTTTCCGTCATCAATTATTTTTGTGCACTAATGTTCTTTTTGAATCGATTTCGGCATGACATAGCGATATCATTTGCCTCATTTGTTTTTAATTATCTCATCTCAATGTTATCAGTCTATCAATTTAGTAACTGTGAGGAGGTTCTGCTATGTTTCTGCATCAATTATTAATCTCCTGTTGAGACTTTAATTACTCAGTATCTCACTGGACGTGATTTTGCATCTTCACAGCGTAGCAAGTATCGAAATTATGATGAAAAGATCAAAAGCTATTTGTTAGAAACTATGAAAATATGTATTTATTAATCTATTTAAATGGAGTTGAAACAAATGTCGTTTTATAGAGGCGTTTCATTCACGATTCATCTAGTTTGATGCTGTTATTGATTGATAATGACTGATCTATATGCATTTTATTTATATATTCATCTTCATTGAATCATGATTTTTTACTTCCGCGATGTATTCTTCGTTGCGTTTTCTAATTTGAAAATTATTAGTATGAATCAGTAATCGGCAAAAAAAAATCTATCTATTTTCATTACCTAATTTTTCTGAAAAATTAGTAATTAGCCGGAAAAAGTCCTTAATTTTTTCGGAAAATCAGTAATGCTTCTGAAAAATGAGTAGTTAACCGACAAAAACTGCTGATTTTTCAGAAAAATGAATGATGCTTATCGGCTAATTACTAATTTTTCGAAATAATTAATAATTAGCCGCCAAGAATTACGAGTTCCTTTCAAAATATATTTCAAATATTATAATTCCAAATATCATTTATTATTCCATTTATTACTTGCTACTTTTTGCAACACTAGTATTACATTTCATCACAACTCCTCGTTCAAAATTTGTGTCTGTTAATCTATTAAATTACTAACTTTGAGGAATTTTTAAAAACAACAAGTAATTTTTCTCACTAATTATTAATTTTCGAAAGTAATTGGTAATATTTTCTCACTAATTACTCATTTTTAAGAGTAATTAATCATATTTCCTCGCTAATTACTAATTCCTTAGGAAAATTAATATTTTTTACCGACTAATTATTAATTTTTTATGAAAATCAATATTTTTTCTTGGCTAATTACTAATTTTTCTGCAAAATCAATAATATAATCGAAATCGTTGACGAAAAAAATCGATGATGCCGATCACTGGTGTGAATTGCTATTATTTTTTTTTTCTCTGCAAATACTGCAAGTATTCTTTTTTCGACAGCTAGATGCTTATTTCTATCATGAATATTTTAGTTTTGGATATATTGCTCGTCAATATTTTTATTCGTAGATATTTCGGTCATGGCTATTTTGGTAATTTATTTTGCGGTAAATATGTTGTCTAATCTATCCGTACTAAAAAATTGTCCGATATTCATTTAGTTGAAAATACAATAATTGGAGAAGTATATAACGACTTACTTTGAACGTGCGTGAATTTCAATTTCTCTTATGGCCTGAGTCCTCAATTTTTTCTGATCAATGTCTGATTTAAATAAAATTTCCGCAACGATAATTTCATTAGTCCTCTTTTTTTTGCCATGTATAATACTCCGAACAAACCCTTGCCTACTTGCTTTCCCGTCTCAAAATCTCCACAAGTCCATCGTTTTTGTGATGGAACTTGGTCATTTGACTGTGAGTTATTATTGATAGTTCTAGTAGTTTCTCCGCCCTTAACTTACAACGTAGAACTGTCAGCATCACTGTTTTTCTTCAGCATATCTTCATTTGATTTTGAAAAATTGGAGGCTATCGTCATATTTTCATATCCTTCCATTGAATAGCTGTAAAATAACATGAATTATTCCATCAATTTCTTTGCCATAATTAAAGTAATAATAAAGTAGTAGACTAGTCAATTCTACTGAGAGATCAGTTTCAAAGGATGATCTCTCAATCTAAGGGACATCGAAGAAGTCTTGCAACAGCTTTTTTTATAGCTCTAATATGTATTGGAAAAAGAAAGATCTAACAACCATTACTCTATCCTCCACAGATTCCAAAGTATTCTCACGAGAGCAGAAGGTGGGCTGAAATGGAATTCGGCGAACATATGAGATTTTAATTGGAATTTGAATGCTCTATATAATCTTAAATCATTAGGACTTAATGAAAGTACTTGAAATAGAATCTTTCAATGACTCTCATGAAACAATGTACGCGTTTTCGACGATAAATATGTATTGAAATCGATTATTCGGGTTTTTCTCGGAAATTTGACTTCTCCGTCCGATAATTGAAGGCCTAATCAACTTGTTTTTTTTTTAATTTCCAAAATTGGGCATAATTTGGGTGTAGCCCCATGAATTTTGATACCCATTATAAAATTCGGCCGATTAATTGTCATATATGGGTAATAGATCATATTTAAAGCGAAAGATATACACTTTTCAGGATAAGCGAAAAGAAAACCGAAAATTTCAAATCAATTTTAAAATGCAGGAGACTGCAAATTGTTCTAGAATACTTCAATTCTCATCCATTTGCTGTAATTCTCGAAGCTCAACTTTCATTCGATTTATAAAAATAAATCGTCTTTTTTATCTCTCTTTGAAATGATCAGAATTTGATGGGAGAATCACCCATATAAATGGGAAATGAGCTCAGTTCAAAATATGACTCGAAATTGGTTTTTCTGAATGGGTTATATGAACAGTTGAACAACTTAGCATGATTATTCCATTGCAGACTCATTTTTTGACGAGGAAAATTAGGAATTTCACTACGTCCTCCAAATTTTCATGTGTAATCTCATCTATGAACATCAACTGTAACTTCCATGGTCTTCTAGTCTATGCTGTAAGGAAGTTCTCAATTCTAGTAAGGTAAAGTACCCAGTAGCTGCTCACTTACGTATTTATGTATCTATACCCTCGTGGAAATCGCTTCGGCAGATTTTGACAAATGATGTCAAACAATGTCAAAAAATGTCATAAAATGAGAAATATTACAGATAATGAGAGAATAGTATACAATTCGACATAATTCTTCAAGTTTCGTCAAAATTTTTATGACGAATTTTGACGGAAAATGTAGTATTATGAGAAATCGATTGGATGACATATATTGTTATTATTTGACTCTCTATGTCATCATCATGGCCAAAAATGTCATTTATTCACATAAAATTACAAACTTTTATTGTCGCTTTATGACATTTTTTGCCATATCATGTAACGTCCAAATATGTCGAAAAATGACAATCTTTGCCATAATATGACCTTTTTTCCTCTGTGATTTTTCACTACTTCATGGTGTTTCATAAACTGTCAGAATTGGACGATTAATGAGAAAAAATTAGGAATAATGTCAGCATATTTCAAATTTCGTTAAATATTTTCTATCATAATATGTCATATAATTTCATATTCGGACAAACAGTAATTGTTGAAGGCATGTTGGAAAATGTAGAATCATGATGAAAAGTGAGAGAATGGAATATATAATGTCAACTCATGACAGATCATGTCATCTTCAAAGCATCATAATATGTGATACAATGCTATGTGTATGAGTGAAATTGGTAGTTCTGAAAACGCCGCTAGAGCGCCCATCATAGGAAACTAGTCCGCAAGTCCACTATCATTTTAGAAGTCATAAGTTCAAACGAGCGAGCAAGTTGACTGTGACAATTCGATCGTGCAAGGATCGTGTTAGACAACTATATCACCGCATTTTTGATACTATCCGTGTGGGTGCTTCCCATACGGCTTAGAAGAATAATACGCGCTGATAGCCTCCTTAGTGGAGTGTTAAATTATGATACAATTTTCTAAGGGAAAGGTTAATAAAATATGATTATGTCCCGATTGATGGTGAAACATTTTCATATTTTGACAACAAAAGTCAATACACCACCACAGTAAAATTATTTTACCAATTAATATACAAAAAAAAACATCAAAATATGATATTTTATGATAGATTCCGTAAAAATATTTCAGATTATGACATTTTTTGATAAATTTGCCATCGCTATTTACACCCGAATTATGACAGATCATGGCAGATTCTTCCATAATTTGTCGAATTATGACATTTTTTTCTGAATAAATATGACGAAATCTGACCTGCTTGTTCCAATTTACGGATAGAAATCGTCAATTTTTGATGGAAGGTGTCAAATATGATCGATATATGTCCGATTCTGACCGACTTTTGATGAAATCTGACATAAATTGTCAGCCAGTTTTGGTGTATTTCTACAGAATTCTGCAGCGTCTGTCATTTTTCTACAGAATCTGACGACTCGATTTCCACGAGGGTATTTATGAATTATTCATGAATATGGATATATAAACACGTGGAGTGAGCAGGCACTAGTTTCTCAGCAGCAGCTGTGTATTCCACCTCAATGTTTTCTCATGTATGATATAATTTCATGTATATAGTCATTTTTTCTTTACTTTGATTTTAATTTTCAAACCAATCAATTTTATTCCATCATCAGTTGTTTGGGGATATCTGAAAATTTAAGCAAAATACACAATTACATGTTGAAGAAAACAGAAGCTGCAGTAATTTATTCATTAGCATGAAGATTCGTATAAAATATCCGATCTGAGAAGAAAGAAAAGACACTCTATTCAGTAACAACCTTCCTCAAACTACAATCAATTTATATCACTGAATCTCTCTTTGTACCATCAAGACGGATCGATTACTCACGTTAATTTTGAATTCAAAATGCACATGAATGGTCCTTCAACACGTGCAAACGTAATTAACAATTCAAAAAAATTCTATGAGCAATCCTCATCATCATTTTCCATATTTTTGTACCCTTTCGTATTTACCGTCAATGACCCAATAAATGCCACCAAGAGACCTATTCTGCCACATATCTTTCATAGAAAAATTATATGTTATCATAAATTCAAATTTGATTTTTCCTCGGAAGAATTTAGGGTCTGGACTACCATTTACATCAATTATTTTCCTGGATTAATGATAAAAATTATTTAATTTATATTTTTGAAAATATTTTGCCCATGGCCCGATTTCTGCCATAGAGGGTCCCAATAATTGCCATCAATTAATTTCCATCACTGGTCGTTATTTTTAAATTATTCGTCAATTTGCATGAAAGTCTAATGATTTTGCTAACAATCAATACAATCTTTCGATTTATTAAATACTTGAATTTTCTCAATATGACACATTGAACTGATGAGGCACTCTAACCCCACATGAAGAGCTTTAGGGCTTTATTTTGCTGAGCACGCTGGTCGCATTTAACGAATTAATTTTAGAAATATATCTAGTAGAGAAATATCGGATATTTTGATTGTCCGGTGTCCTCAGAATTTTTTTCTAGCCACTGTTATCAATTACTTGGAGTTGAGAATTCGAATAAGTTCAATAATCACGAAAATGTATGAAAAGTGGCATATCAGGTCTGAACTTAGCAGACACTCGAAGCGCCATCTCTCGTGATGTTCGATGTCATAATCTCGATACCATTGGCTTACTTCACAGCAACGTCCTACTGGCAAATGAAGTAACTTCGGTAATATTCGGCTCCGATGCTACAACATGTAAATTTTAGCTTCGGGTGGACTTCGGAGATTACCTCTTTGGCTATTTCGACAATATTTCTATTTGGATATTTCATTGACTTGATGACGGTTTGTAAAATGTCGTTTGGTGTAAAATTTATGGCGCCAATTTGTTATTATTGATTGATATTATCATAATAAATGAAATAGCCAATATGCCGGCGTTTCTAAAGCATATCGAAGTTGAAAATTTTAAATCATACAAGGGCAAATTAATAATTGGCCCATTGAAATCATTCACAGCTGTAGTTGGACCAAATGGATCAGGTTGGTTATGTTACTTTAAGCGTCAATTACTTTTATTACGAATACTTGATTTTTCTACTAAATTTAATGAATTTCATTGGATCCAACGTGGAATTTTGACCTGGAAATGCCGAAATAGTATGCATTTTTGACAAATAGTGAATTATTATAGGGGAGAGTGGGGCAAAATGGACACTGTAATGGAACGGTTAGAGATGGATTTTTTTTGATGATTCTATTGAAAAGCTGAGGAGATTTTAGCCGGAAAACCAGTGGCAGATATATTTTTTTTCGATTTTTCTCGATAATTCGATTTTTTATGGCATTTTTGAGGGGCGAAAACCTTTGCTTTTTTGAAAATTTTCAGTTTTTTGCAAATATCTCTGGTTTTATTGGTCATAGCGATTCGGGGCTGGTTTCAAATGGAAAGTGAGCTCATTTCCCATCGATTTATGGGGGTTTGAATTCAAAAATATCAATATTTGGAATAGTTATAAACCAAAAACTGTTTCACAAAAGTATTTCACAAAAATGCCCATAAATATCTTAAAAATCGATATTTTCTAATTGAAAACCCTATGAATCGATGGCAAATGATCTCACTTTTCACCTCCATTTTGAATTTTTACGCTACGACAAATAGAACCGAAGATATTCTGGAAAAACTGAAAATTTTCAAAATCCTCTAAAATCCTCAAAAAAGTCAAAATCGTCAAAAATTCAAAAAACTTAATTCTGATACTTGTTTTCCGCCTGAAATTTCCTTAACTTTCCAATAAAATCATCGAAAACAATCTACCACCAATATTTCCATTAATTTCGTGAGTTTTCCATAATATTTGCCTAAAAATTTAGATGTGTCCATTTTACCCCTGATGTCCATTTTGCCCCACCTTCCCCTAATAAATTTTTTGTAAATATTATTTTTTTGTTTTTGAGAGATGTTGCATGAAAATCCATTGTATCATAACGTTTAGAAGTTGGAAATTTTTCTGATTGTTTGAAGTGATCAGTGAATTTCAACGAATTTTTTTTTATAATGCAATCTGTTTGCAATCGATAACATTGAAATAACAAAAATTAAACTCAGTGAAAAAATAACGACTATGAAATTTTCAGATTAATCAAGTTTACTCCATCATTAGATTTTTGGAGATATATGAGAATCTAAGGGAGATAGAAAAATTTATACGATGACTATTTTTTGTACAAAATTTCAAGAGCTACAAAAAAGCTGATTATGGAAATTACTCTACCATGCCTAGATTCCGAGATATTTCTAGAAATCTGGTCATAAAATGAAATCAATTTGTATGAAAATCTCCGATTTAAAGAAAACAATATTAGTCAATCAAACTTTGCAATCACTTTCTGAAAAATATCTCGGCGCAAATAAATTGATTTATCTGAAAAATCTTCAATAGCGGAAGGTGGGGCAAAATGGACATCAGGGGTAAAATGGACACATCTAAATTTTTTGGCAAATATTATGGAAAACTCTTGAAATTAAGGGAAATATTGGTGGTAGATTGTTTTTGATGATTTCATTGGAAAGCTGAGGAAATTTTAAATGGGAAACAAGTGCCGAAATTAATTTTTGGGAGTTTTTGGTGATTTCGACTTTTTTGAGCTTTTTATAGGGGTAAAAGCCTTGTTTTTTTGAAAATTTTCAGTTTTTTGAGAATATCTTTGGTTCTATTTGTCGTAGCGCAAAAATTTCGACAGGAGGTGAAAGGTGAGATCATTTGCCATCGATTTATAGGGTTCTAAATTCCAAAATATCGATTTTTAAGGTATTTATAGACATTTCTGTGAAACAATTTTGTGAAACAGTTTTTGGACTATAACTATTCCAAAAATTGACATTTTTGAATTCAAAACCCCATAATCCGATGGGAAATGAGCTCACCTTTCATTTGAGATCAACCCCGAATCGCTACGACCAATAGAACCACAGATATTTTGAAAAAAATGAAAGGCTTCTACCCCTCAAAAATGCCAAAAAATATAGATTTTCAAAAAAATCGAAAAAAATACAAATGACACTGGTTTTCCGGCTAAAATTTCCTCAGCTTTTCAATAGAATGATCAAAAAGAATCAATCTCTAACCATTTCATTATAGTGTCCATTTTGCCCCACTCTCCCCTATATTAGAATAAAACTGATTTTTGATATATATATATATATATAGGCAAAGGAAGGTTGCCGGAGGTTAATTTGAGAAATTATAAGAAAAAGTTTCAGTATAATTTTATATAAAGTTTCATGAAAATTTCATGAAAATTTGCACAAAATCCTGAAAAATCTCAAATATATTTGAATAAAACTGTTTTTTTTTTCGGCGTAAGTGATTGTAAAAATTTCGTAGAAACTTCTTTCGTGATCTGATAATCCGCTATAGAGGCGATCTTTTGAGAAATTTCCCTACCTTGAAGAGATTCCGAGATATTCCCTAAAAAGTGAATTCAATCTTACGGAAAATCTCCGTTATCATGCATAAAGCTATATATCCAAATCTATGGTAGATAGAACTATTTCTATAATCATCATTTTGTATAGCTCTGATTGTTCTCTACAAAAATGAAGGTTAGAATAAAGAAATTCCATCTTCCTCACCTTTTGCGTTATTCTCATCATTGAATTCAAATCATAACAATTCTCATTAACATGTAATATAATGTCTGGATAACAATTTATACACAGTAACAATTTGCAGTCTGTATGGATAGTTTCAGTCCACAGGCTTTTACATATATTTAAGTGATGTTCTCAGAAATTTGTAAGCTTAGTATGGAGGTATTGACCAGATAATTTGGGATAGGAAAAAGTATAAAAGAAAAAATCCTAGGATGCTCCTTATCGAAGAAATTAATTGGTCATCTCTATTTTTCGTACTAAATCAATATCTATAGAAGCAAGATGGCTTATATCATAGCATTTTCTAGCCAAAATTCCCTCGGCTATCCAATGAAACCACGACGATTTATTTCCAGTACAATTGATCTAAATTCAGCTAATTAATTTTTTATGTTTCAGGAAAATCGAACTTTATGGATGCCATAAGTTTTGTTATGGGTGAGAAAACCAGCAGTCTGCGTGTAAAAAGATTCAGCGAGTTGATTCATGGTGCATCAATTGGTAAACCAGTCGCACGCAGTGCTTCAGTTACAGCTGTCTTTGAACTTGAAGATGGTACTGAAAAGAGTTTTATGAGATCAGTGCAGGGTTCATCATCAGAGCATCGCATAAATGGTTCCGTTGTGACGAGTCAGGCTTACTTGACAGAGCTTGAGCATCTTGGTATTAATGTGAAAGCAAAGAATTTTCTCGTCTTTCAGGGTGCAGTTGAATCAATAGCAATGAAAAATCCGAAAGAACGTACTGCATTATTCGAGGAAATTAGTAATTCAGGGGCATTGAAAACTGAGTATGAACGTTTGAGGGCTGAGATGTTGCGCGCTGAGGAGGAAACACAATTTTCATATCAGAAGAAGAAAGGTTTTGCAGCTGAAAGAAAAGAGGCAAAACTTGAGAAAGAAGAGGCCGAAAAGTATCAACGTTTAAAGGAGGAATACGTAGAAAAACAGGTTGAATTGCAGTTGTTTCGTCTCTATCACAATGAAAGGGAGATCGAAAATCTCGAAAATACACAGAAAAAAAAACAACATGAAGTAGAAAAGATTGAAAGAAAAAAGGAGAAAGCTGAAGAAGCTCTTAAAGATAAGAAAAAGGAAGCGGGAAAATTAACGAGAGACTTGGCAAAAATTGAGCAGGATATACGTGAAGTAGAAGTTGAAATAACAAAGAAGAGGCCGACGTTCATAAAAGCAAAAGAGAGAGTTGCTCATATGTTGAAAAAAGTTGAATCGGCAAAGAAATCATTAACGCAGGCACGGATAGCCGATGATGCACACAAAAAAGACATAAATGAGCTGCAAGAAGAGCTTCGTCAAGTTGAAGAAGCAAAAGCTACTTATGAAGCCAGTATCGCCGGACAATCACAATCACAGGGTAGAGACGTTCATCTTGAAGACGAGCAGGTAAAAGAGTACAATCATCTTAAGGAAGAAGCTGGTAAACAATCTGCACGTTATTTGCAACTGTTAGATTCAATTAATCGTGAACAGAAATCTGATCAGGACAGATTGGATAATGAGAGCCGTAAGAAGACGGAGATTGAGAATAAACTCAAGCAAAAGGGACATATGAAGGATGAGGCTTTGAAGCGTGTTGAAAAGCTAGAGGAACACATAAGAACATCGGAGGCTGCACTTGAGGATCAGAAGAAACTGAGAACAGATTTGCAGTCGGACGTTGGCTCATCCAAAGATAAAATTCAGAATTTGCAGAGAGAATTGGAGAGAATATCGGAGCAATTGGGTGATGCTAAAGTCGACAAGCATGAAGTTTCAAGGACAAAAAAAAAGACAGAAATTGTGGAAAATTTCAAAAGATTATTCCCAGGTGTTTACGACAGAATGTACAATATGTGTGAACCGATTCACAAGAGATATAATGTTGCAATCACGAAGGTTCTAGGTAAATATATGGAGGCAATTGTCGTTGATACTGAAAAAACCGCGCGACAGTGTATCCAGTATTTGAAGGAACAGTATCTTGAGCCAGAAACATTTCTACCACTTGATTACATCCAAGCAAAACCGTTGAAGGAACGTTTGCGTAATATTCAGGAGCCAAGAGGCGTCAAACTCCTCTACGATGTCCTTCATTTTTCACCAAAAGACATTGACAGAGCTGTTTTGTTCGCAACGAATAATGCATTGGTTTGTGAAACACCAGAAGATGCGAATAAAGTTGCTTACGAGATGGACAAGAAAGCAAGATACGATTGCGTAGCACTTGATGGTACCTTTTATCAGAAAGCTGGAATCATCTCCGGTGGTTCACTAGATCTTGCGAAGAAAGCCAAGCGATGGGACGAGAAGCAAATGGCACAGTTGAAATCACAGAAGGAAAAATTGACTGAGGAATTGCGAGAATCTTTGAAGAAATCCCGCAAAGAATCTGAACTAAATACAATTGAATCGCAAATACGTGGATTGGAGACGCGTTTAAAGTACAACAAGAGTGATTTAGCAGCGACGAAAAAACAGATTAGCGAACTTGAGGCAGAATTGGAAACTCTGCAAACAGAGTTGAACAAATTTGGTCCTACAATTGCAGTTATTGAGAAGACAATGGCAGAGAGAGATCAAGAAATTCAGAACATCAAAGAAAAAATGAATAATGTTGAGGACGACGTGTTTGCCAGTTTCTGCGAGCAAATCGGTGTCACTAATATTCGTCAATATGAAGAGCGTGAATTGAGATCACAACAGGAACGTGCGAAGAAACGAATGGAATTTGAGAATCAATGTAACAGAATTTACAATCAATTGGATTTTGAGAAGCAGAGAGATACAGAGAGTAATGTCTTGCGCTGGGAGAGAGCAGTGCAAGATGCTGAGGACAAGCTCGAGTCAGCTAAGCAAACGGAAGCTAATCAAAAATCGGAAATTGACAATGATGAAGCGCAGATGGAGGAGCTAAAATCAACGAGAAATACAAAGAAGCTGGAAGTTGATCACAAGGACGAAGAGATTGGTAAATGTCGACGAGAAGTTGGTAGTATTGCCAAGGACATTCAGGCAGCGCAGAAACAGCTGAATGGAATCGAGGGAAAAATTGAGCAAAGAAAAGCAGAGCGTCACAACATATTAATGCAGTGTAAGATCGAAGACGTCGCGATACCCATGATTCGTGGTAACATGGAGGACATTGCTGGTGATACGACAAATAATGACACCAACAATGACACAACGCTCAGCACTCAGCAACAGTATGAGCGAGAGGCGCGGATCACAATTGATTACTCACTTTTACCAGACAATCTGAAAGACATCGATGAGGATGATTTGAAGAAAGCAACTGACAAATTAAATCGTGCTATTAATGATCTGCAGAATACAATTCAAAGAATTCAAGCACCCAATATGAAGGCAATACAGAAGCTTTATCTAGCAAAGGAGAAACTCCAGGAGACTAATGAAGAGTTTGAACAATCGCGGAAAAAGGCAAAGAAAGCCAAGACAATGTTTGAAAAAGTTAAGAAAGAAAGGCACGATAAATTTATGGCTTGTTTTGAACATGTTGCCAATGAAATTGATCCAATTTACAAGAGCTTAGCGAAGAATCAGTCTGCCCAAGCTTTCCTCGGTCCTGAAAATCCGGAAGAACCTTATTTAGATGGTATCAATTATAATTGCGTAGCGCCTGGTAAAAGGTTTCAGCCAATGTCAAATTTGTCTGGTGGTGAAAAAACTGTTGCTGCATTGGCCCTACTCTTCGCTATTCACAGCTTTCAACCAGCTCCGTTCTTCGTACTTGATGAAATTGATGCTGCACTTGATAATACCAATATTGGAAAAGTGGCAAGCTATATTCGGGATAAAACGAGTTCCCTCCAGACAATTGTAATATCATTGAAAGAAGAATTTTATTGTCATGCTGATGCTCTCATTGGTATCTGTCCAGAAGTTGGTGTTTGTCTGGAGAGCAAAGTATTAACACTAGATTTGACGACCTATCCAGCTAATATAAATTGAGCATTATGAGTTTCATTATAATTTATCTCCATTACATCATTTATATTACTCTACTTTATCATAATATAATTATTGAATCATCAGGAATAGAGTGGAAAAGCTGGCTGAGCTGATTGTGGAATTGGTTTTTTATTTGCTTAAAATAACTGGAAATATAGCGAACATAGGGAGTTTCATGACGATATTTTGTAGAAAAAAATTGGGCTAATGAAAAAAATCATCATGAAAAGTTCTGTATTGAGTTGTAAATCTGAGATAATTGAAAAACCTTGTAAGTAAAATTGACTCATCTGCTTTTTTTCTTCAATTACTGACATATTTTATTACTTCTTATCATAATCAATCTGGACATTGTGGATATTTGAATAAACTAATGATAATTCCTGTTTTTCCTCGTAATAGAAAATGGTGTTACTCCTTATTCCAATGATTTAGTTTATCCAATATGTGGACACAGGAAAAAGATTGTTAATTTTTTAATTACATTGCGATTATTGAAAAAACAGAAAAAATGAAAACTTTGTAAATAAATAAATTCTTTAAAAAATAGAACAATGTACCTCGTAAATTATTCATATATTCAAAATTGCAACAGATGCAATCGATTTTGGAGGTGAACAATTATTCTTCGAATTACTATCATTCCGAAAGGGATTAAGTGAATTCGGCTTCATGAATCGGAAACTTCAGAGGAACTCGTAAGTATTTTCTATTCTTATAACGCAGGTGAACCATGCATCTTTGTCTTCATTTTTAGATTTTTATTCGTTTACGATCTTGGAACTTGCTCTTTCTGACGGCGATTTTATGTAACCGTCTTCGTGTGACCCGGGATAAAATTTTTGAGTCTCTTGAGAGTCTTTTATGGTCTTCAAAGACTCCCGGAAAGGATTTTCGGTCTCTGGACTGTCTCGCAAGTCCCGCAACTATTTCTACAGTGTCTCTCCCGTAAGGACTTTCATCTTTGCTGGGCTCTCCTTTAAGGACTCCTATCTTTGCTGGTCTCTCAGTCGATTTATAAAGATTTATGAAGACATAAGTCCTTATGAGAGAGGCCGAGAAATGAATAATTTTTTTTCTCATTTTTGTTTCCGAATAGAAGCTTTGTTTTCGCAATTTTTTCGAAATGCCAATTTTCATTGGAAACGACTCAAAATGATGCAAAACGTCGAAAAATCATAATGAGAAAAAAAGTAGACATGTATGTATGTTCTCTATTACTCGAGAACGGTGAGAGATAAAAATCTAGAATTTCGGCAAGATATCAGTTTTAATGAAGTGTATATCCCATAAAAATTTCAGCAAGATCGGTTCAATGGTTTTTGAGATATAGCAATTTTTTAAAAATCGTATGTTTCAAAATTCCTCAATTTGCGTGAGACAAATACCGTTCAAAATTTTACTCAAGATTTGCAACCATAATATCTAACTTTTAGCGAATTTTCATGAATTTAATCCCATTATTCTATTAGTTATTAATTTTTTTGTGCTTTTTTTTCAAAAACTCGGTTTTACGACGATAGCTCAATGAATAATTGACTTAAAAACTTGAAATTTTTTCTGTATATGTAGAGTCTGATGAAGATGGTTGCGATTGAATCTGAGGCATATCGGCTCAACGATTCTCGAGATATTTTGAATTGAAGTTTTTCCGAAAATCGGCTGTGTCTTCCAAACTTCTCATTCGATGTCATCGGGACGAAGCTCAAAAGATTCGTGTTTATGAGCTGAACAAACCCTCAGTTTTTCGAATTTCTAGATGAAGTTGTCCGTTTATTACCTTGAAAAATGTATTTTTTTCTCAATATTTCGAGAAAAAAATCCAAAAAATGCAATTTTTCTCGATCTTTTTGAATAGACAGCCCTATTTTTTATTTTATTTTCTGAAAGAACACATTTTTCTCTTTCAAATAAGGCCCTACTCTTCTTCGTAGGACAATCAGAAACTGTAGCCAAAAGGGAACATTCGAAGTGAAAAAGTGAACTTTTATGTAAAATTTTGTATAATTTGAAAATAATTGAATTTAATAGATCCCAATCATTTTATCTTATATTTTAATGCATTATAACACAAAAATGAAAGAGATAATAGAGAAAATTTAGAGAGAACCATTCGGAAGCATTCTGCTAATTCATTAGCAGAAACTGAAAGGAAGAAATAGCGATTCAAAGAATAACGTCGAAGCAATACCGACAAAAGCAGCGACAAACGCCTGCTTGTTTACTTAATAATTCTTAAGTTTTCAATTTTTATAATTTTTAGAAAGCGCGAAATTATTATTTTTTTCATATTTGACTTTAATTGAAATTCTCAATATTAGCGAAAAGTGGAGTAAAATGGACATAGGGGTAAAATGGATATCTATGAGAACTCTTAAAAGAAAGCACACGTAAAGGACATTCTTTATATGGTTCTATCTCACTTAGATTCTGAGATATTATAAGAAAAATGATGACGAATCTAAATCAATTTCCTGAAAACTCCATATTCTTTCCAATGAAATATCGTTTGATGTATTGTTCAATGAAAATATATATAGAAATAGATATTCTTTTGAAAAATAGAAAGACTGATGACTCTCCAATAAAGATTGGAGGAGTCCTTAGTTGAGGGACTGTGAGTCTCTCAAGCGGAGACTCTGGTTCGTTGAGCAGGGACTGTGAATCCCTGTACGAGAGACACGGGGAGATCAGGAGAGTATCTCTGAAAAGTCCCTGTCACGGCGCGAATAGGAACTCCGTCAGAGACTAAGACAGGAGTCTTTCGACCACTGGAACACTCGATTTTTTCATGCCGGGTGGTTACCAATCTTGGATTCAGGAGTTGAAATATTTCCTCAGTGAACTGTTCATGGAGAAAGAAAAGATCTAAACGTTTTTTCTTGATAACCATGCTAGGATCTTAATAATTTCATGAAATTTCTGTGAAATTTAGATAAGTCTCATCGTCTCGATCAATATCAAGCTATAAATGTACGATGCTTTCATGTAATGATTCGTAGAATTTCCCATTGATTCGAATGAGAACGAATTCAATGAGGTGACTCCAATTGCATTAGCTTGCAGATACTATTTTTTTAACATGATAAATTGATCGATACTCAAAATTCCATAGATTATATCAAAAGGAGAACACCTTAAACCGTGAAATGCTATAGCATTTATAAATGAATAATAGATCCTCATCAGATAGTTTTTGAAATTTTCGAAAAAAATTTTCTTGAAAATTCATTAGTTTTGATAAACAACTATTTCTAAATATTTTTCTATCTTCTTTCACTGTCAAAGTAATTAATTATCCGAAAAATAAGTGGCAGGGAGGAGGGATCTAAAGTTGTGGTCTAGTTAAACTATACACCGTCACGTTAAGAATAATGTTGCTCCGTCGTGGTAAGGTGAAAACTCATCGATATTGTTTTAAAGTTTACTCATGTGAAACGACGGTGAACCTATACCGTAGGGAAATCAGCAGCTCAGATGCAACGTCATTGAACGATATACCGAGTCATTGATGTAAATTAATGGATTAACTTCCGAAGTTAATGTTGAAATTTTTTTCACATTTTTTTTTCATTCATCTTCGTCTCATTTCACCGAAAATTTGATCTGAATAATACTATAATATCATCTCTTTAAGAGCAATAGCTTTAAAATATTTCGAAAATGAGTCCAATCGCTATTGTTTATCTCATGATCTTGGAAACGATTGAGCGAAAGAAATTGAATGGTGGCTTATTTTGACTCAAATACTGTTCGATCTTCAACAAGACTGCAAGGAATAATACAATCGGAAAGGAGAATTTTTGTCGCTGCTACAGTCCATGAACTTAAAATACAGTTCCTTTTTTCATTAGCAATACCAATTTTATGAAAAATACTCCAATGATAATCAAATTTGTAGACGCTTGTACATTGGGAATAATGAATGGAAAAAATAAACATCTATGAATACCCTGGCGGTTTCTTGATCACGGTGAAAATTTGGTGAAAGATTCGTGAATTAACGGTGATTTGATTTTACCGACAAGTCACCGTACATTCACCGTCGAACGCCAGTCGTTGTCCCGTGCATAAGTAGTGCGTTTGTGCAAATTCGGCACCATACAATAACGGTGAGTTGACCATTTTTTTTACTGTTATTTGACAGTGATCTTACTGACGATTGATGGTGACTTCCTGGTGGAGCGCGAGTGAGTTGTCGGTAAATTTTCCAGTGGCAAATTTATTTCTGTTTTCAATGTTCATGAAAAATTTTGTTGTTGATACTACCGCGTGAAGTGCAATTGTTAATAATGAGCATATAGACAAACGCTCGCTCATTTTATATAAGGATGTGAAAATGGTAAATTCGAATGATTAATGGCGAATGCACGGTCTGTTAGTGAATTTCTGCTTAATTTGAGGGTTTAAAATTCTGACAACATCTGAAAATCAGCTTTTCGGTGATTACTAAATTCTTTTCAATGATCGAACCAATTCAATTGAATTCAATTTTTCTAAGTCAGAAAGACACTGATCAATATATGAGCATCAAAATTCCTTATCAGGTATGTCAAATGTAAGTAGCGAAGACTTTAATTGCTAGATTCACAATGTCAGGGTCCCGGGTTCGATACCAACCGAGTGCAATTTTTTTGTTTTTTTTTCTTGAAATTCATTGTTAATGAAGAATTTAGCAATTGAGGGAATTGAAACTCATATATTATGTTCATATAATATCAATATGAATGATGTTTCATATATTACATTTATTTCCAGTTTACGGTAGTTCGTCAGTCGAAACTCCGTGAATTCACGGTGAGTTGTCGGTCAAACAGCGATCTTCTCAGCGATAAATTACCAAGTATTTTTGATAGATGCCGAGTGAGAGTTTTGCACAAACTCACTATGTATCCACCGTGAAAACACCAAACTTCAATCGGTTTATGACTGTTTATTTTTCAGCAACTCACGGTCAATCGTCAGCGATTCGACCGTGACCAAGAAACCGCTAGGGTAATGAATTGTGTCGAGGCTCTGCTGAATGAATGGAGTTGATTCAAATTAAATGAATCAGAGAAAATGATGAAGGATTTCTTTAAATGAGTAAATTAAAGAAAACAAACAATTTGTGGTACTGGCAGGGCGCGTCCTCGAGCGGCAACTCCCAGAACTTCTACCATTGGAATTCGTTTCCTTCTTTATCCTCATGTTTCCCATTCGGAATGTTCAAAATTGAGAGCTTCTCAACAATGCTGCAGTAGTACTGAAGAATTATGCATATTCAGAAACTCAAGAAATTGAAAAATTAACTTTCGGTGTACACTTGGGGTCATTTTGACCCCAAAAAATTTTTGGCCCTAAAATATGATGAAATGAATAAAAAAAATTTGAAATAATTGACTCCAACGCTTATAAGCTTTTTAGTCAAATTAGCCGACTTTAGAAAAGAGGTCCGATTTCGATTAATTCTGTCACCATCAAAGAATAGATGAATTAAACCAATGATGATTTTAGTCGAACGTGCATTGTTTCATCTAGAGAAAAACTCATCACTTAAATTCCAAAAAACATTCATAGTTTTTGAGATGCAGTACTTACAAAATGGAATGGGGTCAATTTGACCCCGTGTGTGCTTCGAAGTTCTGTTCAGAGGTGTGTTCTCCAAGGGTTAAAAAAGAGACTTCATATGTTAGCTGAATTATATGTGAAAGGATGAAGTTAAAAAAAACTTCAGGATTTGATTGAATTCCAAGAAAAATTCCTTTTATCTAATTTCAGTTAGCAATGCTTAATCTGCAGGGGAAAGCAAGAGGAGGGGGCACCATTATCAACGCCTCGTCGTTCCGTCATCAATTCCATCTCCCACTTGACTCAAGCCGATCAATACAATCAGCAATACCGAATAACTATTCTCGCTTGTGCCCTCCCTTCCCGCCTGCCCCCTTGGGCCAATCCATTGTTGTACCTCCAAAACAATCCCATGAAATCATCACTTTATCAATAATCTCTACTATTTCCAAGAATCACACATCATAATATACATCGCAATTAGTATCTAAAATACATCACAACACTTAATTAGACCAAAAAACATGACATGCTAAAGAAAACAAAAATGTCATAATACTGTACAAAAACATTTTTCCAGCGAAGAATCAAAGAGTTTAAAGATTTGATACATATCAGGAGATGCGGTATGCTCCGCCAAGTACGCGCAATATTAGGGAATCTGTTGAAGAAAAGGAAGCCGAGTGGAGAGGAATAGCGAACGATGTTGAAGTTTCTGTAGTTATAGAGGCTTTTCAGACTTTCTCACAGTGCCCCAATGTCGTCTCACGTTTGTACGAGGTTTTTCATATAAAGGTAAAATAGCAGCTGGGTGGGTCAGGCATATTGAAGGGGTATGCGCTAGAGGGTCCCCGTAGAAAGGGCAAATGGGATGTTGAACGAGACAGAGTAGAGCAGACATTGAGTTTGAGATATAGTGAAGGAAATGAGTAAAAGAGGAGGGAAAAGAACGAGTTTGCGTGGGAAGAGGAATGGTTGATAGGAATGGTGGGGGAATTGCGGATTGCAAGTGCAGAATACAGTAGTATGGGAGGGTGTATGAAGGGTGAGATGAAATTACATGGTTACATGTTTGTGATAGACGAGGATGGAGATAGGATAGATATGGTAAAAAGGGAAAGGGGGAGGAGAGGGAGTGAGACAGCAAAAGGGATATTGCAAACCAGAGGAGAGAGTCGACTCGGATATGAGGGTGTCGCGCAAGCCGGTCACGCCGTGGTTACCATGGCAACACCAGGCGATAAATCAACCCGCAACATCCCCGAGTACCTGCGAGATAAAACCACATACAGGCGTCTAGAGAAGAGCCATCGTCGTTCTCTTTCACCTATGGTATACTCTTTTGTTTGGGACGAGAGGAAACAAGAAAGGTAGAGGTTACATTTTCCGTGCTGTATTCACTCAACTACCAACAACCTAAAAAGGATCCGACTGACGGTAAAGAGATGAGAAAGTAACGTTCGCGTTTTTTTTGAGTGGAAACAAAAAGGAAAAAAAGTTTACAGATAGGAAAGGGAGAAAAATTGAAACGTTTTCCAATGATTTGTAACGCTCCTCTTTCGACACATGCAAGTACTTCTTGATGAAGGTTTCGGTAGCTCAAAAGACGCCTTTGAAACTATTCTTTCCTATTTTCTCGGAATCTCTTTTCTTTCCCTCCTGCACTTTCACCTCGGTTATTGCTGGCATGAAGTGACTATCGATCTTCCCTTGATGTGGTAGATGTGGAAACTAATGGATGTTATTTACGCGTTCAATCTCCCCTCTCTCTTTTACTTTCTCTGTGCTACCATCGTAACTGTCCTACCCCATTTCTCCCTCTAGATGTCCTAGTGTGGCAACGATGAGTTCATTTACGTCGAAATTGATAACGCACTGCGGAAAATCTGCAGCCTCCGTATTTCCAGATTCGTAGTTTTTTTTGTGGGACACAGCGGTGTCGGTAAAGAACGCGAATATACACCATATGAGCGGTTAGAGAAAATATAGTCGTTATTTTTTATGAGAGTCCTTGCGGGGGCGTGCGCTTCAGAGATTCAACGATCATAGCACGTCGTAACATGTAGTCCGTAGTCGATATCACGATACAATTCTGAAGGATTATTTTTAGTTCAATCAGATCTGGTGTGAACAATATTATTATTGCCCATCGTTCCTTACTTAAGAAAACCACTATTTACAGTGTCGGCAAGCGTTCAGAAAGAAAACAATCAGTGCTTTTAAAGAATTTTTTGAGCTTCAGGTGGAACATCAGCTTTCCAACTGCAACAAAAAACGCTTACGTTTTTATGAAACTTCGAGGAAAAGTTCATTAAGTAATCCAGAATATCTCATAATTTTTTAGAAGTTTTTCACCACCGAATAATAAACGAAAATGATTATCAAAGTTGGAATTGATGTATATAACAATATGAACAGTAAGGGAACTTAGCTTAATTCCGCCTTTACCAACGCGCTGGTAAGCCAGTAATTTTACTAAGTTCCCTCGCTGTTCATATTGTCATATACATAAGTTTAAGTTTGATAATCATTCCCGTTTATTATTCGGTGGTAGAGAAATTGGAAAAAATCGTGGTATATTCTGGATTACTTGATGAACTTGTCCTCGAAATTTCATAGAAACGTGTGCGTTTCTTGTTTCAGTACGAAAGCTGATGTTCCTCCTTAAAGAAGAACATCAGCTTCTGGATTGAAATAAGGAAATGTGCCAGAATCCTAAAGCTTTCTGAACAAGTTCCATTGAGTGATTAACAATGTATAGTAATTTTTCTGGCATTCAGTTACTGTGAATATGAGGAAGTGAATAATTCTCAAAATTCAATCTTTTCCATGAGGTTATATCAGTGATAGATAATTGTAGCACAATTACGTCATTACCGACTGAGCAGGGTATAGAGAAATTTCGCCAAATCGTCCGACCATCCGTATAATTTTCCGGAAAAGTAGCAGAGGGAAGGGCAAAGTGGACTCCGGGATAGAATGGACCCCGGGACAAAATGAACCCCCGGGGCACAATGGACCCCTTGGTTTTTTGCAAATTTTCTTTATTGAGTGAAAATTGAGTCAGGTAAAATGCATTTACATTTCTATATTCAGAGGAAGAGAGGCAAAACAGGAATCGAAATGGAGATTTCAAATTTTTTACTATTTTTATATATTGGGAAAACGATTCGTTAGGCTGGAGCGATCCTCATTTAGTGTTCACGAATGGTTTAGTTGAACTGTAAGGAAACTAATATTTATCTATACTTAACGGGTGATTCGTTTAGAAGACTTCAATTAGGGCAAGTTGACTATTTGTTGAAAATTAACGAAAGTGGGTTGACTCAGACAGAAGACTATTTGGCAGAATTTCACATTAATTATGATTCAAAACATTATTGATTAATCAATTATCTCTCGATTGAAGAAAATGGTTATCAGCTCTATTAAGATGAGATGAAATGGACACCTTTATGAGATTACTCATAATCAAGTCTCGAAGATAATTCTGTTGAGAACTAAGGAAAAATTGCGCCAAAGATTATGTCGAAAAATTGAATTTCCCATTGAAGAAACATTTTCCTTCAACAACTAAATTTTTTTCCCCCCATAAAATTTAATTCTCCATGAAAATAATTTTTAAAAATAGTTTCAACGAGGGGATACACGTTCAAGTAAAACAAAGATTGCACTTGGCCATCGCAGGGCCTCAACTACATATTCGTTGATATTTGATAAATACGCTGTTGAGCGAACCGGCTCGAATATTTAAGGATACCTCATATTCGTTTAATGCAGCTATATACAGTTTCAATACAAACATGTGAAATTTTCTTGTTCAACTCAATTCGTGAGTTATCTGTTAACGGATCCTTGTCTCAATGTCATCAAGTTTCCGGGTAGGAATCGCCCAATGCTCGACTCTTGGCCGAACATCGGCCAAGAATTCGCATACCGAAGCCTGGTAGCCATGGCGCGGCCAAACCCTTGCCAAACATCGGTAGACCGTCGTTCGGATCTTCAGGATTGGCTGAGCAACGATGCACCGTAGTTTGGTCTGCCAGAATTGGCCAAGCGTTGTTCGAAACTTGGAGTCCCAAGGATTGGCTCCTGAGAATTGGCTGCTAGTTGGGCCAGTAATGTACTGCAAAGGCTTCAATTAATCTTTTATCTTTTGACATGATTAAATTATTTCACATTATTTAATAACTTCTGAAGAATTCTGATCGAATTTCATTTCCCTGAACAAAATAAACGTTGATAAATTTATCAGGATCAAATTTAGATCTTAACGTATGTAATGTTCTCACGGCTAGGCCGGTAAGGTAACAGACTCGTAATCGAAAGGTCCAGGGTTCAATCCTGGATGCTGGCTTTTTTAATTTTTTTTTTTCAAATAACATTGAATTCTGATTATTCTCATGTGCTTCAGAAGACTTAAATACCTTTAATTCATGTATCTAACATGAAATCTACAATAAAACGAACATTGGCTGAACATTGGCATCAATATAGTACTCAATGCTCATTTATCGAGGCTTGGCCACGCTTCGGTAATCAGCATTGGTACAATGTTATCATCCAATGCTCAAACAATATTGGGCCAGCCGTGGCTGAGAATTGGGGGCCAGTATTGGATCATGGGCTTCCAGCACTGGGCCAGAATTGGCCGAATGAATTTTCCCTACCCGGGCCCTTGCTGTGTCACAGGCATTCCATTTCATTTAGTCCAGAACCCTAAAAGTATTGAAAATGCAACGATCTTCACTATTCGTTAATTTTCAAGAGATCTCAATCATTTTTAATTCATTGGATACTCAAATTTCGAAGAATTCATAGGCACAAAACCACAAGACTTTTCAAGCTGATCGCTAAGCCGGTGGCTATGATAACAGAATTGCATATTAGTTCATGAAAATCATTAAAGGGCATAGCCAGATGAGGATTTCAAAGGTCCCCCCACGCTGAATTCATTTTTCTTCGAGCGGGGTATATAGATGTGTACCGCAAAGTTGCTCACAAATTTGTAGCTCAAAATATCCATTTTACACCAGATATCATCGAGAAACAAAAAATCGAAAAAGGTGTTTTTCTCGGGAACTACTTGACCGATATCATGTACCTGATGCGAGATTTCTAGTTTCACTACAATTGATTTGTAGAAGAGAAAAAGAATTTTTCCGATGGAAGAATGGAGAAAAATTTAAATTTTAAATCTTACACTTTTTTTTTGCTTTTTCGGAATAACATCCCTCTAGATTATTTTCTATAGAATATCCTAGTATTAATCCACGATAATGCTGCTTCTATTCAGAAGCAAAAAAAAGAAAATAATAATTTTTGTGATGACTGTGGATTCAAATACATATTCATTGAATCATTCTCTTCGATTATAATCATTTGAAATCGACAATCAAAGAATCAACAGAGGTTGTCATCTTGTTTTTTCAAACTGACACTGAGATTCGAAATCGATTGCCACCCAGAATCTAATCCATCTGGCGAAAGAAAGACCGTTGACCCATTATTGATGTCAACATAATGACCCAGCTCTGGGGTGTTACTACGTACCTATGTTAGCGTGGCATTTTTGGCCAATATAGGATCGATTTTACCCCAATATTGGGGTTATGTCGAATGGCACTATTGATCACAGATATCGATCCAATCTTTAACCATTTTTCTATATTGGCTAACCCTACATAGAGAGGACGGAAAGGAAAAACGGCCATTACTGATCCACTTGTGGCCAATCTTTGGGATAATGACCACAACATAGGTATTTATAGTCGTACCGAGGAAAGCTTTGACACGGGGAACGTTAGGAGCTAGGTTCCCCCACCACTTTGTTTTCCCAACGAGTCCGGCTCCCCCACTCTAACGTTCTTCGTGTCAAAGCTTTCCTTAGTACGACTATACCACAACTTTGGATCATGAATGATCCAATATTGAGGCGTGCTAATATTGTCATATAACTTTGGGTCAGCATCAGATCGATAGCTGCCCCGCGTAAAATCTTAAAAGCTCGGGTAAAAGCATAAAATCTATTTTCCTGCCATCTACCGGCATCCATAACTACGAGATCCAGATAGGCCGCTATAATACGATTAACTTTATTGGAAATGGGTGTGATAAATAAGTTCTCAACACAATTTATTCACTTTAATATTCAAGACTTTATTTTATTGCACGAGGATGGACCGTCAGTGCAATGCATCGGTGAACTCTCTACGAGAGACTAACTACTTGTCACCAAGGCCCGAAAAGTATCGGTACCTAAAGACAAAGAACCCTCAGTTCTTTCTCCCTATGGAATCATTGTTTATGTTTATGTTAGTCGCCGACTCGCCGGCTCTTGCTACGTCGATTCATTTTTGAAACTCATAATCTCGACTTAAATAAATGATTCTCAGTAAAGATATAAAGTAATAATCCACTAAACTCCTCAAAAATTAGCGAGTCAGTTTCCGAGAATCCAGGCCGTTTTCTCGGGACTGATTAAGAACATCGCGATTTCTGGTTATCTGGGGTCGGGTGCCAATATTTGTTAGGAATGTTCAGTCAATTATTGGCCATGTTACTCATATTGGCTAACCCCACACGGTTCCCCATTTGAAAACTACGAGGATGTCAACGCAGATGACTTTCTACGCCCAAGAGATGTGTGCGACTCGAATTGAGAATTGAATGATAAATTGAAATCTGGAGAAAAAACTGAATCTTTGCAAAAGTACTCTCCTCTGCTCCAAAGTGCAATTTTCTTCGTCAAAATATCTCGAAGACTCAGTGAAGCGGTCAATTATTTGAAAAAAAATATGAACTTTTCATAAAATTTCAATTTTTGTTGTGTAGCTCACTTCGCCCCAAACTGCGATAAGAACGGATCATCTTCCTGAAAATGTCTCGAATATTTGATCGAATGCTGAATTATTAGGAAAGAAAGAAATCTCAACTGTTCATAACATTCAAATTCTTATTGAGTATCCCATTTGACCTTGATAGACCCAGCTCGCGACGCGCTCCCATTGATCAAAAGATTAAAAAGATAAATGAAAATGAAGATAGAATGTAATTGTGGGTGCTGAAAACCCACTTCTTCCGTTAGATATCCGACTTCACTCCGGTTTTCCCAATAATCAGTTTGACTGGAAAATGTTCTGTCATAACTGAGCAAACGACAAGAAATTGCTGCTGTTAGTAATATACCGGAAAATGTTGAGCTCAAATGTTGTATTTTAGTAAGGAAGAACAGACTGAAACGGACTTACAGGACAAGATCCCCAAAAAAGCTGCAGCGTCGAATTTTCCAGGGGGAAAAAATGAAAAGAATTAGCCACTAGCAAAAACGTGGATCTTCACAATTCTCTTAAGAAAAACTCTCGCTCATTGTACTTCGCAGGTGGTGTCCATTAGGCTTCAGGGGTTACTGTTTCGGGTATCCTGAGAAGTCAGTTACCCCTTGACAGTGAATCCAGCGTGCACCTTCAGAAGCGGGATGAATTTGGATTTAAAAGAAGAAGAGCGGAATATTTTTGTCAATGAATCACGAAGTTCATGATTCCGATAATGTCCCTGATTCCATCGAATAATCAATTTCTCTATGGGAAAATTTCATGAAGTAATTGATTCGTTTCCATTACTTTCTACAATAATGGGATGAATGAAAATATCCAACTATATTGATTGATTACTATATCATTTCTCAGCTCTAATTCACTGATTCTTCCAACAGAATAATCAATATTTCAAAAGCTCATCAACTTCACCAAATATGTAACAACGGAGATATGGAGTATCATCTTTCGGCGTGAGAATCACTTGGACAGTAATAGGCAATAACGCTTTAACTAACTTTCTTCAGAAAGATTTCTTTGATGTGTATTTTCGGTAAACCAGCATTTTCGAATCCAAATACGCCATCGACAAATATAACCATTCACTTTTACAAATTCACTAGTAACATGCGTCTGAATTAATTCTGTCTTGATTGTTCCGTTCATAATCGAGTGGGGGAATGACATAATTTTGGGTGTCTAAATTTCTTTCTTGCTGGCAAATTTCTCAGATAATGAAGAAATCCATATCTGTACATATTAGAAGAATCACCAGTCCTGCATACAAAGAATGGAACTACTTCGGATAAAATGTAGAGGATGATCGACATTTCCAAATTACTTCAACAACTTTATTCGTAGATTTTCGATCACCCTCAGTCAAAGCTTCAGAAAATTATCTCGATGATACAGTTTTCAGGAAAAATGAAAATAGTTAATCGAATGTTTCAAAGCTTATTATGTAGTTACACGCTGGTTATTCAAATCGACAGACTCTTCTACAAAACGATTCCCTGGTTAAAAGACAGAGTGAGGAGCAGTGTTTTGGTTCGGCATAAACTGGCTGGATAGAATGATAATCTCATAGCAGCTTGGTAGTTGGTTAGGTATTGATCTGCTGGTTAGGTTGGTGTTACGATGTGGGTGTGTATGTATGTATATAACAATGGGGCTGGGTTTTCGGGGGTTGAGAAGAGAGAAGAGAGAGTGAAAATGAAAGCAGCGGGCTATTTTCAAGTATAGGAGAGAGATGGGTTTTGGAGGCTGATGAGAAAGAAGAAACAGGACGCAGAATAGGAACACAGTGGGATAGAAACAAAGAGAGAGGAGAATAGTTGGATCAGTAGTGGTGACTACCAAGGTTCGGTGTGCATGAGCGAGATGAACGGTTATGGTAGAGAGGGAGAAAGAGGAAGAGAGACTGTGTTCCGACTCTCCTTGGATTATACGGTTCTGTCCTCTTTTCTGTTTCTCTTATTTCTTTACTTCTTTCGGTTATTCAAATGCTGTGTATTTTGAAGGATAAGATTGCTCTTGCGACTTCCTGCATTCCTAAAATTCTCTCAATTTCAGGATTGCCCTAGATGATCCAGAAGAAAAAGAGCGGAATAGCATGGAGTATTCAGAAATAGCATAAGCACTTAAGCATTACATACCATTCTCCGATATTTTCGTTACTTCTACTGAGCAATCCAATTTAATTAACCACAAATCGTCTCACACATTGTTATCAGTCAATTTCATGTAGTATTGGTGATATTTGAAGTAGATCTGTGAGAAAAGGATGCATGAAAATGAAGACGATGGGGCCTCCGCGAAGAGAAGTTCTCGTCGCATACTGTAACCGGACATTCACGGTCCCCAGGTGATTTCACCCTTCAATCATCAAGGGGTTACGGCTTTCCTTGGTTCTAGCCCTTTTACCAGAGAAATTACACTGTAGAGTCTTGTCAACTTCTATTTTATTATCAAATACAAGATTTTCCACAACTGATTTCGATGAAAATTGTTGATTAATTTAATGCCATAAAATAATTCTTCTGGCAGCGTCTTTCAGGGTTATCAGGTATGAATGAAGGTCAAGTATTTATTTTCTAGGTCCAGCAGAGTCTTCCAATATCATCAAAAGATCTTCATCATTCCATAATTTATTCTCTTTTTCTTGAGGTGCCGCAGGGTCTTCAAACAACGTTTTTCTTTTTTATTCGGGTGCAGCAGAGTCTTCAACACACAATTAGTAAGTATCATCATTATTTTCTCTTTTTTCAGGTGCAGCAGAGTCTTCAAAGAACTTTTATTTTATTTCAGGTATAACAGCGTCTCCAATCATCATTGTATCAGGGCCATCAACCTCTTCATCCAGCACAATGAAATCGAAATACCTGGGAGAATAAAGTAAAGGTGAAAAACTGGGTCCCTGCACATTTTTAACATTACACATTAAATTACTTGAGTTTTTACGCCTTTTCCCCTTGCCTCTTTCTGTTCTAACTCTCTTCTTTTCCTTATTTTCTTCTCTAGCTTCTTTAATGTCTTTGTTTCCATATTTTCTATCTCTGCCATCATGATTTGCTGTTTAACCCTCATTACTCTTGTCATGTCCTCTACCACTTTCAAATACTGTAAATTAACTATTTTCACTTCCTCCAATGCCCTTAATTTCTCTTCTTCAATTCTTAATACCTCTAATCTCTTTTTATTGATTTTTCGCTGTAATATCGTTTAATTTTGCTGTCTAGACATTTTGCACTGGTTAATTTTGTCAACACAATGTAAACACTGATTCTCGTTGCAAGAAAATGGCGGACTTTGGCATTTCGACCGCCAAATCATGGTATTCCCGAGTCTATCCTTTCCAGACGGCAGCACCGTGCGTTTCTTATGGTAATAAAGAGTCCTGATTACGCGGGATTATTTGAATATTATTTTTGTGTAACGTTTTGGTTTTTAAGGGCATGTTAATGTTAAATTTATTGGAAATTAACCTATTACTACTCAAATTAATGTTCGCATCAATACATCTAAGAAAATCGAATCCAATTAATAAATCATACGTCGCACTCTTATTTAGTATACACTCCAATTTAATTATAAAATCTTCAAATTTCAGAGGGAGTCTAACTCTTCTTTTTCCGCATTTTTCCAAGTTCCCCGTCACCGTTTCAACATTTATTTCTTCACGTTCCACCATATATGCTTCAGTTGCTTTCTTCACTATCCTTTCTGCTGCCATTTGACGAATCACCGAGATTTCTGGTCCTGTATCTACAATCGCTTCAATTTTCAGTCCATCAACATTCAGCTCGATTATGGGGCTATCTGACACTATCGGTACATGCGGTTTTTATCTCAGTTAACATATCTCATACAATAATATCTCAGGAAAATGATCTCAGACAAAAATATCTCAGTGGAAAAATATCTCAGGAAAATGCATTCAGAGAAATAAATCACATTCATGAATTTATTTTTATGAACAGTTCATCAAATACAAAAATACAAAAATATTCTTCATTCAAGTGTATAGGAAAATCACAGCTGTAGTTGAGCATGAATTCAATTTCTCAGCCTTCAATTTGTTACAATCAAATTCACATCTAATACAGAAACATTATTATTCATGAACACTTAAAAAACATCACAGTACATATTAATCTGCAAAGCAATAAACGAATTGAAATGACAAATTTTGAGCAATGCCCCGCAAATAGACAATCAGATCACATTTTTTATAATCAGTAACTAGACGAAATGAATTATTATTATGATCTGTATATCGTCTCCTAACAACCCGATCATCATTACCAGCAATTGCTCGTTGAGAATCAAGCTCAATGTCTGCTGATCTTTTAATAAATTTATGAATTTCCAAAGAGAAAGATGAGCAGTGCCAGCACGATTTTGAAACTATTATGCCAACCCTCAACAGAATTGTTAGTTCTGTGTTGATTATTGAGGGTAATGGCATAATGGTTCCAGCACAAAATAGGAAAAAGAGCACCGTTACGTTCTTTACGCCGATTCAATTTTCCAACCCACGTATGCTCCAAATATTCGTGAAATCGATCCAATTCATCATGATGCTCTCGAAGAAATTCCAACTGTAATAAAGCATCATAACCTTCTGGAACATCTTCAGGAGGAAGAAAAGCAAGAGCAGAAATCATTCTAAAATGCAACGAATTATCAGCATTACTAGAATACGATTCTTGAAGACCAAACTGTAGTATATGACGCCAAATACATTGGGAAAAAGGAAAAAATAACTAGTAACCGCAACACCTAATTGTTCTTGTGCAATTTTCATAAATGCAATCTCGAAATCAGACATTCCAGTGTCTGGCTTCAAGCGTGGCTGTAACAATTTCCAATCGTCTAATAAACGCTTATAAATTCTTTTACTTTTTCCGGATGATAAAATAAAAACTAGAGGAATGATTTTCCCATTAATCTCTCCATGAATGCTGTACACTTGGTAAAAAAGAGAGGGAACAGTTTTAAAAGTACCATCTGCGTAGATAATTCTTGAGGTACTCGAATAATTAAGATTATGGGCAGTAGAAAAAATCAACAGTCTATCAGAGATTTTCTTACCCTCGATAATATCATCCTTCTGAAGGAACTGATCACCATTATGAGTGACAGAATATCGTTGAGGAATAATAAAATCAATCAAATTAACAGGATTAACAGGCAAATCTTCTTCATTAGCACGCAAACGATGAACTGTACGAGACAAGTCACGCCGACTAGGAAGTTGAGCAGCAGCAACAGAAACTCCAGAAACTGAAGCAGCAACGACATTTGAAGTAGCTTCATCCGTTTTTTTTGCTTGTGGCCGCAACTTAACAACTGCACTCATTACCTCAACTTTTCATGTCAGCATTATTCTAGATACTTGCGATGTAATTTGCCCTGAGAAATTGCTGAAATCATTCGAGCCTTGTCCCCCCACCATGCCTCGTGCTGTGAACTGAACGACGATCTGAAAAACCTGCGATTTTCAGCCGCATGACATAATATTCTATTTGAAAAAATTACCATGCTACACCATAAATGGGATGCAATTTGCTTCTCAGCCGAAAAATTGTCATTTAGAGGAGGAGTTTTCATGAAACATGTCCGAAAAATTCCCATGCTTCACATCATGATTTCTATTTTGAGCACCCATTCACTTACCAACGGGCCTCGTCCACTGTCCCTGAACTACTCATTAAAAAATGGATGTCTCGGAAACTACTGGTCGTAGAAGAATAGCATTTTGCTCATTTTTTTTGTTAAATTTCCCTCTAAATTTCATTCACAGCATGTCTCGATAATTCTGCATATTTCGCGCGATATTCCAATCCAAAGCAAAGTGTGAAACGAGCAATGGCTCATGTACCGAAAGCAGTCGAAGGTACCCGACTATGTCCCTTCGTCTACCACATTATGAGGCTGGCATGGAAAAAATTTGGAAGTAAATATGTAATGATTCTGACTGACTACCTAAAATTTCTAAGTGCCAGGAGAAATTGTCATAAGATTTAGATGGATTTTCGTCACATCCTGGGATACATTCATTCCTTTCAACTGTAATGTCAAAAACTTGGAGTGTTTCAATAAAATAAAATAAAATATGCAAAAAAGGAGAAATTTTGAGCTTAAAAAGTTTCCATCTTCCCTCCAAATATGACGTCCCTCAAATTTCCGATTCTGAGGGCACCCCCCAGTTTTCCCGGTAACTAATTCAATATTCAAGTACAGGGAGCAGTCTGAGTTGTCACTTTCGATTTTTAGAGCCAAAGTCCTATGACTCACCTTCCTTGGTCCCTATTCTACAGATCCCCTCAAAAATAGGCATTCCCCATCGATTTTGACATAGAAATGGCTTGGAAAGCGCAAAACATATGGGGTGACTCCAGTTTTCCCGGTTATTAATTCAATATTCAAGTACAGGGAGCAGTCTGAGTTGTCACTTTCGATTTTTAGAGCCAAAGTCCTATGATTCACCTTCTTTGGGCTTTATTCTCCAGATCACCTCGAAAAAATAGGCATTCCACATCGATTCTGATATAGAAATGGCTTGGAAAGTGCAAAACATATGGGGCAACCCCCGTTTTTCCGGTCATTAATCCAATATTCAAGTACAGGGAGCAGCCTGAGTTGTCACTTTCGATTTTTAGAGCCGAAGTCCCATGATTCACATTTCCTGGACCCTATTCTACAGATCCCCTCGGAAAAATAGGCATTCCACATCGATTTTGATATAGAAATGGCTTGGATAGTGCAAAACATATAGGAACCCCCAGTTTTCCCGGGAATTAATTCAATATTCAAGTACAGGGAGCAGTCTGAGTTGTCACTTCCGATTTTTAGAGCCGCAGTCCTATGATTTACATTCCCTGGACCCTATTCTACAGATCCCCTCGGAAAAATAGGCATTCTACATCGATTTTGACATAGAAATGGGAAATGGGACATATGGGAACCTCCAGTTTTCCCGGGAATTAATTTAATATTCATGTACAGGGAGCATTCTGAGTTGTTACTTTCGATTTTTACAGCCAAATTCTCATGATTCACCTTCCTTGGACCCTATTCTACAGATCCCCTCGAAAAATAGAGATTTCACATCGATTTTGATGTAGAAATGGCTTGGAAAGTGCAAAACATATGAGGCAGTCCCAGTTTTTCCGGTCATTAATCCAATATTCAAGTACAGGGAGCAGTCTGAGTTGTCACTTTCGATTTTTAGAGCCGCAGTCCTATGATTTACATTCCCTGGACCCTATTCTACAGATCCCCTCGGGAAAATAGGCATTCCACATCGATTTCGATATAGAAATGGCTTGGAAAGTGCAAAACATATGGGAACCCCCAGTTTTCCCGGGAATTAATTCAATATTCAAGTACAGGGATATTATGACCACAACCCGAAAGACACGTGAATTTGGATAACCTTCTAATGAAGAAAATAGTAGATTATACGTACTAGTCACGGTTGCGGTTGTACCTATAATAAAAATAAGGGAGCGGTTTGCCGCGGTGAAACACTAAAGTGTACCGATGTCTGAAGGATAAAGGTTTTCGGACAAAATAAGTTTATTCGGGAGTAAGTGCTATAATTTGTTTATTTTCAACCAGCATCAAATAAATTACTTGAGGATAAATCAAATGTCTCATATGAGTCAATACGATAGAAGGAAATTATAATCGCTTCAGCGTAGAAGTAAACTTACAGTTCGAATTGAAAGAAACTAACAACGGTTTATAGTTGAAACTCGGTTGTTTGAATGCTGATGAATATCGCTGGCGATGTAGATGACTCTCTGGTTGGACAATTGGGCTGATGCAGGATGCTGGATCCCAGTAGATGTAGTTCAGAATACTCAAACGATGATTGTTGGTTCATCGTAGAATGACTCGAACGTTTTTATTCAAGAATGCTTCTACTCTACTCTGAACTAAAGACTTGGACTTTTCTCCGAAAGTCTGAATACTTCAGTAGATTGATCAGAATTTGAGTAGAGTAACATTGTAGATTCGACTTGGTACTGATGGTGGAGAGCTGTGGTGCATTCCCCTTTATATAGTAAAGAAAAAAAGTCCCTGGGCGTTAACCAGAGGTGTAATCTGTCCCCTAATTTCCTCGTTGAAAGAAAATCGGCGCAGTAAATTCTGCAGAAGAGTAAATACAGTTTACGCTGGAGAGCGAACTGGCGTTGCTATCTTGTTTGTCGTCCGTTGGCAAGTTTCGGGTGTTCTATACTGATTCAATGTTTCTTATGTGTGTAATCACATAAAGATCGAGTCTCTTAGTATGACTCACCGCGAAGTATGGAAATGCCACTCGGTTTCAACTCTTTGTTGATTTATTACGTTTTTATATTATTTCTTTTCCTTTGCAGACAGAGATGAAAGAAATCGTGCGCCTCGCATCACACTCATGTTACTCATGCTGCTCTGAGAGGCTTCCGTATCTCTAGCACTGCACTGAGATTTTCTTGCAGTGTTATCTCTATTAGTTCCCGGATGCGTTTCCCTAACCCGTGGAATATTCGTAGCTAGATAGATTTTCGGGACCGTAACAGGGAGCAGTCTGAGTTGTCTCTTTCGAGTTTTACAGCCAAAGTCCTATGATTCACCTTCCTTGAACCTTTTTCTACAGATCCCCTCGAAAAAATAGGCATTCCACATCGATTTTGGTATAGAAATGACAACAAAGTGGCGTAACCACTTTTAAAATGGAAGGAACGTATCTCCACACTTTGGTATTTCTATAAAGCCCCCTTGGTGTTTCTATGAAGGAATCCATTTTTTGGTAAAGAAATACATATAGTATATAGTATAAACATATTCATGTTTAAACACCCAATATAGCTTGACAGGCGCGCGGAGTGCGCGTCCCAATTCTAGTTTCATCAACAAGCTGTCAAAAAACGCTGTCCTTTTCCTAAACGTTACAGTGTCACTGTAAAATTTCATCAGAAAATACGCCACAGAAAAAAAGTTATGAAGATTTGAAAAACGGGATTTTCATGATGGCTGATTCCCTTCGAATATTCCTTTATCCTCATTTTTTACCCATTTCCCAAGGCAATACGGGATTTTCCTTGAAATTCCGCAAAGAGTTGATTGAAAACAAAATGTTGGGGGAACCTGAAGAGCCAAAAGCCGCAACGATTCGAGCTATCCAGTATCCGCGGAATTTTCCGGCCAAACCCAGAGGCAATGGCCTTTGCTGTATGAAAATGACCATTTCTGCTCTATCGAATTCTCAGAACCGTTTGCGATACTGTTATGAAATTTTGCAGGCTCTTTTATGACGACATAGGCAGTGTCACTGTAAAATTTCATCTGAAAATACGCTACAGAAAAAAAGTTATGAAGATTTGAAAATCGGGAGTTTCATGATGGCTGATTTCCTTCGAATATTCCTTTATCCTCATTTTTCACCCATTTCCGGAGAGAATACGGGGTTTTTCTTAAAATTTCGCAACGAGTTGATTGAAAACAAGATGATGGGGTGTCCTGAAGGGCCAAAAGCCAGAAAGACTCGGAATATCTACAGTTTTTTACAGTTTTTCGCGATTCTCTTGGTAAATAGGCGAGATAGAGTACAATGGTCGTTAATATGGAATCAGGGAGGAGTTTGTACAGTTTTCCGCGATTATTTCGGTGAATGAGCGAGATAGAGCGAAATAGACAGTAATATGGAATCAGGAAAAAAAAATTTCAGTTTCTCGCGATTATCTTTTAGAAAAAGGAACAAGAACGCAAACAATCGATGTATCGAAAGCTGTCACGATTAAAGTGAAGTCCTCTTCCTCATTGGTCAGTTAAATTGTGAGTAATATAGTACGCGTAATATACTATACTGAAGATACCTAATGAGCGCGCTGTAGCGCGCCATCGGTCTCGTTTCAATAAAAACGTGTTTAGAAGTTCTCTCACTGACATATCGCAGAAGGTCTTACTTGGGCTCAATCAGCGATATCTGCACAATAAAGTATGCCTCCTACTAATTCATAATGTTCATGAGCATTCGAAAGTGCGAGTGTCGAAAAAAAAATATTTTTCGAGAATTGTTAAGTGAGAAAACTCCTCAAGCTTTCTGTCACTCATTTTTATTTAGGATCGTTAAAAAGATTGCACTTCAGGTGTATTTTGAGTTATTCATTCACAATATCACCTATTATTGATTCATTGAATGCAAATACTTTGGGTAATGAGCTCTATTCGAATTAAATCAGAATAGTTTGCGAAATTGTAATACAAAACTTCAAGTATGATTATCCAAAAATTGGACTTTGAATTTTCCCGAAATTAGAATTCGGCTTTTGCGTTTGGAGGACAAGCTGCTTTCAATTATCGACATCTAATGCAGAAATAACAGGAAAGCTCCCTCTCTGCGTTACCGATAGAACTCTCTCGAATAACTTGGATAAGAATTTGGCGCATGGTAATTCGCACAATTTCTATAAAACCCTATATTAGGACATTGCCACAAGTATTTGTAATTTCTTTACCTACTTTAATCATCAGTATTCACTGATCAATAACTAACGATCGATCCTTGAGTTTTTTTCAACAGTCCAATGATTGATAATGCAATAGCTAAGTACCTGAAACTTATGCAGGAGTCTCTTAGCGATTACCGCAGTTGTACAGAGAGTGAGAGGAGAAGGAGAAACTAGAAAAAGGAAAAGTGCAAAAGGGGAGTAGCAAGAGGAGTTTGCGCGTGGTGAACAAACTATTAAGACATGTTTGCATGCTACATGAGAGGGGATAATATAACTATATGGGAAGAGTGGATGACGACAGTTTACTTTTTCGGTGCGATTTTTGAGAAAGTTCAGAACAATGGAGAATTTATGATGCAATAAATTTGTAATGAATTAAACACGCCAAATATTAGTTTCAATGCTTGAGTTAAATCAGATCGAACATGAAATGAACGATCAACAACAAACAAAAAAAAAATGCGACGTACAGTAACACGCATGAATAATGCCATTTATCTTGGCTGTGCATTGGTATGCCAGTTGACTGTTGGCCCAAGCTAAATTGACTCGAAGCGTTACCATGGCAACAACTACTCAGACTTCCGGCTGGTCGATATTCTACCAACTTATATATTTTGCGGCGGACCTTGCGTCTCTAGCCAGTCAGCCTCCAGTCACAACTTTTCTTCCCAATTTCTTACAGCTCATCAGCTATTGTCACTTTTTCATAATGGCAAACACAAAGAAGAGAGTCATTAGAGAAGAAAACCCGAAGAAAATCGAAGATCGAGAAATGTTTGATAAATAATATGGGAATGATTCCCGAAAAGGTGATGGAGGATCCATCGATTTTATGATGATATGCGAACATGTTGCACGTTGAAGCGTGTACAGGTGCTGGCTGGATACCAGGCGGCAGTCGTATGCGCTTCTGAAAGGGAGAGCAAAAGGAAGAGGGAGATAAAAAACGGCTCGTGCCCAGAAACACAGACTGTCTTTACCACCCCGACAGGTGGGAATGTGCCAGCCAAATGTGAAACCCAATTGCTACCGTTCAAGGCATAACGAAAAGAGGATCCTCATCGTGAAAAACTATCGTCATTGCAACATCTGTTCGTGGGGAAACAAAGAACTTTGTAATATTGATACGAGTAGGAATTATTTCATGAACACGTTCAGCTCTTTCAACAGTAAAGTGGTAGAAAATAAGACAAAAGAGAAATAGAAACCGCAATGAGGATTCCAACGAGTCCACCCGTTTCGCCATCTCTGGATAAAATAAGTGACCAATGGGATTCCCCGGGTGGGAGAATACTTTCTACCTCCTCTTGCTAGGTTCGTGTAGCTTGGGATATTCAGAAGTCCCCCACGAAGTCTTCATTTTTATCCTCCCTGATTCTGGAGTGCTGTCACATTCGACTTACCCTTTTCCTTTTTTCACCAACACATAAACAGAAGGAGAGAGAGAGAGATTCCTTCCCCCTCTCCGGTGATGATCCATTCATCTATCCCACGTTGTCTCTAGACGGTTTCACCCTCTGGGTCCGTTCACATTCCACGTTTTTGGTACGGGGCTAGGAATTAAGGGGGAGGGAGCCACCAGGTTAGGTAGAATGGTGGGGATAGGATGGAGCCTGGGTGGGGGAGAGAGGGAAGAACAAGAGGAATGATCAGAGAAGGTAGGTGGAATAGGGGCTGGTTAGCGGGGTAAATATATCGCAATCGGGGCACTATGTCGCAGCGATGGCGTCCCAGCTTCGAACACACACATATGCACGTGGAATGAAGCTTTCAGAGTGTCTGTAATGGAACAGCAGACTGGAGGGAAGGGTGAGGGTATGAAGAATAGAGAGAGAGAGCGAGAGGATGAATCGTAGATATAGTATCCTGTAAGGCGTCTTGTCGTACTGATCAATACCCATCCCGAGAATGTTCACTCTCTCTCTCTCTCTCGTTTCCTCTTGATCCCTCATCTAGTCACCCTCTATCCTCCTCATCCTCTCTTTCTCTTTCTACACCATACCCATGGGCTATGTACTATATCAACCATCGTGATATCCATCCCTCTCCTTGTACCAACCAGCCCCACGTTTGACCCCACGCAATTTACGTCACTATCGTGAAGTTCATGACGATGTGGATCGCCAGCATGTTGTTCAAAGATGAAAGCTGAAGTATTATTTAGTTTCCTTCCCATGACGTCATGACCTTTCCTGTAGGTCATTATATGCAGGACATTTCATCGAATTTTCTTCATTCCTAAATGAGAAAAAACTAGATAAAATGAGAAATTCTCTTAATAACGAAGCGGTAGAACGAGATAACGCAGTTCCCCTGAATATTGCTTACTGCGGTAGATCACAACATAAAATACTGTAATTCCTCCAGATTTTATATTATTTCATGAAACCCGAGCTGGATAGGTAAATGACTTGTCTCTTTTGAGATTATTCTCGATCACTGAATTATCTCGAAATCTATGGAAAATTCCCGAGATTTTCTGATTATCTTCCTCATAGCTGCCCTCCTCATTCACAGAAAAAAGGCCTTCATTAAATTTTCTTCCGGAAACTGTTGATGAGGCAAATCAAAGAACACATCTATCTGACAAGATGCTCCTCCTTTTCTCTCAGTGAAATTTTATTGTGACAGGTGTACATCAATTATGGTTACACAAGCTTCCTCCGTCTCTCTTATTTCCCTGGTATTATCATTTAACTCATCTGAAGACTACAGGTGCTAGCTTGAACGATTATACACCTACCTCGGCGTCACTATCGATCTAGTTCACCGTCATTATGATCATCCGACTGAAGGGCAGACGCGTCGTCTGGTTCCGCTAGAATAAAAATAAGAAGAAGAACCAGCGACGGAAAACTGCTTGGGACCGTTTTCACTTCGTACTTGGATTTTCGTTGAAAAAGTGGTGAAAACCATACGAAACCAAAAATAAATATTCGTCATTATCTATATATATATTTATGGGGCATTCCACGCCAAACCAAACGGTTTTGGAACTTATATTTTTTGATTCATCTGAAAAAATCCTATCTTTTTGTACATGTCAAAGAGGACTTCAGTGAATTTTTTAATATTTTTTCAGCTAACTCTTCTCGAAATATCGATTTTCATCGATTCTGACCAAAAACGTTTATTTAACCGTCAAAAATTGACGGATTTCAACGTATTTTTTTTCAAATGTCGTTTTTTTTGGGTGTTTCGATCAAAAATATGTTGAGAATTATTTGACGCATTCTTCAATACAATAATCCACTTTTTGTCTCAAAACATTAAAAAAAAATGTTTGTGTCAATCGATTTTGTTGAAAATTCTTTATGTTAAGGCCCGCATGGAGTAGGGTTCTTCGAGAAAACGTAGATTTCACTTTATGGAGTCAAAAATGGTTCAATTTTCCAAAACTAAGTCTAGCACCATACAGACAATGAAGAACAATGGCGCTCAACTGAGTTTTGGAAAATTGAACCATTTTTGACCTCGTAAAGTGAAATCTACGTTTTCTCAAATAACCCTACTCCATGCGGGCCTTAAAGTACTTATAATTCTACGACTTTTGTGCGAGCGGCATCGTGGGATAATGATTCTTTCTATTTTTTTTCGAATTTCAAAAAATAAAAAACTGAAAAAACCACCAGAATAAGTTAATAATAGCGTATATTATATTAGTATTCTTCATTCTCAATTTTTTCCTGAGTGAAGAACCATGATGTGATCATTCTTTCGCTACGGAATAATTTCAACAGAGAATCTTTCATTGGACATTATCAAATACATATAGGGCAGACCGGGGCAGAGTGGAATCCCTCGAGGAAAGAGAGAGTATTCAATACCTACAATTCAGTTATATGTCCATGAAACCACGCCAATCAAGTTGGGCCTTTAGTTCACTTTTTTTTTAATAATCAATCGTTCCACTAAGTTTTTAGGACATTTCCACGAGGAAAGTTGCATTCAGGGTAGGGAGAAGTCCTTTCCAGTAAGATTCAGTTTCTTCTTCCAAATCTTCTATACTCCTACGTAACCTATCAGTGCTGAATATTGGTAGTGAATTATCATTCAATTTTGGAATCGAGTGTCAAACCGTTCGAGCGTAGAACGTCGTCTGTTTTGTCATTCTTGTACATTCCGAATGAGGAACCTTGTAGGACTAACCAATATAGACAGTATGGCCAATGATGAGGCCAATATCAGTGAACAATATGGCCATCCAATATAATGCTACGGTTGGACCAATATTGAGGCACATCCCAATATTGGACCCGCGTTGTTATTGGGCCTTTATGGTCCGATGTTGCAGTCATCATCTGAAAGCTCGGCACCGAAATTGGGTTACCATTAGCTGCTTCCTCTTCTCCTCCTCCTGGCGTAGAGTTATCAATATAAAAACGATAGCCAATAACTGATCTAATATTCTCGACCAATATTGCCATATAATATAGTCGTTATATTCAGACGAATATCGACCCTACACTGGCTCAAAATTACATGCCAATTATTTTCCAACATTAGATGCAATATTGACTGAATATGACATGCCAATATTCATATGTGATAACGCCCTAATGTCGAGTGATTACTTCTCCGAGTTCACAGTCATTATCCCATATGTTGTCACCGATAATGGGCCAATGACGGCCTTTTTCCCTTTCCCTCTTCAGACCAAAGACTGATGCGCCACGTAAATTACATTTTAGGTGCCAGTCGATTTCGCATCTCAGTGCCAGTTTTGGAAAAATAGAATAGCGGTCGCATAAGAAATATTATGGTAAATCATTTCATAGTGAAAAATTATCAGGCAAGAGTTCTTCACATGAAAAGAAAGGCAGATAAAAAATACTGAAAAATATATGCTATCCTCGACTTATTTTAGAGGATTTTCCATGTTTTTCATTCTTTAAAATAAAAAAAAATCGAAAGAATCACAATCCCACGATGCCACTCGCACAAAAGTTGTACAATTATAAGTACTTTAACATAAAAAATTTCCAACCTAATCGAGTGACACAAACATATTTGAATGGAACAAAAAGTGGATTATTGTATTGAAAAATACGTCAAATAATTCTCAACATATTTTTGATCGAAAGAACAAAAAAAATCGACATTTGAAGAAAAAAGTTGAAATCCGTCAATTTTGGACGGTTATATGAATGTTTTCGGTGAAAATCGATAAAAATCAATATTTCGAAAACGGCTAACTGAAAAAATTTGGAAAAATTCACTAACGTCCTATTCAACATGTACAAAAAGATAGAATTTTTACAGATGAATCAAAAAATATATGTTCCGAAATCGTCTGATTTGGCGTGGAATGCCCCATATATATACACAGATATTGACCATATGCTCGCGTCACGGTGCATGCCACTGGCTCGTTCACTTCTATTAGTTTTATGTATACAACACGAATTGAAGAGAGCAGTAATGTAGAGGAGGGGAGGGTATAAGTGAGTTGGAGAGTGGCTTGACAGACCATGTGATACTAAATGGCGGTAATTTGAAGGTCGCCAAATACGAATTAACATTGTATCTTGTGAAAAGTTTGAGAAACTGGTGTGAAGAGGGGGCAGAATGATTTCAGGGCAAAGGGATCATTCTCAGAATAGAAATTGATCGATGAGATCAGCATCAAATGGTTTTTTTATGAATACTTTTCGAGGGATGAAAATGATTTTCACTGAAGAAATTTTATTTGAAATAATTTTTTCGCGTGAGAAAGAGATAACTTTCCTCCTTTCCCCGGAGGGTAAAAAAACTCTCTTCCTTCTACTGTTGGTTATTCTAGTTTTTTTCTGCCTGCTTTTTGTGTGCTCGTATACGTATAAAGTTACGTGGAATGGAGCATCAGGGCCCAGCACCTTTGTCTCTCTGTCACAGCGTTACGTATATATACGTGGTATGGTAGAGTGAAAGGGATAGATAGAGCGAGTAGGGATATATAGACGCGAAGAAGGTGGATTTGAGGCGTAAGATTCCTATTGATCTTCTCCCGGATTCTGTACCCCAGGAGTTGGCGTAGCTTGAGTATTTCACAGTTGGTGGGTAGTTGTCTGTAGACGACCTGGATGGACTCAAAAACAATTTTTCTCGCTTCATCTTTCTGAGCTAGACTGATTGCATTGCTTCGCTCGATCTTTCATTTTCTTAAGTTATTCAAATCGATAGATTATAAGAAATGTTACAATTGCATTAGATACTAAGAAAAACTTTGCACTGAAGAATGATGTAATATAATCCAATTGGAGTCGAAATTTTTTGAAATAAAGGGGAAAATCAATTGATCAATTGTTTTAATGTATGAAACTTCATTAGTATGAAGAAGGACGAACAGGTAACAATATTCAGAATTTCATATTGTCACCTTAGAGTTGAAGTAGTGCAGGGGCTATGCTTATACACAGCACTTACGCTACTCAATTTCTGACGTGACGATACATTTTTCTTTTCTTTTGACTCTAATCAATTGTATGACCTTTCCAAGTAGTAATATCCAAGGTTCAACCAATGAGGCAAGTTTGGCTGAACCTCGATCAACTGAAGCTTGGCAGTCAAGGCTGAGCTGAGCTTGGACCTTCAGTGAAGACAGTCTCTCACCATGACTCGTAAGTCTCCAGGGTCTGAGCTCTGTCAGTTACGGTTGATTGAAACTTCATCTAGAGCTGATGTTCAAAATTTTGATAATTAAGCTTCCCGGAGTTTGAACCTAAACTGAAGATTCAACAATGAGCCAAAGGCAGAAACGTAGTACATTACGCAGCTAGAATGGAAAAAAACAAAGGTCGATGAAAATTTTGCCTAAATGATCTTTTATCTACCCACGGTACGTACACTCATTTTCCGTTCAAGGGTGCTGGAAAATTATGCGTCAAACCGAACGAAGGAAGGTTAAAAATTCATTTTTCCAGCACCTTGAGCAGAAAAAATTATTTCCATCATCATATCCTACCTCAGCCCCATCTTCTCACAAGTCTGGTACACCAAGCCATGTGAACGCCAAGTTCGGAGCAGGATGCATCTAAACTTGAAATTTGAGTCTCAGTAATTTTGGAATCTCATTCCACATTGGAGGGTGGTATACAGTCTTGTGCCAGATGATATCCAGGCCTTAGAAATACCAAGTTCGAACCAGGCTCCATCCAGGCCTGAAAATCCACTTAGCATAGAATTCAGCTCGCAAGCTTGGACCAGCCTTTCCCCATTGCTGGGTTACAAAATGATGTTATTAATGATTTAAGTCAATAAATAATTGAATAAGCCGAGTGGAAATTCTATCAGGTCTGTTCCTACACCCCCTCAGGTCATTATTGGCATGAAATGAGGCTCACCCAATACCCTGGCGGAACACTCGACCGATGGAATCGAGTGGTGCACTCTCACTCGACTGAGATTCAACCAACGGATAGAAATGTATAACCAGTTAAAAAGTTATCAAATGTAATTAGTCGTTGAATACATGAACTAGCAATAATCGAATATTCTCACGTCTATAGAAATTACTAAAATTAAATGTCATTTAAGTAAAACGAAAATTCCTGGGCGTGGGATCAGACCCGGGACCTTAAGATTACCAGTTTAGAATCTATCACCTGCGCTATCGCAAGGTTTCATGTAATGTAATTCAATTTTAATGTTGATAATCTCATTGGCACCTACTCTCCTCAGAGAAAATAAATGCAATCAAATTTATTCAGAGCTTATTCCATAAATAGAAATAATTCAATTGTTGGTAGAACAGCAAAAAACTATGATTTTCGGATGCCGCATTTTCGACTGTATCTCGACTTATATATTTTTCCAAGTAAAAAGGGACCGATAATTAATATGTTATGAAATCAATTTCATAATCTCATATTATTTTTTCAGGAATTTTATCTGACAGTCGAAGTCTGTCGAGTCTCAGTCGAGTTCCGAACCAAATCGACCGACTTTCGACTGATAAATTTTTTCACGTGGAAATTGACCGATAAACAATGAGCTGTGAAATCAATTATAAAACTTTGCAGTTTACTTTTTAGTCACTTTTTCACGGTCGAGCCTCCGTTGAGTTTAGAATAAAATCGAGTAATTTTCAACTAGTATATTTCATTAAATAAAAATTCACTGATGAATGAGATCATGTGCAATCAATTGTAAAACTGCAGTTTTCTTCGGGATTTTTTTTGTATTTTTTTTACGGTCGAGTCTCAGTCGAGTTTTGAACGAAAATCGATTGACTTTCAACTGATATGTTCTTCAATGTGAAAATTGACTCATGAATAATATCACGTGGAATCAATTGTAGAGCTCTAAAGTTTCCTTTTGTAGTTTTTTTTGACGGTCGAGTCTCAGTCAAGATAGTGAAATAAAATCGACTGACTTTCGACTCTATGTTTTTACACGTTAAAATTAGCTGATAGATGATATTATGTGAAATCAATTGTAGAACTTTGCAGTTTTTCTTTTTTTTGCTGACGGTCGAGTCTCAGTCGAGTTTTGAAAAATATCGAACGAATTTCGATCGATATATTCTTCCATCCGGAAACTAACTTTCAAACGATATGACAACTCTAGATAAGATTGTTCGAATCGAAATTTTTTTTTCGAGAATTGATTTTTAGTCGAGCACAGAATGAGACGATTGAATGTCAAACGATATAAAATATGAGTTGTAAATTGATCGATTCTCTATGTAAAATATGTGAAACTTCTTCAACATTCACTTGGATTGACGTGTTGTTAATCCAAGCACGCTTAGGAAGTCTCAGTCAAATGACGGTCGAGTGAGTGCAGCACTCGACGGTCGATTCGCGGGCGAGCGTTCCGTTAAGGTTCCTTTTTTCGTAATTTCTTATGGAACCCCATTCACACATAGAGAATCACAGATAGGTAACGAAAAAAAAAACATGTTTGGTGTTTGTCATCATTAATTGATTTTTTCGGAACTAAAGAGCGTTCTTTTAATCCTGGCCAAAAGTTCGATCTTTCGGGGAAAAAAATTGTCCGACCGATCGGCTTCAAAACTCGTAGGGTTTCTGAATACACATGAAGCTGAGAAAAAACAGGGAAACATTCTCACTTCCTGCAAAATGAGCAGAGTTGAGCTCAATTGATCACGAAAAAATTGGTCACATACATACACACACACAGACATGATCGTGAAAACTATCAAAAAATGTTGGGGAGGTCTTAAAACATGAAGATCGATCGAAAAATTCGATGAACCATTTTCGGGGCCATAACATAGACTTCCCTCATGGGGAAGTTAAAAGAGAACAAACACTTCTCTTATTGTTTTCTTCTGAACAGAATAATCAACTGTTGAAAAAAAAAAAAATCTCAACTTTTCATAAATTTTCACTTGTTTCTCATGCAACCCACTTTGCCCAAAATGTGATAAAAACCAACTATGTCGACAAAAATGCTCCAAACACTCAACAGAATTATTGCCACTCCTCAAAAAATGAAATCTCAACTTTTCATAAAATTTCAATTTCTTTCTGGTACCCCACTTTGCCCTGAACTGCGATAAAAACGGACCATTTTCCCAAAAATGCTTCAAATACTCGATAGAATGATCAGTTACTGAAAAAAATAGAATCTCAACTTTTTATAATATTCTAATTTTTTTCGGATAACCCATTCTGCCTCAATGATTCCAACATGATCGACGTGACTTCATCGAGAGAACAAATAGGTAAAAATGAAGATGACATCAAATTTGGGCCCTGACAGCCCTCTACTTCCTTTAGGTACCCCACTTTACCCCGGTCTCCCCTACATCTGATATTTCTAGCAATAGTAAAACTTGATGTGGAGAACGAAAACGTGAGGATGGAAAAAAATATTTTGTGAGGGGAAAAACTATAACATAATCAGAAACGTATTAATGAGCACAAATTAATCGTTTTTCATATCGTCGTATTTTCAAGTGTGAGTCTTCCGTATTATCGAATGGAACTTAATTCCCTCGCTTAATTCATCAAATCGATTATTTCTCATAACCAACTTGCCACTCGGCAATGTCGATTTCTCCTTGTAGTTCGTTTATCGTTGAATATATTAGATACAAGAATGTTGTATTTCCGTAGGAGATATGAAAAATAGCGAGAACATTTTGGGTGGAGAAAAATGAGACCTACAATGAAAATGGTTCTCCCACAAGTGTTCGTATGTGTATTAGATTTGCAGGTATTCCCAAAAAAATATTCCTAAAAAATCTTCTCATCATTGATGACAACTTCAGTCCCGAATCAGTCTTCTGCAGGGACTGCAAGCCTCAATTAATAGCTTATTTTCTATCCCTTATTATGTAACCGATTTTCCATAATTGATTCCTTCCATAAACAAATTAATTCAACAGTTTCTCTCCAGAAACTTTGTCGACAGTTTATCCGGAACAAACAAGACTCTCTTGTAGAATTGCTGATGATGCATTCTACAGCATTCCGGAATGTTCGGAAAAACAACAGAGTTTCACTTTACCGACACAATAGCCCAGATAATGTATCTTATGCTCCTCTCACTCTCCTACACCTTCTTTTTTCATTCACAGAGTTAATCGATTGAAATGAAAAATCTGAAGATTGTTAACCCGAAATTGTTCCTTTCAATGAATAATCCGAGTGAATTGAAAATCTCGAGCGTGGTAAACTGAGCAATATTACGTGCATTCGCAGTTCTCTATGCATCTCTCGCGATTACCAACGATCGATCGATACCGGCAAACGGTCGGCAACCGAAACGTCACACAAATCCAAGAGCACTGAAACTACATTGGGTATAATTTTCATAAGAATGAGAAAACAGAGAACAGAATAAAAAATTAAAAAAAAAAACAGAGTACAATTGCAACCGTGGTTACACATACCCGGATTTAATATTTGTGTCATGCTAACACAGTTTATTCTAAATGGAAAAGTCACAGTCCCACATCCCTTTATAACCTCTCTGTCTCCCCCTCCCAACTCTTCCTCCCCCTTTCTCTATTCCACTATTTTACTGTGAAATCTACCTTCTTACTATATTGTGTATTGCACTGTGTATATGCTACACCGCGCACTTTGCCTCAGGCGCGTGACTAATTATTTCGCAAAAGCCCATGGTAAACACTATAACCAACTGAATTTTAGTATGCAAACTACCATGGAATTTAGATCAAACGATTGTGAAAATTGCCACAATGAGGATGAATTAATGGTTTTATTATTTTCTCCCGAAAAAATATGAGTCATACTTTTTTTTATACTTAAAAAAAAATGTAACTTCTCTTCTCTATTACTGGAACTGACGAAAAGTCTGGAACAAGTGTATTTCTGGTTCGAAAGCAAAGTTTTTCACTCAAGGTATGACTATCGCTCAAGTCACCACTAAGAGTGGAGGCAAGGGAGGTTAGAAAAAAATTATCTGGAACAACCAAAGGAGGGAGAAATTGTTCAACCTATAATACTATTCAGTCTCAATATATTTGTTGCTTTCATAGGAAAGCATAGTTCAATCAAAACAATTATGTCTACTAATATTTTGATTTTTTTTTCTAAAGAATCATTTCCTAAAATTTTGATACAGGCCTGACCACGCACACTGATATGCGCGTATGTGTATGCGCGCCAACTAAAGAATAATCCTGTAGTAGTACACCATACAGAGTGACCGTGTATAAGTACACAGTGGTGCTCGCCTGCCATTAATCGTTTATTTGTTTTTCTCCAAAACTACGTGTCAGAAATAGCTGATTCTAGTCTCAAAAAATTTTAAAAAGGCCTGGCTATGGGCTACAATTTTTTCAGAAGCCCCGTAAATCCCGTTTTCTCTGGAATTTATAATGATTGAAACGCGACTCAATTTATACGGGTTCTTATGGGGAAAATGGCATATTTGAAATTCAATATCTCGAATTCTACGTGTCGGAAAATTTTTCTTCATGTGGAAAAGTTGTTGGGTTTGATGTGAAGCATATTTCTAAATTATTTCAGATTTTTCGTATTTCAAGTCTTTAGCGATGGTAATACCTTAAACGCCTGGGGTGCCGTAAATTATCTGGTTGTCATTCTACCCTCCCCCTTTCAGTGGCGTGCCTTCGTCTCTTTCTCTGTTTTGAACGGTCTCGGGGCTCGAATTAGCAAAGAAAGCTCCGAACACAGTCACCGGGCACCCTTGGTATGTCCTCGTGTATAACTTAGAGTCATTCTTCGCACCAAGTGATAAGGGAATAATATTGACAAACTTTGCTTCAACACAGAGTACAGGTGATCTTTGAACTCCCGAAAAAAAATGAGCACCTGTGTATTGCCGTTGGAATTTTCAATACTTTTCGTTGTAAGCAATTGTATATTTATCGAGAAATGATTAATCATCATTCTGTTCATGCGGTATCGACGAAATAACTTAGAATCTGAGGAAGCTAGAGTAATTCTTATAATGAGCTTTCTTAGAGATTAGAATATGGAATAAATCATTAAAACAATAACATTGTTAAGTACAGATCTTGGATTTTTTTTTCAATAAATGATGATGGAGCCTGATCGAGTTATTCTGTTTTTACACTTAATTATCCACATTCTGATCTAGTATAGCGGAAACTAATAGAAATAGAAAGAAAAAAAAAATCTTCCGTATAGCTTTTTTACACATTCTTTTTCACAGAGGAAAAGTACCCAGTGAAGAATCGTTTGCATTGACAGTCTGGAATAATTGTAACTGAAAAATAGAGAATTTTTCAACTGTTCATGTCAAGTTGAAAGAGAGAAAGCTGATGTAAAAAAAGATACCATAAATTCCCAGTCTTCGCTCACTGCCCTTGACTCTCCTAATTTTCATTGAACCTATTGTCAGTAGCATTATTGCCATAGTTTTGACCTCTGTGAGCTTTTCAAACGTCAACTAGGTAAAGGGACATATACTCCCATAAACTCAACACAGCTGTATATTCGTTGCCTGTACGCGTTTATATTTATAAACATATTTATCGTAGCAAACAAAAAAAAACTCTCCTTGGTATGGCATTGGAGGAATTGAAATAGAGATTTCTCGGGAATGAAGAGGAAGAATAAATGAAGAAAACGCCGCAGAATATAGTGAAGGGCATAATAGAACCCCATAGACTGGAGCCGCACACTCTTTTTCCTTCTCGCTCTTTCTATCCCTCCACTAGACACTCAATTCACTACACTGTAGTTAGTTTGAGCGTGGAAGTGAACTTCAATCTTTCTCTCTCTGTTCTGTCGAACTCCGTTTTGTACCTTCACTACAATGCACATCTGCACTGAAAGAAAAAAAATATTTTATCAGCAAAATAATTTCTTGTACCAAATATATATTTGCTAGATCCGAAACGATTGGGGAAAGAATACTATTTATTCTCACAAGGAATTATTAAGAAACTATCCTTGCAAATAATACTCGAAATCCAGACACATTTTGTCAGAATGAATAGTATTCTTCTCCCAATCGTTTCGCATCTAGCAAATATATATTTGGTGCAAGATATTATTTTCCTGATAATATCATTTTTTTTTCTGTCAGAGTGAGCACCGTTGTCTCGTCCCAAGAATCTCAACCCGTAGTCTGAAAATTCCATACAAATATATCTCCAAGAAGAGAAAAAATTCATTCAACTTAATTATAATTTTTAATCTCAACTTAAATCAAATAATTATAATATTATCGATGATTTTTGAGTACACAATATTTGTGTATAAATTGTGGGCATATTTACTCGGTCATAGGGTGATCGTTTCTGTCTGCCCCAGGGGGTTTATGAACCCCCTTTCTCCTTCACTCTTCTGCCTCTCGCCTCCTCCCCTCCCTCCTCGCCGAAATGCTTTATACTTGTGTATATGTGTGCAATTTGAAAATCAATAGCACTTCGCACACAAAGCGTCATCGAGACTCGCGAAGGGTGAGGTATAAATCACTGTACGTTTTTTTCTGCCACTCTTCCCCTACTTCTCTAGCTTCCTGCCATCTCACCCCTCTTTTTTATCTACATTTGGTGCCCCTCTGTCTGTTAACTATGATAGTATTATATAGAATGCTGACGTGATTTTGAAATCATCGAAGAAATCATCAAAAAAAAACATCGTTTTGCTGTTACATCTCATCAGCTTGAAAAAATTAATACATTTTAATTGCTTTCTTAACTTCCCGATAAGGGGAAGTTTATTAACTTCCCGATAAGGGAAGTTTATGTAATGACTCCGAAAATGGAAAATCGATTTTTCGATCGATCTTCATGTTTTAAGACCTCGCCAACATTTTTTGATAGTTTTTACGATCATGTCTGTGTGTGTGTGAGTGTGTCTGTATGCATGTGACCAATTTTTTCGTTCACATTTTCTCGTTAATCAATAACGCGATCGAGATGATCGATAATGAAATCGAAGCATCTCGATATAGTTTCTCATTCTCACTAATTCCCTCTAATCGGTAGTAACGCACTCCATTCGCGAGCGAGCAACTACGCACCCCACTTCGCGAGCGAGCGAAGCGAGCGAGCAACTGCTCACCCCTAGTTTCTAATTTTATTTTCTTTTAATTTCTTCATTTATCTGAAAATAGCGGTGAGAATGTGAAGTATTGAGATGCAAATCTGTTCGAAACTCTCATGTCATCGCTTCTTTATCAACAGTTTCCTAAAAAAAACGCTAATTCCTTTTATTTCTTCTTCTACTCCGCTCGATCTTCACCGTTGAAATCTGTTGGTGACAGACACGGATCATCGTCTACTTCATCCACCGGGAACAAACGTTTATAAAAATAAGAAGAGAATGAAAAAAAATGAACCAAAGGAATAAACGAAAAAAAAAGAACATCAAACCAAATATATTAGACAGAGAAAGAGAAATGCATAGATTGCACAGGGATTTGTCCGTGTGTATATCTGTGACGCTTGAGAGCCGTGAACCGCATTGAATGTTAAACCAATAAACGAGAGGCAGAGTAGTGGAAGAAAGAGTAGAGAGAACGTGTAGATTAGTTGCGCGAGGTTGAGTAAATGTGTGGGAGTAAGAGAGATAGATGATGGTTATAGGAGGGAGATATAGCCAGAGAGGGGAACTAAAGGGGTGCAGTTACAAATGGCACTGGATGCCTGGCAACGCGACAACCAAATGCCGTACGGCGGCCCGGCGACGGCATTGAAGTATATATACATATACCAACTGTGTGTGCTTCCACTCTTGTCCTTCTCTTTCTCTCTCTATCCCTCTTCCTATTTTTCGTTTTCTCTCATTCTTGGCTAGCACATACACAGAACGAACTCGCGCCAGTCTCGTTCCCGCAGTGGCGAGTGGCGCTTCGTCAACGTGGGGAGGCAGGCTCAAAAATGAACAAAAAAGAGAGACATAAATTTAAAAAAAAAAGAATCAAAGAGAAGAACAATAAGAGAAAAAGAGAATGAAAAAAGAAGGAAGCTGCGTTCTGGCTTGTGGTGTGAGTCAGAACGTTGTTCACGCGAGGGAGGACAAGAAGTAAAGAGGGGCCATTGGCAAAAGCGAGAATTTTAGTGTAGAGGTGGTTGTGATCCAGGGAACTGAGGGGTCGCCGAATATCCAGGGAGGAATGAAAGAGAAAGAAGATGAAGTAGGAAGAGTAGGGATATAGTATACGAATGAGTTTGTGTGAACGTGGCCCTCTATCGGGTGTCCCAAATACCTCTCTATCATCTCCTTCACCCCCCCCCCCCCAGATTCTTCGCCCATCAGCTATTGGTGCATCACCCTTAATCTCCCTTTCATTCAATTTTTTTCTTTCTCTGTTTCTGTCTTTCTCCAGGAGACCTGTTCTTACCTACATTTAGGCCGAGGAATCTCCACCCACCTCACTCGTCTTCACCTCGAGGCCAAAAATGTTAATTCTGAAAGCTTGAAGAAAAGGTTTGTAAAAAAAAACAAATATCTTTATCATTTTGAGACTCTGAAGGAAGTTAGCCTTGCATTCGTCCATGTGTATCACAAGAACACCAAGATGGCTTTTCCCCCTCCAAAAGTGGGTACAGATTTTCAATGCTGAAATACTTGAGTTATACATATGTATATCTACGTGAAATACATATGTATTTGAGAATCCAAAGGGGAGCATCAGAAGCAGAGGTTTGAATGTATATTCGGTGTATATCAAGAAGGCCCCCCTCTCTGGTGGAGTGACACACACGTAGTTTTCGGAGTTAATGGAAAAAGAGGGGATCATGGAGGGGTAAATCGGAGTAGACAGAACGCGTGCGTCCGCGTCAGCGTACATAAGAGAGGGGCTCAGGAGTGGGGAGGAGAAGGATAAGCAGAAGAAGAGGAGACTTGGTAGTAGAGAATGAAGATGAAAACACAAGAGATGATGAAAATTGAAAAGAGGATAGAGCCAAGAGACGACCTTAACGAGGAGAAAAGGAAGAGAGACGCAGCCAGAAGGTTCGCGAGATGAGAGAACTGAAACGAAAGAAAAGAGAAACGAATGAGTCGCCAGAAGTGATGGAGAAGGGGAAAAGAAGACGAATGGAAAAGAAAAATAAAGACTTTTGAGAAAAGTGGATGATGATGGTCCGGCGATCGGTGGAGACAACGGGTGAGGTTGAAAAGGAGTGGAATGAAAAAGAAAGGAAGGAAAGGAAGAGCGGGCGAGACGTCGATAGGGAGGTCACGCACTCTGTAGTCACCACAGTATTCAAATGAAATATATTTATTTTCATCACATTGGCTGGTAACTTGAAGAGATCCACCATTTTATTGATTTCTACTAATGATGACCATTCTTCAGAATTCACCATCAAATCCTAATTGTTCAACTAGCTCTATATCGAATATGGTTCAATTCATTATCATCCATGAATTTTCAATAATGCAAGAAAGAATCAATATTTTGATAGTTTTCAATGATGAATATAATCGTGTCACTTCACTCGTCATTCAGAAACACAACGGCATTAACATTGATCAATGGAAATAGGGTGACGAGAGAGCAAGATGTATGTAGAGAAAGTGGAAGAAAGAGAGAGAAGGCATCATAGTGATCAATACTCCAGCAGTAACAGGCTATACAACGCAGTTGGGTAAAGAGGTGACAGGGGAAAGGAGGGTTGTGGGAGAGGGCGGTCGGGCCTATCACTAGCGCCATGAGGACTCTCTATTTTCCCCACGGTATGCCACGCGACACGTGAACCTTTGCCCAACAGTGGACAATGAAATTACTTCGGCTCTCTCTGGTCCAATGTATCGTACGCGTATTGATCCACTCTCCATTTCCCCCTTCAAACAATACATCAAAATATTTTTTTTTCTCCGTTCATCAGGTTTTTTTTCCAAAAAGAATCCGCACTTTTCTTTCCTTGGGTGGTCTGGATTCTTCATTGGTAAGTATCACGAGAAAAGAGAAGTATGGAGGGAGGAGACAAAAGTAATAAAACCGATTGAAGTGTCTCGACGGCATAACGCCTACGCATATTGGCATTTACCAGGCTTGAAAAGTTCGTCGCGCACACACTCCTTTATTAGGTGACTATCATACATATTTCCACATTAGCCTGAACGGAGGGTAGATCATTCGATGCACTTTAACGCCCACTGTCTTATTTTCGAGTTGAATGTTTGTTCGACATGTGACAGCTAGTGTCATTCCTCTCACGGCCACGAAGAGATCAATAAAACATTCAATAAAATCTGAAAAAACATATTGATAATTTGAAGAAAAAGAAATTATAAATCGATCCATGAGGTTTTTTAAAATTTATGTTATCATAATGTAGAGAATCCTCGGCTGGTAACGAAATTTGTAACACTACCGAGCGCTGGCTATACTCCAGAGCAAATCTCTGGTGTGACTGCTACTATATTGAATCATTATTATTAATCAATATAATAGTACTGCAGTGTAACGGAGTTATACGATTTCACCCGAAATAAAACACCCTAGCTAAGAATTTTTATGCAACACTAACATATTTCTCCTATCCAATTAATAAAAAAAAAGATGACTGAGAGAATTGAAAAGTGGATCGAAAATGAAAGGACCACCTGCGACATATATATGTATAATTGTATAGTTTTGCAAAATCAATCTCAGTAGGAAAAAATGAAGTTAGTTCTCATCAAAAGAAGAAAAAATATCTTATTTTTTCAACCAGAGAATAAAACAAGGAGAATAATTGAATGCAAAAGGTTCTCACATTAATAAATTCAACCTTGATGTTCATTCGTTCTTTTTTTTTTTTCTATTTTTTCGAATTAAATTCATGAAACGATTTCGTGTGTGCGTGTGTATGTATGGGATCTGTAGTAAAAGGATAAAACTTGAGTGTTTAGATTATGTACATTCGCTCCGTACATCCGAATTAGTCCGTGACCCATACGTTGACGTGATATTACGGCCACCTCGAATTCCATCGGAACCTTTCCATTTGCGAGAATGGGTTCGTCGAGTATTATACACATAAGAAATCTTCTCACTTGATATTGGTTTAAAAAGTTACCCGAACAGGATTTAAAAGGAAAAAAAAAAAAGAAAAATATTTAAGGAAAAGAGGTAAAAAAAACCATGGCAGAACGTTTAAAACTGCGGTGGAATTGAAAATGCCACACGCACAAGCAACAGAGTCGACAGGCATAGAAAGTGATAGCACTGTGTTTCTTCCAGTCACCTGTCAATCTTTTTTTTTGCCCACAAAGAGGCCCACTACCACATACATTTATCAACCGATACACTCATAAATATGGGTACAGCCGTCCATTTATATACATTTCATGTATATACATGGCTAAATGAAACTCAGCTGTTGAAATTGTGACGAAAGCTTGATTGGAATCTCACGTTTTACAAAGAATTATAACTCCAACAGATTTAAACTGTATGTGAAATATATTTCGTTGTTTACTGACAGTGATAAGCTGTTAGCTACTTGTTGAATTGTTGCACTTTTGAAATTTACCCTTTTAAAGAGGGACAATGAAGGAGAAAATCGATACTTGTGAGACGATCGAGTTTCTAATAGAAATTATATTTCGAATAAATCAGTTGAAAGTAGAGAGAATTATCGATATTTCATCATTCAGTTGTTCGAAAATAAATATGCCGAGCTCGGGCGAATTCTCAGACACTCTGCTGAGTGTCTGGGAATTCGAATGATCGTAAAAATCGAGAATTTCAACAAGAACTCAGTGATGCTAACAGAATTCATGCCTATACAGTTTCATAGATATTTATTATTATACAAATATTTGTCGGGTTAGATGAACAATTCATTCGTCTTTGAAAGGTCATATCATTTTCAATGGAATTGATTCGGCTTCATTGTTATACTTCCATCATAATATACCTGGATAATTACGTTGATCAATGAGTTTCTGCTTTGTTATTCAAAATATCATGAAGGAGAAAGACCCCGTGAGTAGACAGAGCAATTGCGAAGATGTAACCGTTTTTTGGCGACGTGGTTTTTCTCACCAAAAAATTTATCACAGCACTTTCTCGAATATTTCAGAGAGAACGATTTCGAAATGAATTTTGTCGATGAATTGAAGGTCATGGAAACAGCATTTGGCCTCTTATACAGTCAACACAGTTTGCGCTTATCACTACGATTTATCACTGAGGAAACTTGAGGATGATACTAGGTACAGTTGTCGGAGTCATTGGCACATCAACTAACGGAGGAAGGAATGAAGCCCAAAGAATGACATTTGTAGTATTCCACCATTAAACAAATAAATTTATTAATGAATTAATTTTTATTAATAAATTTTTAAGAGAATCAAATTCCGGAAAAAATATGTAATGCGCAAGCAGGATTTGAACCCACGACCCTCTGATTACATGTCAGGTGCTCTACCTGGACTTTGAAATGATTCAAAACTGTTGCATTTAGATAAACTGAAAGGGAGACGTTTCTGGGAGGTGATAAAACTGTACAAAAAAGATTGAAATATCTTTCAATATTCAATTGATTCTTCCTATTTAGTATATTTACTAGAAATGAACAAAATAATCAGCGATTCGCTTGGTCATCATTGTCTTGCAGCATTAAACAAGCAGAAGCCTCACTCTCGGTGCGTTATTTGCAAACCCCACTCCTTGTGCGACATTTAATATTTTGCCAATTCGATTGGCAACATGCTTCCGAATGGAATTCATCTATGGTGAATCGAATCGCTTTTCATGCATCCCATTGCTCAAAAAATAACATTATTCTCGCAACAAATCGCACTCATATATTCCTACAAATATTGCTCCAGACTGTATCGATCTGTTCAGGATTCCATCTGCGATACTTGGAATCTACTTGGAACTCGAAATCTCAGCTCAGAATGATCGATTAAACTGGAATAATATCATATGGTACATAAAAATTCAATACTAGATGAAAATTCAGATTCTACGATGGAACACAAAAATTGACGTTCGAGTTCCAAATAGGATTTCTATTCTTTCTGATTGCCGTCAGAATGAAAAGGTACTCATTTTGTAGAAAAAATTGTCGACTTTCAAATGGTGAAATAAAAAATAGTAGTGTTACTAGGGGGAAAGCTAAGAAAAACCGTGATTTTTGAAAAAACTAATTCATCGAACATCTTTACAAGAGACTTCTTCTGACAAATCTGAAATTCTCACATACATACAGACATTTTTAAAAAATGTAATTTCTCGGCGTTTTGGATCATTCTGAGTCATATTCCGATGAAATCTCGAAATCGAAAAAATCGCGTTTACAATGCTTCAATTTGGAAGCAAAAAAGTGAGTGTGAATGTTAGTGATTAAATAGCGAGAATATCATTGACACATGAATGATGAATATCCATTGAATGGTCGATATGTTTCTTCCTCTATTCGCCGAACTCCATCCATTGAAGACAAGAATTGAACTAGGAATTTTATTCTAGATTCTACTTTGAAAGACAATCCAAACAAATGACGGTGAATTTCCAACAAAGTCTAACAGTCGATTCTCAAGTCATCAAACAGCAGTCAAATTATGACTGATATCATCGTTTCACGTGCCCGATGAAGATTGATGGTGTAAGATTCCATATTGTTGTTTCATTGTATTTCTATCTAGAAAAAGCATATTCCATCAACATCAGAACCCAACTTTGGTGCCTCACTACCTAGGCAGGAACCTCTCAAGCTGACGATGGGGTCAGGGCTTGGCTGGAGACGCTCAAGCTAGGGGGAAGGCTGAACTTCAGCACGGTCTAAACTTGCATGAGGCCTCTGAACTGAGTGCTGTTCCAGCTAAGAATATACGATGGGGATCTAGTCTCGAAATAGATGAATATATATCGCATCTATTTTGATACTTGTCCCAAGCCTGCTTGAATCTAGTTTTTGCAGGCTTCTGCTTCGAAGGCTGAGATCAGACGAGATTCAGCGTGAGATTATAAGCTTTTCGTTTTGTTTGCTTCAATCAGAAGTTATAGAGGTTACCTATCATAATATCACGCCCTCAAAATATCACATCAAAACATCACAGTTTGAAATATGACAAATATTAATTGATTATTGTTCAATTTGATTCGAGAACTGCTTTTTTCCGTTTTCTTTGGAAGAAGAACTGCCTGAATGTTAGGGAGAAGACCACCTTGAGCGATGGTGACTCCAGGCAACAGTTTGTTCAACTCCTCGTCATTACGGATGGCCAATTGTAAATGTCTCGGTATGATCCTGGTCTTCTTATTGTCACGAGCAGCTTTACCAGCTAACTCAAGAACTTCAACAGCTAGATATTCCATAACTGCAGCTGAATAAGCTGGAGCTCCAGCTCCAACAAGCTCAGCATAATTTCTTTTACGAAGAAGTCGATGAATACCACCAACGGGGAACTGAAGTCCTGCACTGTTGGAACGAGTCTTGGACTTGGCCTTTATCTTTCCTCCTTTGCCAATACCAGACATTATGATCATGCTGTATGAAATACGCAGACTACAACGAATACTGGAGTGAGATGATACGTGATTATAATCACGTGATATTATGACGTGTCACCGTTATAGATTATCTATATTTTGTTTGGATGTCGTCGAGGTACAGGCTTGCACTGGAATTACGGATTGAAATAATCGAGATTGGCATATCGAGAACACTCAGTTTCACAATTTAGCAACAGAGGTGTAATGCAGTGATACTCGTCCGCAAGTTAAATTTGTGCTAGAAGCCGTAAGTTCTAGCGACTGTGCTGGGTTTAGTAATTGGTCACTTCAAAGAAGCCTCAACTATTTGAATCCTACTTCAAAAAATCACAAATCGGAAAGGATAAAATGAGTAATTCGTGTATTTAGAAAAAATTGATCAATTCAATTCTAGTAATCTCAGTAAATGAGGGGAATAACTGGGAAATAATTTGAGATATTGTATTCAAACAAAATAAATCAGAAACCCGACTAGAAATTTTGATCCGGGTCTCATTCGGCCCTGATCAGGCTGGTTTGACTCCGGACGTCAGATCCTGACATGGATGTCTCATCCGGGCCAAGTCTGGGCTGTAACGCTTTGTCAAGTCAGGCCCTGACTTGGATGACCAAGTCAGGCCCTGACCTGGATGGCCAAGTTAAATCCTGACTTGGATAGTCAAGTCAGGCCCTGACTCGACAAAGCGTTACATCCCAGACTTGCACCGAATGAGGCATCTAAGTCGGGGCATGACTTGGAGAGTTAAGTCAGGTCCTGATTTGGACAGCTAAGTCAGGTCCTGACTTTTATAGTTAAGTCAGGTCCTAAGTTAAGTATCCAAGTTAGGCCCTGACTCGACGAAGCGTTACATCCCAGACTTGGTCCGGATGAGGCATCCAAGTCAGGGACTGACTTGACGACCCGAGTTAAGACCGGATAAGGCATTCTCAGTCAGGATCATATAAGGCATTCCAGAACAGGACCGCAGACGGGTTGCCAAAGCAGGACCGGAGGTGGTTTGCCATGGGAGGATCGGACGAGGATTTCAGTTAGATGACCGGATCATGGTCCTTTGTACGCCAGACGAGAATCAGTCATTGTCATTCTTATTGATATATTTGGCATCCAGAATGGATGCCACGTTGGGTTTCAGCGTTACGCCGACGTTTCGTCATTTTTATTGTCATTCTTCTTAAGAAAGTGAGTCTCAAAGAAAGTCATTCATCCCATTAGTATTCATTATATCATGGAATGAATCAACGGGAAATACATTTCTTTAACTTCTATTCACCATTCTATACCTTTAGTCATTTGAAGAATGTCATGCAGATTATGAGCCGTTGTGTTTTGATTCTCTTGCGAGATTGACTACCGTATGATCAAGTATTGGAATCACATCAGCATTTGGAATCAGAGTAATTCAATTTCATACTTTTAGAAAAGTGAAACGTAACTTAAAAATAAATCATAATCATTGTATATTCCATAGAAAAGAAAACTGTTGGCAGTTTCAATCAAAGCCGGCTCTAATCAATATGGAGCTGTGAGGACTGACTTACCCCTTCATTAATCGTCGCGGCATTTTTCAGTATCACGTATGCCATTCTCAGACTAGAACCATTCATTTGATACACACAGAAAACTCATGGAAAATAAGGAGGGGCTCCATTGCTTGTGCGTTACTTGAAATTCGGTTACTCCTTGTACGACATTTAATATTTCGCCAATACGATTGGCAAAACGCCTCTGAATAGAAATCCTCACGAAAATGTCACTTTACAATGCTTCAATTCAGAAGCAAAGAAACAAAAATTGTAAATTAGAGTATTTAGAAATTTATCTCATTATTTTCATTTTATAAATAAAATCGAAATGAGAATTAATGAATTAAGTGCATTTGAAGATATGGCACTTTCTCGCTATGTGACACAACTTTCCAGATATTCTTTTCAAGTGGTATCACCGAAAACACTCTTCATCTAACCATGCAGTGAAAACTGATTGGGGTAACATCCTATTTCACAAAACATTGCGATGAGTGTTTCGTCAGGTGATTGAAGTCATCGGATAGTGTTTGGTAACCAATCTCGGATGGAATTTAGTGATGAAGTGGTAGAAGCAGGTGAAGTGAAGAATTTTCAATAAATGCTATTCAGGATATCGTTCAAACGAATAAATTAAAGAAATAAAAATCTGGCTTCTTTCATCGTAATGAATTTCATGTGTTTCAAAAAAATTCTATGTATCAATTCATGTGAACCTTACACTTTTGAACATATTTTCACGTCCTAAACTCCAGAATTACTACTCAGTAACGAGGATATCGAGGATATCTTTGCGTGAATAAAGGAAAGAACGTCTAGCATGAAAGAAAATGAGTGAAACATTCAGTAAATCTAAAATGATTTCATTTTTTTTATGGTGCACATAAATTCTTTCACTCAAATTTTTAATTCTGAAGAATGAGACGAAAAATGTATCATAACAGGTTCTCTACTCACTTAGATTTTAATATATCCAAGAAAAACCAACCAGAAATGAGCTACTAATTCCTAGAATCCAATGAAATTTCAATAAAGAATTGAAGACAAGGAAACGAATTGATTGAGCATCGAGATTCAATAGAAATGCAAGATGGTCAAACATTTTGACAAAGAATAGAATTAAATGAGTCTATGTGTGTGGTGTTCGGGGTTAGAGAAGGAAAGAGCAAAAATTTTCAGTGGTGGAACTCAGATACCAACAGCAGCAGCAGGTGGTAGACTCCCCGAGATTTTGGGCGAGCGTTTATATTCAAGTTCCCCAGCAGCACGAAAAAAAGGGAGTGAAGAGTGGTTAAACCCGAAAAATGAATAAGAACGAAGGAAGAAGGAAGGAGCAAAAAGACGAAAAAGAAAAAACCCAAGAGAAGAAGAAGATGGTCGAGGTAAAAGCCCAGAGCTATGGCTTGGTTTGATTTAGAAAAAAAAAAAGGTGAACAAGGATAAGAGAATCTTCAAAATGAAAGCGAAAAAGAGAGGGGATGAGAGACAACGTGGAAAGGCCAGTAAACCGGAGAAGAACGCCGATGAATTTCGTGGAAAAAGCAAAACCCCATTGCGCCTTAATCCGGACGAAAACAAGTTAAAACTGCGGAGGGAGCGAAGAGAGGGAAGAGAAAGGGAGGAAAGTGTACTTTCATAATAAAGAACAGCGGAAAAATCCTTGGGATTCCCCGAGCATTGGAAATATTCATTCTAAGGTTCTCTGTATAGAAATATTCTTTGAAAATATTTCAAACTTTTGCAGGATTCTTCTTTCCTCCATCACGCCGACTACTATGTAAAAATCATTATCCCCCATGCAACAGATATTATTGTATGTGTGTGTGTGTGTGATATATATGAGGCATTCCACGCCAAATCGGACAGTTTTCCAACTTTGCTTTGTTGACTTCCTCAATTTTCTGACATTCTTCTGTATCTATCAAAACACACCTTTCGGCCAAGTTTGAGATTTTTTCGATCATCGGTTCAAGATATCAACTTTCGAAAAACAGCTGTTCTTACGGTTTTTTATCATAATTTCCATGAAAATGGTTCAAATTCAGGGATTTTTGCTTCCGAATGGAAGCATTGTAAAAGTGATTTTTTTCGATGTCGAGATTTCATTGCAATATGACTCAAAATGATTCAAAACGCCGAGAAATGATATTTTCAAAAAATGTCTGTATGTGTGTGTGTATGTGTGACAGATATGAGCTCATTGCTCCGCAACGGTAATACTTGGTGAGCTGAAAATTCAACAGTACATTCCCTCCCCATGCAAATTGCTGTCAGTGCAATTTGAGCGAAATCGGTTGAGTACTTTTCGAGAAAACTCAAATTTTCGAGAAATCGTTTTTTCGAATTTTCTCCGCGAAAAATTGATTCACAGCCTCCACTCTCAGCGATGGAATACTTTTCATTTGAACTCACAATTTTTACTCGGGGTAAATTTTGCTGAGATCTTTCGTTTGCAGATAATTTCAATTACAGTGTTTTTTATCCTGAATTTACTATACACGATAGCTCAAACACCATTTGAGTTCGAGACTTCAAATTTCGTCAGTTCATGCATCTAATGAACGAAGAGTTCAGTATTGAAATCGGGCGAAATCGCTCCAGTAGTTTCTGAGATATTGGCCAAAAACCATTTTGTGAAAAGAGGTTATATCTCGAAAACTATCCAAGCGATTACATCCAAGTTCAGCATCAAAGATTCATCTCAATGAGCCCCACAAATGATGAGAATTTCAGATTTTTCAGAAGAAGTCTTAAGTTCTTAGCTTTCTTCCTAGGAGCAGTACTATTTTTTATTCCACCGTTCGAAAGTAGACAATTTTTTCTACACGAGACCGATGGCGCGCTACAGCGCGCCCGTTAGGTATCGTCAGTATAGTATATTACGCGTACTACAAGGAGAGAAATTTCTCTGAAAAATTATGATGCTCAGCGACATAATGTGAATGCAAAATACACGACGGGGGTATTTCATGAGTCTACTAATGGAAAAAATGTCTTGGCCACAGCAATTAGTAATAGGGCCAATAAAATTTTCACGATAAACTATTACAATAGCTGTTACGTAGCATTACAAAAATATTAGCTGATAGTTTTTTTTCTCAAAGCTAAGGAAAAATCATCTCTCCGACAAATAATGAATCATTGGGCCCTTGGAAATTTTCACATGCGACTAAGAATTTTTATAAATTTTTTTTAGCATTTTTCCCATGCCAGCCTCATAATGTGGTGGTCGAAGGAGCATAGTCGAGTACCTTCGGCTGTTGTCGGTACATGAGCCATTGGCCATTTCACACTTGGCTTTGAATTGAAATATCTCGCAAACTATGCAAAATTTATCGAGACAGGCTGTGAATGAAATTTAGAGGAAAAATTAACGAAGAAAATGAGTAAAACGTCGTTTTTCTACGACCAGTAATTTCCGAGATATCCATTTTTTTATGAGTAAGTGAGGAACAATGGACGAGGCCCGATAGCAAACGAATGGCCGCTCGAGCGTCCCTTCTGAATTTTACATTAAAAAATTAATATCTTAATAATGACGAGTTGTAGAGAAACGGAATTTTGCTCATTTTATTCGTTAATTTTCCCTCTAAATTTCATTCATAGCATGTCTCGATAACTTTTCAGTACTTTTCGAAATATTTCAATCGGAAGCCAAGTGTAAAATGGCTATTTTTTTAAGAAATAAAAAGCAAAAATTTTGATGTGGAGCATGGGAATTTTTCAGTTCAGAAGCAAATTGCATCCCGTTTGTAGAGCGGCATGGTAATTTTTTTAGAAATCATTCAGAAAAATTCTTATATTTTTCTCTCCGTGTATACTACTCACAATTTAACTGACCAATGAGGAAGAGGACTTCACTTTAATCGTGACAACTTTTGATATATCGATTGTTTATGTTCTTGTTCCTTTTCATAAAGGATAATTGCGAAAAACTGAGAAAACTTTTTCCTGACTCCATTTTAATGTCTATTTCGCTCTATCTCGCTTATTTACCGAGATAATCGCGAAAAACTGAAAAAACTTTTTCCTGACTCCATATTAATGTCTATTTCGCTCTATCTCGCTTATTTACCGAGATAATCGAGAAAAACTGAAAAAATTCCGCCGATACTGGATATTCCGAATCGTTGTGGCTTTTAGACCTTCAGGATCCCCCATCATGTTGTTTTCAATCAACTCTTTGCGAAATTTCAAGGAAAACCTCGTATTCCCTCGGAAAATGGGTGAAAAATGAGAATAAAGGAATATTCGAAGGAAATTAGCCATCATGAAAATCCCGATTTTCCAATCTTCATAACTTTTTTTCTGTATTTTCGTATTTTCGTATTTTCTGATGAAATTTTACAGTGACAATGCCTATGTCGTCATGAAAGAGCCTGCAAAATTTCATAACTGTATCGCAAAGGGTTCTGAGAATCCGATAGGGCAGAAATGGTCATTTTCATAGAGCAAAGGCCATTGCCTCTGGGTTTGGCCTGAAAATTCCGCGAACACTGGATATCCCGAATCGTTGAGGCTTTTGGCCCTTCAGGATCCCCCATCATCGTGTTTTCAATCAACTCTTTGCGGAATTTTAAGGAAAACCCCGTATTCCCTCGGGAAATAGCTGAAAAATGAGGATGAAGGAATATTCGAAGGGAATCAGCTATCATGAAAATCCCGATTTTCAAATCTTCATAACTTTTTTTCTGTGGCGTATTTTCTGATGGAATTTTAGAGTGACACTGCCTATGTCGTCATGAAAGAGCCTGCAAAATTTCATAACAGTATCGCAAATGGTTCTGAGAATTCGATAGGGCAGAAATGGTCATTTTTATAGAGCAAAATTCCACAACAGTTTCGCGAATGGTTCTGAGAATTCGATAGAGCAGACATTGTCATTTTTACTGATCCTATATTGACGTCCACTTCGCTCTATCTCGCTTATTCACCGAGATAATCGTGGAAAACTGAAAAAACTTTTTCCTGACTCCATATTAATGTCTATTTCGCTCTATCTCGCTTATTTACCGAGATCATCGCCGAAAACTGGGAAAGAATTTTCCTGATTCCATATTCCAGCGCGCCCGTTAGGTATTTTTAGTATAGTATATTACGCGTACTTCTCACAATTTAACTGACCAATGAGGAATGAGGACTGAACTTTAATCGTGACAACTTTCGATATATCGATTGTTTGTGTTCTTGTTCCTTTTTATAAAGGAAAATGAGTATCTTCCCATCCTGACGGCAATCAGAAAGAATAGAAATCCTATTCGGAACCCAAATGTCAATTTTTGTGTTCCATCGTAGGATCTGAATTTTCATCTAATATTGCATTTTCATGTACCATGTGATATTATTGCAATGTAGTCGATTATTCTGAGCTGAGATTTCGAGTTCCAAGTAGATTCCAAGTATCGCAGATGGAATTCTGAACAGATTGATACAGTCTGGAGCAATATTTTTAGGAATATATGAGTGCGTATTTGTTGCGAGAATAATGTTATTTTTTGAGTAATGAGATACATGAATAGCGATTCGATTCCCCATAGATGAGAAATTGACTAAAGTTTTCGACTCGGGAATGCAGTAGTTGAGGGTATTCAATATTAAACAACAGAAAGGTAATGTGCAGGAAGAGGTGAAAATTATCCAGTGTTGAAGAACAGAAAAGTAACGCAGAAGGAGACGGGACATGATCGAATATTGCAAAAAACAAGCAGAAGCCTCACTCTCGGTGCGTTATTTGCAAACCCCACTCCTTATGCGACATTTAATGTTTTGCCAATTCGATTGGCAAAATGCTTCCGAATCGAGTTCATCTATGGTGAATCGAATCGCTATTCATGTATCTCATTACTCAAAAAATAACATTATTCTCGCAACAAATACGCACTCATATATTTTTACAAATATTGCTCCAGACTGTATCGATCTGTTCAGAATTCGATCTGCGATACTTGGAATCTACTTGGAACTCGAAATCTCAGCTCAGAATGATCAATTGAATCGCAACAATATCACATGGTACATAAAAATTTCAATATTAGATGAAAATTCAGATCCTATGATGGAACCCAAAAATTGACGTTCGGGTTCCAAATAGGATTTCTATTCTTTCTGAGTGCCATCAGAATAAAGAGGTACTCATTTTGTAGAAAAAATTGTCTACTTTCAAACGGAGAAATAAAAAATAGTACTGTTCTTAGAGAGAACGCTAAGAAAAATCGTGATTTTTGAAAAAACTAATTTATCGAACACTTTTACAAGAGACTTCTTCTGAAAAATCTGAAATTCTCACCATTTGTAGGGCTCAGTGAGATGAATCTTTCAAGCTGAACTTGGATGTACTCTCTTGGATAGTTTTCGAGACATAACCTCTTTTCATAAAATGGTTATTGGCCAATATCTCAGAAACTACTAGAGCGATTTCGCCCAATTTCAATACCAAACTTTTCGTTCATTAGATGCACAAACTGACGAAATTTGAAGTCTCTAACTCAAATAGTTTTTGAGCTATCGTGTAAAGTAAATTCAGGATAAAAAACATTGTAATTGAAATTATCTGCAAACGAAAAATCTCAGCAAAATTTACCCCTAGGGAAAATTGTGAGTTCAAATGAGAAGTATTCCATCGCTGAGAGTGGGGGCTGTGAATCAATTTTTTGCGGAGAAAAATCAAAAAAACGATTTTTCGAAAATTTGAGTTTTCTCGAAACGTACTCAACCGATTTCGCTCAAATTTCACTGACAGCAATTTGCATGGGGCGGGAAAGTTCTGTTAAATTTTCAGCTCACCAAGTATTACCGTTGCGGAGCAATGAGCTGATATCTGTCACACATACACACACACACATACAGACGTTTTTTAAAAATGTCATCTCTCGGCGTTTTGGATCATTGAGTCATGTTCCGATGAAATTTTGAAATCGAAAAAAATCGCGTTTACAATGCTTCCATTCGGAAACAAAAATGTCATTCCCGACGTTTTGGATCATTCTGAGTCATATTCCGAAGAAATCTCGGAATCGAAACAAATCACGTTCACAATGCTTCCATTCGAAAGCAGAAAACGCTGAATTCAGACCATTTTTGTGGGAGTTATCAGCAAAAACCCGTGAGAATAGCTGTTTTCTCCAAAATTCGATATCTTTTGAACCGATGATCAAAAAAATCTCAAACTTGCCCGAAGAGTGTGTTTCGATGGATACAAGAAAATGTCAAAAAATAGAGGAAATCAAAAATGTAAAGTTGGAAAACTGTCTATATATATATATATTCAATGAAACAAAATGTAAGAAGTAATACAGGTTTAAAGTCAATGAACTTAAAGGGAATCTAACTGAGTGCCTCTGTGGAGGCGAATAAGTATCGTCGCGGGCGCTCAAATACCCTGAAGATACATCGCGCTTTCCTCCTCCTCTTCTCCCCTGCAAATATACATATACACGTTCAAGTATAAGTACACGGAAAGATGTAGAAAGAGGAGAGGTCAAAAGAAAGAGAGAAATAAGAAATAAAATTAGATGAAGAGAAGAAGAACAACGGAGAGAATAAGGACTGAGAAGAGTGAGAGATACCTCCTTGGATATGAGACTTAACAGGATTGAGCACTGAACGAAGAAGAATTTTGAATTGGTGGTAGTAAGTAAGAAAAAAAATAAAAATGAAAATAAAATAAGAAGGTGGGATATATAGTGGAAGGCAACAAGCAAAAGCAAAACCGTGGTAACCAGTGGGCGAGCTGCTGGTCTGCCGACGGCATTCCTACAACCGACAACGCTCCAAACAACGAAAGAAAAGAGATCTACCTTCCTACCAACACTATTGCCAGTTATTCGCCTCTTACAGGTATACAATATCGGTTGTTGAGTGGCGCACGCGCGAATTGCGCACGAAACGTATGGGCAAAAGTATGGACGGAGGAGAACTGGTGCAGAGGAATATAGCGGGGGAGGAGAAGGACGCGACATTAGGGCAGAGGAGAGAAAAGAAAACAAGAATACATATGGCCGAGAGAGAAGGCTTGAGCTGTTAGCAATGCGATCGTAAACGTGCAACGCGTGGTACCTCGGTTTTTATCGGGTACGCTCGGCAAATCTCGACAAGTCTCGGAAATGGACGTCAGCCGCAAACACTGCTACGAGCCACGTAGATTGAATCCTTTGGCTTTTTCATAAACTTTATCAATTGAATATTAAATATTGGAACAACTTAAAGAATTAATGCTGCTCAGGAAATAATTTTGATTGCAACTAATTAATGAAAATATTCAATCACTACTCAATCAACAGAACAAAACGTTGCTACTCTCAATCCCATTGCCCTCGGTTATTCTCGTATTTAGTCGGTTTACCTCGTTCTTTCCATTTCAATATCGCGTGTGCGCATATTCGTCATGTTATAGAGCCCCCTGTGCATTATACGCAAAACATGTTGTCCTCGTATTCTCGTGCGTTAGTGTCGCATGCTGTACATAACCACGTTGAGCATATCCACACACGATGCAGCGACCCCGAATAATAGGCCGCTTTCGAATGACCCGGTAGACCGATGCTCTCTCAGGAGAAGGCAATGGTTGCGGAGTTAAGCCGATCGTAGTTACCATGGTGACTCCCATCCCAATGACGGGCCACTTCCGGTTTCTGTCCCTATGACGCCCTAGCGCGTGGCATTATGAATCTCACTATACCACTCAGAAAATGATGAATTTCTTTCTTTTCCCTTTTTTTCTGTGATTTTTGCATCCGAATCATAAGCTTCATAATTGTAATTTTTTTCGAGTTCGGGATTCTATCATAATATGATTGTAAATGACCCACAACGTCAAGAACCGCCATTTTTAAAAATGTCTATGTGTATATATGTGTGCACGTGTATGATGACGCATTTTCCGCTTTACTCTGAAACGGGGGTAACTAGCGATCTGAAAATTTTACGGTGTATTTGCCATGCGTGTCCCAAGTTCTCTCAAACATTTCAGCTGAATCGGCCGGATAGTTCTTGAGAAAAATGAAAATATCATTCTTTCGACTTTTCTCGATAAAGAATGAAATTTCGGAGTCCACTCTCAGTGCGGAGATGCGCGCTTATGAGTTGCATCTTTGAGCCCTGGGGTGGTGGGAGATAAGATTTTTAGTTTATCCAGTATAAAACTTTCGAGAAATCTTTCGTAAAAATCTTGATTTCTCTATAACTTAATAAATAATCAGATAGAGACCTCAAATTTCGTGACGTTATGAATCTGATGAGCACAAAGTTTGATACTGAAACAGAGTGGAATCGGTCCAGTAGTTTCTTAGATATTAGCATAGGAATCTCTGAAAAAGCAAGCTATATCTTCAAAACTATTCCATTGATTATATTTGGGATGAGCTTAACCCTCTGAGGCCTATTTCGGTTTCCCCATTGCACGCACAGATCTATGATGGTAGATTTACAATTCAAAGACCCATTCGGAAGCATTCTGCCAATTGCATTGGCAGAATATTGAATGTACGATGTTCAAATTACGCACAAGTAGTGGGGCTCCTACTTCTTTTCCATTCCAAGGATTGTCATCAACTCTAAATTATTCCAATAAATCCGTCTCACTTCTACTTTTTCTCTTGCAGTTCCTGCTGCTGAGGGATCACGCTCTTCGTGTCCCTTCTACTAGGGAGGAGGGAGTCGATTACCAGTACCGATGAGTTGGGACCATGAAGAGGAAAAAAACCTATTTACTCATGATCCACCACAACCTCTGCTACTGGATTCTATCGATGTGGAGGAAATGGGATGTACGGAATACTGTGTTAATTTTTAACGTTTGTTATACTGGAATGAAGCGAAAAAAAAGATGGATCACTGATCATTACACAAGAAAAGTGAGAGCTGATCTCCTGTAGTTGATGAAATGAAAAAAGAATTCGTTTCAGGACTTCTATTATTTTAAAACGTTCAGAAAATCATACGATTCATTTCAATAAGTCAATAAAATATCATGATAATGATGGGAAGAAAAGTTTTTAGAATGCCCATGGAGAAATGTTGGAAAAAGGAGATGAGAAAACCCATAGGTTGAATTTTTCTAGCTTCGGAATTTTAAATAGTCCGTGGGAAAAGGCAGCACGGTGCACTTGACTCGTACGGTCACGATGATCCTCCGGCTCGACCAGAGAGTATTTATTTGCATAGCACGTGCGGCCCATTCGCCTCCTAGCGGTGCACTCTGTACACACACATAAACAAATCTCATGTCATTTCAACAAATAAAATAGCATTGAACTATAGGTAGAAATTGTTTGTTTCTATTAGCTGCCTTCCATCTGACGTGTGTGAATTACGGAGTGATAATCGATGATTGACAGAGGCGTGAATAATTTAAGACGTAATCTCCACAGTCAAAACTAAAGGAGAAAAAGTCCGTTGAAAATACGTGTATAAACATCAGGGCTCTTTCTCCTTTTCTCTCCCGCTCCCCTCTCTCTCTCTCTCTCTCGGGGATTCTGTCTCTCTTCCTTCCACGAGGATGCATGAATAAATTCCAATGGCTATACACTCATGTACTTGAGATACACAACACGAGCAAATTCCCATCGTCGTTGCGGCGAGGCCATGACTATAATATGAGCCTCAGCACTATAAGATAAGCAAAGAGACGCGCTGATCGTTTGAGTCCCCTTTCTTCCCTCCACCTCCCTCACCTTTTTTAAATAATTTTTATTATGATTCTTTTCTTAAGTTTCAATCTCGCTCTTTCACTCTCTCTCACTATCGAATTGTCACCATGCCCACCCACTACTGTAGTACGACAAACCAAACCAACTTACTATAGAACGAAAACGATAACAATGCATATCCTTCTTTCCTTCGTTTTCTTCAACCTATTCGTTTTTCTTAAATTCATTTTTCTCTTTTTGTTTGTTCCTTCTTTTTATTTTTCTTTATTTCTCGCCAGCTTCCCCTTCATCCTCGCCCCCATTCGTGTATCCTTGTCCTCGCCCTCGACAAGAGGAGTGGAAGCTGTGTATGGATGTGCGTGTGTATAATACATACTGAATGTGTTGGTGCAAAAGGCCGCGCGCGCACGTCGCCGCAGATACAATCTCCGTAAAGTTTTACACACTCCCTTGGCTTGAGAGCGCCTCTTTGAGGAGTAGTCTTGTGGTGTGGGCCAGGGCCTATAACTCTGTTCCTTTACCCCTCCCCTGTCTGACTCTCTTCTTCTCCCTCATCAGCCTCTCTTGCTCTCACACATTTTGAGAGCAAACCATATAAACTGTCTATACCTATACCATCTACCGACTCTTGTGGAATACCTATTTCAGACGTGCACTTTCTTCTTTCCTTTTCCGCATTTCTTCATTGGTCCTCACTACCTTCTGTGTGTCTCTCTGTGGATGTATGTATTCACAATATATTTCAAAACCGTAAAATGTACATTTTAGCACTGACAAACATTTATTATCTGATGTCACAATCCGAAGTTTTTTTCTAGATAAAATTTTTTATGCCCAATTTGCCGCCACACGAAGGAGTGAAGAATCAAAAAACATGCTGCAAAGTAAACAGTAGTTGAGTAAATGTTTCTTCATAATCCCGATTTCATTCCTATTTTTCCATTCACATTAATAAAAAGTATGCCTTATTACAGACCAATGTATTTAAATAAATTGCATCTCAGCCAAGTTTGTACCTCTCATACTCCCACGGTCGTTGTTTATGTCGTATAGCATATGAGCGCCTTCCTTCTCTCCTCTGGTCACAGTGGCGAAGGAAAATCAGGTTGTTGCCCCCATACGACATAACCAACAATGTACAATTCCATCGCACACACCCACTCCTTCCAACTTCTCCCATCCCCACTCTTTTTTCTTTCTTCCTTCTCCCGTAAAGTACATTTCAGTCAGTCTTTTTCACGTGCATAATCTCCGGGTGGCTATCATCGTTATCTCCATACCATTAAAAAAAATCTCAGCTTCTTCATTCTTTTCCCTTCCTCCTTTGCCTCAGAATCAAGCTATAGATGACCTTCCAAGCGACAATCACCTCGTAGGAAGTAAAGTTGAAAATACATAGACACGAGCGCCTGCAAGGCCGTCAATCCCTCTCTTTTTGCTTCCAAGACGGTTTCCGTCCTCATACCCATTCTCCACCTCCCTCTAAAATACTTGAAATAATTCCCCAAAAAAGAAAAGAAAGGGAAGAGGAAAAGAATGAGTTCCCATAACACATGTCCTCACCTCTTCGCTGGGAGCCCAGTGTTTTCTAAACACTGTTACCAAAGGGATTTTTCGTCCATGTGAAATGTTCCTTCTCTTCATCTAATGTTTCTCATTTCTGGTCGCCCCATCCTTTTTTTTCTATCCCCTCCGATCCTCCAAAGAGAAAGATGAAAATAAAGAAATGATAAAAGACCAAAAAATCGTCCTCCCACTCGTCTGCTCGCCTTTCTTACGTGTCTTTCACACATGGAACCGGACCCCTCAATTGCCTCAACATATCTATACATATAGATATACCATATATATACCCGGCGGTGAAGGCACGAGTTACACTCTCCTCCTCATCTTCAACAAACGGTAGGTGTTTTGCTTCAAGGATTGAGATTCACACAATGCAAGTTTACACAGTTTTTGACTATAGTTTAATTCGGCAATGAAGTGAGGGCAGACAAAAACGAACGAGAAAAAATATTGAGTGACTCTACAAGAGCAGAAATGCGTGTGTACATGAGGACACACTATCCTATGTGTGCTTGGTGACGCCACTGTCTTCTTCCAGCATCCCCCTTGGTGCGCTGTCTCCTAGATTCTTCGAATCGCTAATTAATTCCCTTAGAAACTTATAATACTGCGAGATATTGAGTGAAAAAAGGAAATAATCGTGTTTTGTGACCTCGAGATGCTACAGAGATGCAGGCGAACGGTATAATCACTTGCCTACTTTTACTGTACGCGTGGGTAAACAGAGTCCTGCAACCAATCAGGTGGCCCACGGCCATTAGTCTTTTACCATAAAATGAGTTCAATATTTATATTATTGGAATCATCGGTTTGGTTTACTTGAGATAACGCATGAACGTCGTTTCTCTTCGTCATCGTGACCTCGATGGAAGCCCTCAACACAGGATGTGTAGATTAAATACTCTCTCCATTTCTCTGCCATTTCATTTATAATAATGCAGAAATGCCCGGATAAATGAAACCGCAGCCAATGTTATTTTCTCATTCCTATCTTCTATTCATAAAGTTTTCATTAAGGTAGATGACTCCATAATGACAAAATTCAAGACTTGCTTAAAAATCGGGCTACAAATAATTAGATGCATAATGCATCGAATAATGAAATTTGAGAACGGTGGTCCACAGTATATATGAGATAATTGCAATTAAAATCATCGTTTTTGTACAGGCAGTATGAGAGAAGTGTGGGAAAACTACTAATTTTATTTCTGTTCACGTTGGAAAAAAAACGTCATCATTATGAAAAACTCACACCTATCAGAACTATACATCTAGAATTATTTTTGAAAATATGGAGATCATTGACCACATGGTTTCGGTGAATAATTAAAAAGAAAACCGAAATATCGACGAAATTCTTAGTGGAAGGGGTATCAAGATGGCCGCGCGAGCGTGTTGTGGGAGAACATTTCACAGTTGTGTGTATTTATATAGAGGATACTACTGTGTGAGTGTACAGTCAAGTCGAAAACATATAGGTTTATAGTAGTACATTATCAACACATAGGGTGGTGTTTCAAAGCCAGAACTTTTTAACTGGACGGTAGGGAGTCAACTACTTTAAGAGCGGAAACGAAGCGAGAAAAAATAGCTTAGGTTATGTGTTGGTTCAAAATACATCGCATGAGAACACGTGTCAAAGGGCTCGAAGGTAAAAGATCGATCTCTCCGAAGGTGGTGGGAAAACCGGCTCGATCCGAATGCCAGCCTCTCTGTCTCCCTCCTTCTCTCCCTTCCTCTCCCCCTCCCCCTCTTTCTTTCTTTCTTTATTCTTTAACGTAACAATTTTCCTCTTCTCCTTCCACATTCAAATATTCTTATATCAACGCAACACTTGACAACAGAACAACAATGGAATTCTACAAGCAAATAAAAGGATTAAGAAGAGAATGGACACAAAAGTTGTTGAACTCATGACGAGTTTTTGTCGTAAATTTTGAACAAATCTACATATCGGAAATTCTGCAGAGGCATGAGTTACAGTGTCAATTGTACAGTATGATTGCAAGTCTTCGTCTTTCACTCACCAAATGTATATCAAAAGAGCATACAATACCGAAAATTAGATTCTTCCCAAAAACATGAAGGCAATACTTGAACATCGAAAAGAAAGCTTGATGATGAAAAATGTTGAATTATACTGATGGACTCAATTTCTTTGTCTGGAAGTGAAACGGTACAGAGCTGGTTGGAGGACGAATTCGAGATTCTCGTAGTGATATATAAAGAGGCCACCACCCTTGGCAGACCATCAAGCTGCCTCTCAACTGCGTTCTGGTATCAAGCCGGAACGCGCACGTCACTGATCCCACTCCTTCTTCTCTTCTTCCTAGCCTCCACCAGTAAAGGAGAAGTGTTCCCATTCGTATAAGTTTCCCCCTTTATCCTTCTTCTTGTTCTTTCTCATATTTTCCAGCGCCATCCACCTTGTTGTTCCTTTTATTCCTTTTCCTCCTTGGGGGACACCTACACGGGCCAACTCTTGGTACTTACCTACACGTACAAGGTACTGTAACGGATATATTCTACTGCATACCATTCTTTTTATGAATTATCTTCGAACAGATGAACTGCATGAGAGTAAACTTATAAAACAGATTGAAAAATTTTCATCTCAAATCTGGTGCACTTGATAGATTCTTGAATTTGATGCACAGTAATGAGTCCTGCGATCTACTGGAGAACAGAATTCCAACAATACACGTTGTGGAATCATCCCTTCGCGCAACAGTAGCGGGATGTAATAAAGATTTATTTTTTAACGCCCGCAACTTGGAATGCCAGGAAGAGGCTAGCCATATATCCTGCTAGAGATATTCGGACGCAGGACTTATGGAATCTTTTGATATTTTTCCTCATATTCTAAATGTCTTGGATCTTGCGAATCTTAACCCTTGAGAACCCGCGCTATGAGCGTGACACCGCACTCTGTATGAAGATGTAAATATCAAATAATAGAGTAAAAATATCAAATTGAAACTTCTGGAATCCTTTTTGAATAATGTTGCCAGTCGAAAAGAACCTTTTTTCTGTGGAATATATTTTCTTTTTGCATGAAAAAATAATTTTTTGTGGGTCCGATTCCAGAATGTGGCACGATTTTTATAGTTTCTCACGAAGGATGTTGTTGCTTCTATAACAACCAGAACAATTAAGATAGAAACTTCAAATTTATCTCATATATTGGTTCTCTCAATCTACTGCCTGGAATTGTTACTAGACAAAATCAGAGAAATATTCTTCCAAACATGAGCGTTTTTTTTTAATTGCAATTTTCTCAGTCTTTTTTAAATTCAGAATAAGTTCTAAATCGATTCCATCCAGATTGAGGAATAATATGAGACACTATATCATCTAACTGCATGAATACCTTCAGATTTTTCTCGTCATCAGTTCTTGAGTTATTTTAATTCTATTAATATTGTATGAAAAAGCTTCATCTACAGATTGTTTTCAAAGTATAGGTGATTTTTTTAAATTTCAATTATCAGAATTATCTTTAAATACAACCCAAATTCTCAGTCGATTTCATTTAGATCATTATTAGGGGAATATTCAAAAATTAAATGTTCATGAATGGGAAGAGGAACCATTCGGAACTGATTTGCTCATGACTTAGCAGATAAGACTATAGTGATAACTATTATTAAAGCAAGTTTCCACTTTTTTTAGAATAACTCGGAAACTAAGTGGAATAGAGCGATTTTGTCCACATCTTTTTTTATAATTCTAGGAATTGTCGACGAAAAAGAATTCAGGCAAGATCACTCTATCTCGCTTAGATTCCGAAATATTGTCAGAAGTGTACAAATTTGATAATCGAGAGGTCAAAGAACGTCTGTACTCTTTGAAGAAGTAAAGCAGAGAAAAATCTCTTTCTCAATATTTTTTTCAAATTATCTCGGAAACTAACAGAGGTATGTTTATTCCCCTCATCTTTTTTTATGCTCTCAGAATTAAAGGCAAAAAAGACTTCAGGCAAAATTGTTTCATCTCGCTAAGTTTCCAAGGTATTCTGAGAATAATGAAAATTCGAAGAAATGGGTGAAAGTTATCAAAAAAAAGAGAAAATTTGGTAGAAATCTACGCAATTCTTTGAGGATCGATTTTATGTGACAGATTAGAACGCTGTTATTATGTATAATATGATTATTATCATTTAGTGAAGAATGAAGAAATAAAAGAAAAAAAAATGATCGAAAATTCATAGAATCATGTAAAAACTAAATTTTTAAAGGAATTTCGAACATCAATCTCGCCAAATTCCAATTGAATTCTCAATAATGAATTAATGAGATAATAAGAAATGTCCCGCTCAAATTTGAATTGCTTTTGGGGCGAAGTTTTCAAGAAAAAAAAATTTGAAGTTTCAAATTTTGTACAGAGAATTATGGGAAGCCGATAGGATTAGCATGAAATCTGCTTTACCGCGCGAGCGGTATAGAAAATCCCGTCCTTTTTTCATCTCCCCATATGAAATCTGTAAATTCAAATGTTTCTTTTCTCAAAAACTAGACTACAAAATTACTCTGAATTTTGGCACGATATTTAAATAATTGACTGAACACTTTTATAGAATTTCTCATTCTTAATTATTAGCATTATTGGACCTTCAAAAACCTCAGAATCTATCTTTCCATGATTTGATCTGTAGCCAATTGTATTCTTTTTTCCTTTTCAATAACTCAATTATTCCAATACAGTATGAGCTCCGATTTTTTTCCATCAACTTCCCTCATTAATTCATATTTTTTTCTATTAATTAATAATTTTTTTGTCTTTTGAGAAACTGCCTAACACAGTTTATATGGTTTATATGACTTCAAACTTTTTGAGGTTAGGCTGCACTGTTTTCGTTTTGACGGGTATACATTTTTAGTCAGTGCCGCCAACGCTAAGAAAAAATGTCTCACCGATTCATTTTAGCCAGCCAAATGCAGCCAGCGTTACAACGAAATGTCTCACCGAGAAACTATTCAACCGAAAACGTCGGGATGGAGCGTGGCTTACATCAAAATTTTTTTTTACAAATAAAAAAATCATTTTTTCAAGTTTCAAATCTGAAATATTGCAATCAACGTCCAGTATTTTCTGTGACGAGGGGAAAGGCGTAATTTAAATTTTTTTAAAAAACTGTCTAAAAGTCAAAGTATAGTTAGCCAGTGCACGTTCTATAGACGTTCACATGGCGCAAAACGCTCCCGCGTTTTCTGATGAAGGAAATTAATTAATTTATACTTTTTCATGTATTAAAATTTCTTCAACCGATGTTTAGGAAATTTAGTAATTAAATGCAATAAATGCAGTACAATTGAAATATTGCAACTGAATAAAAATTGATTAAAGAGGCTGAGTACAAATTGCAAAAAATAAAGATAACAATAATAGTAAAACTCTTCTCCTGATATTCAATGAAGGCTGAATAAAGCCATTGAGAAGTAAACAATAACGGTGAAATATACGATGAAGAGCCATTAATTCATACTCAATGCTGAGTGATGTTTTTCATAATAAATAATGGATAATTATCGTTATAAATTTACGCGAATTAATTGTTAGAGATCGAGTAGTCATGAAGCCTAGTTGTAATGTCCCAATAAGGTACCCCTGTCGGGCTCTTCACGGGGAGACTGCTTGACGATCCTGGTGATGTCCTCACGAAGAATGCCCCATGATGTCCCAATAGGTACGCAGGAAAAACCTCATCAGGAACTTATCACGTCCTTACTGAATTTCCTACTCGGGAGGAAGCTTGCGACACAAACATTTCGACAAATACTCACCAACTAGCCAAAAATCGATATTTTTTAAATTTCTTACATACTTTCTAGGTATGAATATATTGCGCAGTCGAATTGATGTTCTTGAGTTCCCAGAATCTGGATCAGTAGCAACATCGCATTTCAGTCTGTGACTCGCACCGTTGATAAATACAAAAAGGAGCAGCCTTAAACATCTGAGTATTCAGCGTTGCCATTTCCACGGAGTTCAAAACAACAGAAGTGATGAATTTTTTCGAAATATCTGCACAGTCAAAATCATTAGTCATTAGATTTTGTTTGCCTCACAAATGCCACTCATAGATATAACAAAATTCATTCTATGAACTAAAAAAAACGTTTCAGTACCACCTCCTCCATAAAGAGCATCGTGTGCAATACAAGGCTTTGGATATAGATATTTCTTGAATTGTAAAGGAGAATACATGAAAAAAAAAAATTACTAATTATCGGAACTGGGACAAAACAAGTCAACACCAGGTATTTTTTTCCCTATTATTACTATTTCAAAATCTATCGGGGCAGAATAGATTGTATCATGTCATTTTCCTTCGTAATCCCCTTACTTTTCCACTAAAATCTCTGTATTAAATGAAAATCGCCAAGAAATATCTTGCCAAGTACTGAACCTAAATTCTTCAAATGATGAATATTATTTATAAATTTGAAAAGGCCATGCTAACGACTAATTGTACATGAAATGGTTATCCATTGTGATGCTGATGAATTCCGAGTGTTTTCGTTGCCTTCGATCCAAACACCTTTATGAAACACATGAACACAAAAGAAACAAATAGAACGTGTATAGAAATAAAATCGGCTGGTGAAATGATTTCATTTTTTTACCTCTCATTTTTCACTAAGTAGTTGAGGTTTGAAATGAGAGAAGAAGATAGCTATATTTTGTGCTTGAAACAAAGCATTGAAGTTGGGAAGCGAATTCTCTCTCTCTCACACACACACACACACACACACACACACACACTATTCGCCTCGCCTCAACTTCAGTTCGAATGCTTCTATTCGTGAAGTTGGTAACTATGCAAATGATAAAGAGAAAAGCGCGAGAAGAAGGAAGTACTTGGATTTTTCTAAGTTTTTTAACGAATGAACTGAAAAAGGAGAAACGGAACATCATAAGCGCTCTTATTGTATACCCTTATCTTTTTCTTCTACTCAAATAAGGAATGAAGAAAAAATGGAGAATTGGGAATCGAGAGCAGTGAATTATCGTTCAGATAATTTGTGCATAGTTTTTCAAAGAGGGCGAAGGGGCTTTCGGCGTGACCAACTAGACGAGAATGTGCCCCAGCACTGTATACTTACAACAGTCCTGTCTCTGCCCCTCTTCCAACGTTTCCCTCCCTCCTTCGCATCTTCTTCTCCTGCTTCGTTTTCGCCTTCCTTTATTACTCACAATAGTATATGTTTATAAATTCATGTAGATGGCGTGACTTTTTCATGTGTAATTTCGAGTTTTCACCACGATACACTACACACAAAAAGAATAAAAAGGAACATCAGAGACTATCATTATTGTCGTGTGTAGTAGTTACGATGGAACTGCGGACGATGGAGGAGTTACGATTTAACAACCGTTAACTTTTATATGCGAGGACACTGACACAATTTTTAGTATGAATTGTTGAATATGTTTGATGGATATCAAAAGGTGTATATTCAAAGAAAAAAATCATGCCTCAAAGACATATCGATCCCGAGACCTTGAATTGAGTAAAGAATAAAAGTCATCTCTCTCTCTTATTTTATTCGATCTCCTTCATTATTCATTTTTTTCTCTTTCATGGAATTGATGAAAGGTAGACGCAAGTGGGTGTTTTCTTCCTCAATATTTGGAACAAAAAGTAACCTCACACGATTCAATTTTAGAAACAGAAAGAAAAGAACCAGATAGAGGGAGGGGTAGAGGGACAGAAAGAGAGAAAGATGAAGTGAAAAAAATCTTCTTGTGCGCCGGATAATATTATACCAAAGCCGTGACAAAGGCCAGCCAAACCTGCTTGACAACCTGTAAAATTCCTATGAATGAGCAGCACGCAACCTCCGGTGACCGTGTGGCTCGCGCGCGCTCACGACCCGCGCGTTTCTTTAAACGTCCACACACACACCCGCATAAACACATACATGCTGAACACACAAGCAGTCCAGAAACTCAAATTTTCTCCACTGGAAACATAAAAGCCCGTGGTGAAGAAGACTTCACTGTGTTTCGGTCAAAATTTATCGATAACACACTCGACAGGGGACAAATCGAAAAAAAAAACAATTTTTCCAAATACCTTTAAACGACTGGGTAAGCCTAGAAGTGATTAGATAATTTCAATATGCTACAGATTCATTCGGATTATGCAAAACAGTAGCCGATATAAATATTTGCATTAAGATTTATTTGAGCGTAGCAAAATGAATCTTTATGGACCTATATTTTTTCATCAATTATGCAGCGTTAAAATGTTGAAGGATCAATTTCATATATAAATTAACAACAGATGTTCATCGATATGAGTCATTGAACCAATTAATCGATCCTGTGGCAAGATCGATAACTATTAAATGGGTGTATGCGTTTGTGTACGAACATATATATATATAATTCGGGCGTTCAAATGTGTGTTGTTATGTTTCTACAGAAGAGAAACTGTTTCTACAGGGGCTCGCGTGGGCCCCGTTGTGCTCGTGTTAATCATCCCCTCTCTCTCCCTCTTTCTTCATCTTTCCTTTCTTTCGGGCGTGAGGTGCAGAGAGACATGAAACGCACACAGAGGAATTCGATCCAGAGGGCTCCAACCGGTTACCGAAGGTTTCTCGGGTCATTTTGCGGGACAAACCAAATTCAATAGTTTGAATATTCAATACATTTATTGATAATCATTTTTCAATTGAATTTAAGTGAGATTTGTCTTCAATAATTACATTTATGAATTCTTAAAACATTATATAATAGGATTTTAGTTGAATAATTTGGGAGATGATTCCCAACAGTATCATCCAGATTTTCTCGCATTATCTTGAAAATTCTTGACGCAAAATAGATTGTATTGTACGATTTCTCAATGAAAAATCAAACAAATTTTATCGGCTCTTTCCGTGTTGAGAATAAGTATCGGCTTAAGTATACCACAGCTGCCCCTAAAATAAAATTTAGTGTACACGTTTTATTGCAACTTTTTCTATATGTTTTGGTTGTCTAGGGGTCAGTAACTCGGCGCGAGGTCAAAACAACATCCTAATTAAAATTTTGAAAAAATTACAACCAACTTTTTCCTGGGAAGTATAACCCATATAAACGAAAAAACCAAAAGTTACCAAATTGAGATTATCACCACGTTTTGCATTACCCGAGGCCACGACGGGGACGTAGTGGTGCATAGGCCTCAAAAGAACCTACACAACCAACCCTAATCCGACACACGGGATTTTGATGAAGAATTTTTAATTGACAAAAACCTCCGCTCACCTTCTTTGAGCTGCAAAAATTTAATTTCACTTTATCAGGAAAACAAGTACATTGAGCATAAAAATGCATACTTTTGTTAACCCATGTCAATAATATGAATGCTTCACGTGGAATAATATCAACCGTTAATTTTAACCATCAAATTCAAAAAGGAAATTTAATTAATTTGAAACAATTTATAATTTTAATACGGATTTTAGAAAATTTCGAAAATACTCATCTGGAATAGAAAATCCAACGGTATTTAGTGGAGACACTACACTCTTTTCTTCATCAAGAAGAACAAAACAAAGTTAACAACTAAGTAACACCAGAAAACTCACTGGACATGAAGAAGGCTCAAATGGTTTGCAATGCCAAAATTGCCCCACTCCAATGCCACTGGTCTCTGTCTTACCAATGTAAATGTCTAATACACACTTTATTACGCAAAAATAATCGATAATTTTCGCTCGTTGATTCTTGTGTCAAAATGTCTTAAAAGTGAAATTTGCTAGCAAAAATGTCTCCCAAGTATCTCGAAAGTGCTTACAATAGGATCCCAATTTCAACAATTCGTTTTCACAGTGTTGATCAAACCGCTAAAATTTTCCAAAGTTCTGCAATTTACCTACTATGATGGACAAATCTCACTGCATTCATTTTTCATTTTATTTCGATTTTTTTCAGTTGACGATTAAATTGGTTGCATAATAGGAACATGATTGCATCGTCCAATGACAATTGTCCTTGTACAAGGATACTGGAAAATAATCGGCCTTCAATGACTCTTATCAATTTTCCAATCATTACCAATTTGAATAAAAAATATTTTTTCCACCTCAATTGAACGATTTCCATCACCATTAAATTAATTCATATTTAGTGTATTAATGATCATTAAATCACGCTCAGAGCTATGTACACTCAGCTCAATTCACATTGAATACATTACAAAGCAGAAAAAAAAAATCTACTTGTATATCTGCATACTCCAGGCTCTCTGGATTCTTCCTGGTTACGCAGTACACGTAAATGCATGCATCATTCGCACAAGAACGAGAAAAACAAAGATGAACACAACGAGAAGGAAAAAGTCGACAAAAAAGGAAAATCACATGATTATGTGATAGCGTGTGAGTGCCTGAGGATCTTTTTCTTCATTAGGCCACCAAAATATTTCCATAATAATTCATATGAAAAATTAATTTTTCTCTCGTTCCCTATATATTCATCGACAGATAAATTTTAATAAACGTTAATTTTTTGTAATTAGGGTCGTAGAGTATTTGCGGAAAAAGAGGGACAGAAAATTGGGTGCCACCTTCCTTTCTCATAGAGGCAACGGAGCGTAGACCCCGGAGACTCACAGTGCTGCAGCAAGAACAGAAAAGAAATAAGAATGTTAAAAAGTTAAGAGAAAGAGAGAGAGAGATATCCGCAACGCGTCTACAGGCGCGCGCGCGAGCGAGCTCGTCCGTTGATATGCACATCCGATGGGAGCCCTTTACTTAAGGTTCTAGCCAGTGTGTTCGCATTACCTTACTATACGGGGTCAATGCCACCACGTTCGTCCCGCGGAAACCCCACTTCACTTGACTCTCTTGCCGACTCGGCTTCTCTCTCACAAACGTGCACACACATGCAGCATTTCAATAAAGAAAAGAAAGAAAAAAAAAGAAGCAAGCAATGAAAATAAACAGAAAATGAAAGAAAGGCATTTTATAACTCTCTCTTGCTCTGACTTCAACGATGTAGATGGGTCGCATCTTATGCCAGTTGCGCATACTCGCACCATCACTGTAGGGGCCCCCACTTGGGCCAACGTATACCCGCCTTCTTTTACCGCCCCCGCCTCACCATCCTCGTTCGCGTACATACACATCGAGAAGAAACTTATTGTGTAAAGCATCTCTACATGTACAGATGCTTCTCTCTCACCCTTTCTCTTGGACTTCATTCTATTAAACTATTCCGAAAATTTTATACGCTTGTTATTGCACCCTTAATTTTCACTAAGACGAACAATATCACTTTGCCCGTGACACTGCCATTCCACTCGAGCTGACAGAGAAAAATCGAAAATTTCAGCAATTAAAGTATACTTTTTCCCCATTCAATTAAAAAATAGAAGACTTTGTTGTAGCTTGCATCCCCTTCGTGGATGCGCGACCTTGAACAATTGCGGGTGTCAAGGTCAAAAAAAACATGGGCATTAGTGCATGTAAGAGGAATTCACAACTGTCGCGACAAATCTTCCGGTTTCTTCGAGTATTTGCACTCTCATCAGGGTTGTTTGACCTTCGATGGAAAATTCGTTACTACCGGAAGGAATAAAAAAAATTGAATAAGTCTACAATGCAATCGAGACGATGACCGATAATGCATCTTTCTTCGATGATCGAATTGCGATAAGAAAAAAAAATATTACTATTTGATTGTCAATCATTAGAGGCAGGAGAAATAATTGTAATGAGAGAGTATGTGTAATGTTGAAGAAATAAGTACGATGAGTGCTCAAGAGTGCGTGAAAAAGCACCGTTGTGGCCCATATAACAGAGGGGGTCAGAGTAGAAATCTCCAGGCGCGCACACGCCTGCGTCAGCCTGAAAAACACTTGAAGAAAACGTTCTAAAGTAAACTGGACGCATGTCTTATGTAGTTGACTTTCGTGCTTTGATGTACTTTATCTGAGTGGAGGAGAAAAAATAAATGAAAAATTACTTTTTGAAAGCAGTGGACGCTGATCGATCTTCTCAATTTCTTAAAATCTATTGAAGAGAACTGGAAATTTTGTGCTGGAAAGTGCTGCAGTACAATTTCATTTTGGAGTAAAAGTTCATGAGATACTGGAAAAATAATTGCTCTTAGTCATTCCTTCTTGCGTGTTACATCGTAGTTTTTTTTTCTCAAAATCTTTCCTCTAAACCAAATCTACTGGCCATAATCTCACACACTAGGCTCACACTATTTCGTAAACAACATTCAACCCTTTCCCGTCAATGCTCGACTCCCCACCCTCAGTCCGAATCGTCCACGTTCTTCTCAGAGTGAGAGAACTGCAGACCGTCCAGTGTCGTAACTTGGATACATAATCAAGGGCCCAACCGAAATCACCATAAAATAGAACTAAAATTCGAATGAAATTGCACCATCTGTATATTCATTCGATACGCTTACATTATTTATTGAATCAAATCTAATGTCACAGTTAATTTAAAAAAAAATTATCTCTCATCGATGGGCTCTTTCGTAGATACGGCACTGGACAAAAGTAAGTGGGGACCGAGAAAGTAGTAGAAGGGGGCACATATATGCTCTACTACGACTGACCGTTCCTTACACAAGCTTAGAATCAACTGCGATTGGTTGAAGCCCCACCCAGCTCACACCGATACTCCTCGCGCAGTTTTGATGGGAAAGGATTAAATATATGTGAATGCCCAAGGGCCTCAACCATGTACTGTAACGTAATATTTCGATTACGTTACTTTTTGCCGTCTGGGCGCGTAATTAAATCTCGAATTTTACTAGTTTCGGCGCCAACAACTGAGAATCAAAATGAACGATTCACGAGAGTTCAATTTTGAAAAGAATCATTTAAAACTGATGTCGATTGGTTAATTTTGTATGTTAACGCTTATTGGATTATCGTCAATTGAGTTGATGTCTCACGACTGGAAGAGGGAGACACCAGATAGATAATGATAAAGCAATACGATGTTACCTACGGAGCTGGTTAATGAGAGGAAAGTTTTGGCGCCAACGACGAAATTTATCGGAAGGACTAATTGAGATTCTTCGATGAACTTTTGTGAAAATGGAATAGATAGATTGTCAAAATTTCATAAATTCCCTCAAGAGCATCGAAAGATTTTCCCCGGAAAATCTCATTATAGAATTCACGTTGAAAAGCTAATTTACGAGATATTCAAGAATAGTATATTACACTACAAGGGCAGAAAGTTGGGAATTCTCGGCTTCGTCTCGGGCATCATATCACGCAGTGCAAGGTTTCCAACTATCTGCCCGCGTAGTATATACGATTTTTCTTTATAGCCGGTCGAAACTGCGTTTGAGATTTCACGTAAAAAAATAATATAGCATTTTTGTCAACATTTATGCCTGCCCGGACATTTGTGGCACGAGCGAAGCAAGTGCTGCTGGTCAGGGGCAGGCATCAATGCACCGATAAACAAATGATAATAACGATACCGTAGTGGCCCCGGTTCCGGACCATGCCCCGGAAACTGGAAGTTTTTGCAAATTTCTCAGTTATATTCAAATTTACAGTCTATTGTTTAATATGCAATTGCTTAGCTCCCTTAGCGCAACAAATATGCATTGAAATAACCAAATTACATTCAGTGAGCGAATAGTTGTTGCCTCTGATTCATGTTGTCAGAAACTAGCTCTAATGTGTCAGAAACCGGGGCCACCACGATAATGGAATCTCCAATGAAACAGTAAAAGTTCAATTTTATCATTCGTTTTTTGATAAGATCTCGGAAACTGAGTGAGATCGCCTAATTTCACCTTCGTCCTTTTCTGTAGCTCCCAAAGTTCTCCGCAGAAGAGCTCCAGTCTAAAATCGCTCTATCTCCTTCAACTGCCCCGATATTCTCAAACAAACAAATAAACAATTTTCTATCATCTTATTTCAAACACTTTAATTACATTATTTCATAATCCTTTTTTCGGCTGTGGTTCGTGCATGAGGATATTTTGATCATCTTATTTTTATTAATCTCAAGAGCCAGTATTAATTTTGGAAAAATATTCACGGTCACGAAAATACGACTGAATTCCAAGCGCATTTTGAGGCTATATATAAAAGTATCGGGCATCGGTGCGCGTATAAATTTTTGCTCCCGGTGTTACAGATGGCACGCGTGTAGTTCTGACGAGGCATGGATCTCCCACTTTCAGCTCTGAAATTGATGCCGAAGAGGCGTACTTTCGACCGAAGTATAGAGAAAAAGTACATTACGCACCTAGGGCGAAAAAAGTTAATTTTGACAAAATTTTCCTCCCAAGCGAGGCGAGGGTGGGGAAATTTTGTCGAAGTTAACTTTTATCCACCCATGGTGCGTATAGTATTTTTTTGCCCAAGGGTACTGGGAAAATTCGTTTCAAACCAAGCACAGTGAGGTTAGAAACCCATTTTTCCAGCCCCATGGGTAAAAAAATAGCATACACACCACGGGCGGAATGAAGTCATCCTCGACAAAAATTTGGCACCCTCGCTCCGCTCAGGAGGCAAATTTTTGTCCAACTTGCTTTCTCCCCGCCCTAGATGGGTAATATACTATACTTGATGGCTTGTTATTTCTGCTGTATCTCGGGAACTGAGTAATGATCTAAATGAAAGTATTGTATCATTTTCCACCTGGAATTTTGTCGGCTATTGCCTTAAATAACTCAAAAAATTCATCAACTTCATTATCACTAAGAATGATAGAGAATCATCCCTATTGTATGGTTCATGATTTTTGAATTCCAGGAAGTACCAAACAAGAAACACGAAGGAGCCTGTCCCCGAAGAGCTCAGGGATCATCGGCCCTGGCTATTTCAGTTATTCTCCATCTAAAAGCTATTTTAAATATATGTTGTACACAAGGCGGAAGGGTGACGCGACTGTGTAACGCTGTTAAAATAAAAGTAAAAAAAAAAAACAAAATTAACAAAAAGGGAAACGATAGGCTTATTTATAGGTGGTTAACTGCGTCTTCAATTTTAGTCTTTTCGGTTCTCAAAGATGGCTTGCGTGAAAATGTGCGTACACAGAAGGGTAGAGAGAGAGAGAGAGAGTGGAGAGGAAATTTCACTTGGCCCCACTGTTAAAGGAATTTCCTATGATTAGAATGAGTATTTCTATATCACCAAATGTTTTTGGCTGTAGTGATCAACTATATGTGTCTGGGACTAAAATAAATACCGTGGAAACCATTTTGTATATGCATGAAAATGTTCTGGCAATCCGCGACGGAGGATCAGTATGATCGTTCGCCATCGGTCAACTCATTTCTTTCCCCTTTCTATTTATCTGTGTTCTTTCTTCCATGCACATCAACAATTTTTAAAGGAAAGAAGAAAATATTTACATCAGAATAGTTATTTGAGGTTCGGGGAGTCATCTGTTCGGTATGAAAAAGTCAAAATTCGTTTTAGTTGATGGCTCTCTTTTTCTTCCCATACTTCTCTCTTGTTTTCTTTGGCTCACGAAGGAAATTTATCAGAAGAGATAAAGTTGGAGCCAAACGCAGTGGAATGCGTGTATGCCCGAGTCAAAATTTTTAGGTGGTTTCAATTCCTGTTCGAACCTACAAAAATTGCAGATTGAAGAAGAGCGAAAGGAAGTTGAACGGCGTAGGGCCACCGTCTTGATTCCCGAGTCGAAATTTTCGCGACGGATTCGACGAACTTTTAACATATTCCTCTGATGTTTGCGGATGCTGAACGTACGTTTACCATATTCTAACGTAAAATTTATTTTAACGTCAGAATACACCGAGAAGGCCCGAAAACCTGGACATCCATTCAACATATTTGAACGTACAATTGCACACGATTGATTTTGACGTGGATTTGATGTACATGCTTTTCGCTTCCGAATGGAAGCATTGTAATCGTGATTTTTTTCGAATTTGAGATTCCATCGGAATATGACTCCAAATGATGAGAAATGTCGAAAAATGATATTTTTTTAGGGTCGTCTGTATGTATGTTCGTTTGTATGTATGTGTGTGTGATGACACATTCCATCGCTTTGAGATGCGTATTGATAAAGCGCACATTAAACCCTGGAGGTGGCGAGCGCTCAAATTTTCGGTTTATCCGGTATTTTAACAAACATAAATTTTTTTGAAAATCCTGAGCAACACGATAAGTAAAAACATATTTGAGTTAGAAACTTCAAATTTCGTGGGTTTGTATATCTTATGAGTAAGACCTTTGGGATTGAATCTGGGCGAAATCGGTCCAGTAGTTCCTGAGATATCTTTGATAAACCATTAAATGAATAGACACTCTATCTCTGGAACTACTGAACCGATTTCACCCAAGTTTAGCTTAAAATATTCGCTTAGACGAGCTCAGCAAATGCTGATGATGTCAAATTTTTCCATCGAATTCTCTCATCCGAGTGCTCAAATAAATGGTTTTTCCACAAATTTCAATTTTTCTCCATTTCTTGCCTAGGAACGCTAGTATTTTTCATTTAATAATTGAAAAATAGACAATTTGTCCTGAAAAATGACCTCATTATCATTCTACTATGCCAACGAGAAAGACTAATTAAAACCTGAAATTCAATTAAAAAATTTTCCAGTTTCACCGTATGATCTAAATTTTTGCATAATATTGATTTTTTTTTCATGAAATGTCATTATTTAAGGAGGACAGATTATATTCAGGCGTCTATTTTGATTTAGAAGTATAATTCAAATATAAAAACAATGTTCTAAGAGTACATTACACACCTAGGGAGGCAAGAATACATCTGGTGTATGCTATTTTTTTTAATAAAGAGAGTAAAGAATTACGTTTCTGACAGAGAAAAGCGAGGGAGGAAAGTGAGTTAGAATTCCATTCGGAAGCTTTCTGCCAATTGCATTGGCAGAATATTCAATTTGAGCATAGTTTTAAGACATTCAAGTAACGCACAAGGGACGGAGCCTGCTTGTTGTATTTTAAAAATTGACGAAATTTATGGCGGAGGAAAAGAGGAGAGGGAGGAAGATAGGAGGGGGGAAGGTGGGGTAAAACAAACACCTTTGAGTTTTTATGTCAACATTATGAAAAAATTTGAAATTATTAAAAATATTAAGAATTTACAATTTTTTGTAATATTATTGAAAATTCGGAAAAATTTGCGGTGGAATTCATGTGTCAGAAATGATTTTTTGTCATTGGTAAAAAAATTTACTTTTCGGTCAAGCCCAATTCGAAATTTTTGCAACGGATTTGACGAACTTTCAACATATTCCTTTGATCTATGCGGATGCCGAATGTACCTTTACCATATTCTCATGTAAAATCCATTTTTTAACATCAGAATACATCGAGAAGGCCCGAAAACCTGGACGTCCATCAACGTATTTGAACGTACAGTTGGATGCGATTGATTCTGACGAGGATTTAATGTACATTTTTTTTGTATTTTAAAAATTCACGAAATTAATGGAGAAGAAAAAGAGGAGAGGGAGAAAGATAGGAGAGGGAGAAAGGTGGGGTAGAACAGACACGTTTGAGTTTTTATGTCAACATTGTGAAAAAAAATTGAAATTAGTAAAAATATTAAGAATTTATTATTTTTCGTAAGACCAGTGGGGAGTGGGAGAAATTCGGATTAGAATTCATCTGTCAAAAATGATTTTTTGTCATTAGTAAAAAAATTTACTTTTTGGTCAAGATTTAGAGACAAAATTCAAAAAAAAAAATTGTTAAGTCTCATGAGTTTTATTGAGCGTAGCGTGGAAATTCTGAATGGAGGTGGAAAGTTAGATCATTTGCGAATGATTTATGGAGTTGTCAATTTGAAAATGTCGATTTTCAAAATATTTATGAAGAAAAAATAGATTTTCATAAAAATTCTCATAAATACTTCAAGTATAGATATTTTTCATATGGTGCGTATGGTGAATCCGATAAAACCATATCCAATGATCTCACCTTTCGCCTCCATTCGGAATTTCCAAGCTATGGTCAATGAAATCGAAGATATTCGGAATAAAGTAAATTTTTCTAAAAATAGAAAGTGGCATATTTTCAAATAATGAACCAAAAAATTCGAATTTTCAAAAAACAAAAAAAAAACTGGGACTCATTGATAACCTAATGTTTCCTCAGGTTTTCAATGCTATTATCAGAAAAATCTATCTCCAACGGTTTTATTCTTCTTTCCATTTTACCCCACTTATCCTTAATTGAAATTCGGAATTGAAATGAAATATTAAAAAAAGGAAAAAATTAGAATTTGAAAAGAAATTTGAGGAAAAATTATCACTTTCCCAGAACAAATGGAGCGAAAAAAAAATCGTCAACGTATTTTGCCATTAATTTTTCGAAATCAATTCTCGATAGTCATTTAGAAAAAATTGACAGCAACTGTCAATCATTTCTTTGGAAGATCGTAGCATAACTATGCGATGCATATTTGATCTCAATTAGAATCGCAGAAGTTATATGTTTGAGGTTAGCAGCAGACAACGAGGAATCTCCAGGCGGTCACAGAAGTTAAGCAGCATTGGATCTGGTCAGTACTTGGATGGGTGGTGACCGCTTGGAGTATCTGGAGAACTACTGAACCGAATTCTTTTTTTTTTATTCACTTCGTTTTTAGGAAATTGGGATAACAGTCATGATTGATTATTTTTAAGTATATAATTGTGAGAGGAATCAATTAAAAACGTTAATTTGTAGTAAAAACGCGATACGAGGGGAGGGACAAGGAGGCTAAATTACGTTCAAGTTACACTCAAGTACATCAAAGTGATCAACGTAAGTCATCGTCATTCAATTGTAAAATGACGTAAAACGGCACTAACTCCAACTCAATACATCAAAACTACACCAGAGTACCTGCATTCATTTGAGTGTTTCAACACAAAATCAGCGCAGTTCTGATGTATTTAGAGATATTTTTTTATGTTAAAACTCCGTTGGATTGTCACAGAAATTTCGACTCGGGTCAACTTATGTGCTCTCATGTTGCTTTTCAACTTTTCTTTTCTGATGGATGTGTAGGAAAGGCCTCTCGTCCTTATTTCACAGAGTGTCCTTGTATTTCCACGGTCATTTACCATCGTTTAAAATTCAATCTGTGAATCATGTCTTCTGAGAATAAATTTATGATTGATTTGAGAAAAAAAAATTATCGATAAATTAGAATGAGACCAGTAAAGATGTTCTTAGTGGTAAGGCTGCCATTGTGAAACCGAAGAAACTCCCACAGAAAAATCCTATAGAATTATCTATTTTGAATTGATAGCTTAGGAGATAATTAAATTAATCATTCGAAATTTTTGTTATGCCCTGGGAGCCATTTGACTGAAATATATTGTATTTATAGTTTTTCAGCAGGATTTATAGAAACGAATTCCATCGAATAGCACGATCAAAAATAATTCTTCAGAAATATTGGAAAATCTGTTGAAAATTCGTATCAACATTTTGTAGAGCTCGGAAGCTCACTGCGCAGAGTCTGCACTTTTTCCGTTCCTTTAATTTTTCTTGTTTCCTCTGAGTAATTCTCTCGCACTTGCGCGAGCCTCAAATCCCTCTACCCTTCTTTCAACTCTAACCCTAGTTATATACTTTACCCAAGAGGCTTCCGTCTCGTTTCATGGCTCCCCCAGTAGTATAACCAAGAGGTCCTCCTTCTTTTGTCTCTGTCTCTCTCTTTTTTCTCTTCTTTTTCCTCAGACTTTCATCCTTCACCCTCGGCTACACTTGGTCCCCTCTCCCCGCCCACTCCTTTCTCCAGCTCTGTCTCTCTTATACCCTCTTACTTCACTCTAAAAACCCTCCGTCGTTTATTCCTCGCCGCTTTTTCCTAGCCACCGAAGGGCTTTTCCCTCCTTTTTCCACGAATCTTTGTCAATTGTGTGGAAGGGGAGAGGGTTTGTGTACTGAGACTGTGCAGCGTATATAAACGTATTCCTTCTTTTTTCTTTTCAATGGATTATCTCGTACAGTGCTGCTTGTTGTTGAATGTATTGACAGGAAAGAAACCATTTGGATAGAAACATGAAGGATTTTTACAAGTGTATTTACTCAATTTTTGGTAATTCACTATATTTATCAAATTTTTTGCCATTGAAAAAAATAGGAAGATACGATACTGAATTCTCTAATTCGTGCAGTTAGAAAATCAAGCAGTCGTCCGCCCTTTGTGTGTCATTCGAATTCTCAGATCCAATTTTCTGCCAATGCAATTGGCAGTATGCTTCCGAATTGAATTTTTTAGCTCTAATTAAAGCATCGCGACTTTTATTAATGTGATTCAAGTTCACTTATATTAATATACACATAAATTATTTTCTATTGTTCATTAATTACATCTTTCCATGTGATGGGAGCTCTAATCATCATATCAGGATGAAAATGATCCCATTTTATGTGGGAAAGTATATATTATATCATCATGAAATGAAAACTATATTTGGTGTTCTCAGTAAAAAATTAAGAAAAAATGAAATTTCCGATTTTTTCCAAAAAAAAGTTCATTTTTTTCATAACAAAAAAAAAATAGTTGACCAATAAATGGGGACTCTACAGAGTTCATTCCCTTCATTGAAACGAATTTTTTGAGTACAAGTTGGTGTAACTCAGACCAGTAGTTTCTGAGAAATACACAAAAAAAAATCTTTTTTTGCAAATATCTCAGAAACGACTGGATGAATTTCGCCTAGATTCAATACCAAACTGTACCTTCATCAAATATACAAACTGATAAAATTAGAAGTCTCTAGCTCAAATACTTATCGAGTTATCGTTCCGCTAAACTCTGAACTGAAAATCATTGAAATTCAAATAATTTCCCAAACGAAAAATTAGAGAGCAATTCACCCCGAGTGAAAAATGTGAGTTCTAATGAGAGGAATATCATAGACTGGGAGCTACAAATCAATTTTCCATCGAAAAAATTCAAAAAAATGCTCTTTTGAAAATTTTGTTTTTCTCGGAAACTATTCAACCGATTCCACAGAAATCTTGCTGACAAAATTTTGCACACAGAGGGAAAATACTGTCAAATTTTAATAGCGCTGAGTATCCCGGGTAGAGAAAATTCATTCGGCCAATATTGGCCCAGTGTCGGGAGCCCATGATCTAATGCTGGCACCCAATTCTTAGCCATGGCTGGCCCAATACTGTTTGAGAATTGGGTAATACAATTGTACCAATGCTGATTGCCGAAGCATGGCCAAGCCTCGATACCGAGCATTGGGTACATTGGTGCCAATGTTTAGCCAATGTTCCTTTCATTGGAGATTCCATGTTAGATATATGAATTAAAAGTATTCGAGTCTTCTGAAGCACGTGAGAATGATCAAAATCCAATGTTATTTAAGGAAAGAAAAAAGAAAAAAAAGCCGGCACCTAGGATTGAACCCTGGAACTTCCGATTACCAGTCTCTTACCTTACTTTTTTTTTTTTATATCAACAATTTTCATTAACACTTGAAAAAGATAATATTTACATATGTACAGTAGAAAACAGTGAAAAAAAACTATACTTATTAATATCATGCTTATGATTAATGAAGTCAGTGGATGTTGAACATCTCTCGAACTTCTACATTTTATCAGTATGGAATGTTGATGTCGGAGGAAAGGAATACATGTACTCTTTCAAACATCATCCATAAGAAACAATTTATATAACTTTATGTATGTTGTAATAATTTTGGTATTATAAAGTAATATTTATATTGAGTGAGTTAAAAAAATGTGTTACAGAAAAAAAACTTTTATCGCTTTCATTAATTTAAAAAAAAGAGAGGCCGCACCATCACAGCGCAGTGACAGAATTCACTAAAGATATTGTAATAAAATTGAGTTTTACTTATAGTTGCCATTGAAGAAAAGAATGTCTGTTATCTTATCTTCCTAGCCGTTAGGACATTTCATAATTCAAGAGCTAAATTTGACCCTCATAACTTTTTTGCCGTTTACTTTGTTCGGAGAAATGAAATTCGATCGGAATCGTTCAGGAGTTATTTGACAATGTGAGATAATTTAATCATGTCAAAAAGTAAAAGAAAAATTGAAGCCTTGCCAGTACATCATTGGCCCGACAAGCGGCCAATGCTCAGGAGCCAAGCTTTGGGACTCCAAGTTTCGAACAGCGCTTGGCCAATTCTGGCAGGCCAAACATGGTACATCGTTGCTCAGGCAATCTTGAAGGCCCAAACAACAGGGTACCGATGCTTGGCGAAGGTTTTGGCCGAGCCAAGGTTACCAGGCTTTGGCATGTGAATTCTTGGCCAATGTTCGGCCAAGTGTCGAGCATTGGGCGATTCCTACACGGAGAGAAAAATCCATGAGAATTCATGGTGAGAGTTCCAGAAAAATTACCGGACTGAGCAGCAACCGTGGGACATAGTGACCTTACCATGAAAAAATGCGAAGCCAGTCCGGTAAAATTTGACACTGATGGGTTCCAATAAAAATTTCAGTCTCAGTGAATAAGAATTCAGTTCTTCCGAATGAAACGATGAAATTTGCGTATACTACACCATTTTTATTATATTGATCATCCTAATTATTATTAGTTCTTCATTATTCTTATTCATTTTTTATCCTGAAAATAAATTTATTTTACATCCATTTTTAGCAATAAAGACTCTAGCAGAGATTATTGTCTCATGAGTTACAATGGTCGACAGAAATTCGGAGTCCTTCAAAAAATTCCCAAGAATAGTTATTCAAATCATAAATTTCATAATATCCTGTGTGCTGATCTAGTATAAGAGAATTAAATTTTTTGCAATAACAATTATTTCGCTGTTTGATACATTTAAAAACTTGATTTCATAGAACTGTGGTCCATGGCTATCACGATGACAGATATCCAATATGGTGATTCTTCCAAATTTCCCATAAGTCCTTGCGATACGCGATCGAATCCGAAAAGACCCGAACTGAATCGATTGACGGACGAGTGCGATAGAAATTACTACTCAGTCCGGTAAAAAGTGTTCCGAGGACGAGAAAATTAACGTCCTAGTCCGCAATTTATACGTTTTTCACAACAAATTTTGTGGGATACAAGAAGAAATTTCATGAATGTAGGCACAGTTAGGGAAAAATTACCGACCAGTCCAGTAAAATGCACTCACTCATTTGGTACATATTATGAGACGTTTCTCACTTTTTCATTCCTGTAGGAGGACGTTTTCACTTACGAACCTCTATGTCCCACGATTACCGGACTGGTCCAGTAATTTTTCATGAATTTTTCTCTCCGTGTAGCCGGGACAGCCGTTCCAGAGAGAATGACGATACATGTCAATACACTGAGACACACAACCACACCCAATTTAAAATTATGATTTTTCGACGTTTTGGATCATTTGGAATCTTGTTCAGATGAAAACTTGAAATTGGAAAATCTCACATTTACAATGCTTCCATTCGGAAGCAAAAAAAACCATTCTGTTCCATCAAAAATTCATATTCACCATTTTTTTTTAGTTTCTCGCGAACAGCTACCCTCTGAGTTTTCGTAGACCCGGGTAGGAATCGCCCAATGCTCGACTCTTGGCCGAACATCGTCCAAGATTTCATATGCCAAAGCCTGGTAACCTTGGCTCGGCGAAACCTTCGCCAAGCATCGGTACCCCATTGTTCGGGCCTTCAAGATTGGTTGAGCAACCATGTACCATAGTTTGGTCTGCCGGAAATGACCAAGCGTTGTTTGAAACTTGGAATCCCAAGGCTTGGCTCCTGAGCATTGGCCGCTTGTTGGGCCAATAATGTACTGCCAAGGCTTCAATTTTTCTTTTACTTTTTGACATGATTAAATTATCTCACATTGTCAAATAACTTCTGAACAATTCCGATCAAATTTCATTTCTCCGAACAAGGTAAACGGCGATGAAGTTATGAGGGTCAAATTTAGCTCTTGAATTATGAAATGTACTAATTGGCACCAATGTAGTACCCAATGCTCGGTATCGAGGCTTGGCCATGCTTTGGCAATCAGCATTGGTAAAATGTTACCATCCAATTCTGAAACAATATTGGGCCAGCCATGGCTGAGGATTGGGTGCCAGCATTGGCTCATGGACTCCCGGCACTGGGCCAATATTGGCCCAATGAATTTCCCCTACCCGGGAGAGAGTCAGGTCTAACGCCAGGGGTTCACTCTCCACGAACACCCGAAGAATTATTCTTCAGAACATTTTTTCAAGAAAATAATTCTAGTTTATTCAATTTTTGTCGATAATCTACACTGCGAGAAAAATAGTGGTGAAAGCTAGCAAATGTTGATACCATTAGTCCTTAGCAAATATTTCCCTGAAATAATTAGAAACGCTACTGAATTCACTAAATTGACTCAATTCCAATAGGTTAATCCATTCAAATTAACTGAATGAAGTAACTTAAGAAACTTTTTCAGTTTTTACAGGAAAATATTCGCTGAGGACCAATGGTATCAATATTTGGTAGTTATCACCACTATTTTTTCTCAGTGTATTTGTAAAAAAAGAAATCGATGCGAGAGAATATTAGGTTCACTTTGACTCTCTAGTTGAGCCTCAACCATAATTGAACGGATAATCTTCCCAAAAAAGGCCGAAAAAAATAAGAATGAAGATAATCGAAGTGCGGCTGAAAGTAAGATCCAAAGAAATTTGTGAAATCTTGAAGACAAATGTATTTAAAATAATCTTCAACATTTTTCGGTTCAAGATATTTTATTCGCAAGATAGTTTGAAAAATAATCAGAACTCAACTTTTTGCATTCACTTTTTTCATCTATTTGTCATTCGAAAAATTGAATATTTCTTGAAATATCGAATTAATTTCACTATCCCTATTCTATTGTGCCTTAACTCTTCCGATTCTACTGTTTCTTCAACTTTATGTTTCAAATTTACCGCACGAAATTCATAAAGTGATTACGATGGAAAAAATATTCTATGGAAACAAATTTTTCCGTAGAAAATTCATCGAAATTACTAGCAGCCCCCCACAGTATCGCCGTGATGAGAGGAAGATGAAACACAAAACTGCTATGAAGTTTTTCCACATTTCATGTCACGGAATCACATTATAAAACGTATGTTTCTCTGTCATTAAGAATTTGCAGGTCAAGAACAACGTCCTACCGTCTATGTGCCTTGATCGTCCTGTGTATAGCTTTCCCGTAAACCAGCAATTTCTCATACACTTGTACGCAAATAAATATATCTATATATATTTTCCATCCTTTCCAATGTTGACGCAACTTGCGAAATTTGCAAATGAGTTACAAAAAATCAAAGCCAATTTATACAGTACATTGTATCTCATATTCTTTTATTCATTGAAAATTGAGAATATCAAAAGAAGAAATTGACAGCTTGATTTATCGCAAAACGAAAATTCTGAAAAAAAATCTTTAATTCATTAATTAAAAGAGAATTTAAGTGACTGCATCAATTATGGCTTTTTTGTAAGAGACTAACTGATCTCAGATAGGTAGATTAAACGTTCCGTACTTTTATTTTTCATAGCACGCGATCCTCCTCACCTCGCCTCTTTTACAAACTTACCCATTGTCGGTCGTGAGAATCGCGCGAATCACTCCGATGAAAAAGATAGTGTTTATAACAAAACTCGCGGGAGCGAGTAACAATCCAGCTCAAGCTACTGGTTTTTTTCACTTAACCAACATTGACCGGAGATTATGGGTCAAACGGCTTCTAAAACTAACAATAATCCAGAAGATTGAAAAATTATCGAATTTTTAAATTTATGTTAGAGTTATGAAAGAAAGAAAAAAAACTGCAGAAACTCGAGCGGAGGTTACTAATCAAAATATTGTTTTCAATGATTTTGATTTCTCAATTTCCGAAAATAAAAGAAAAAATCCTAATTTCAACCTATAAACCCGAGTCAAATTTTTTAGGTGGTATCAACCTCGGTCTCAATCTACAAAAATTGTAGATTGAATGAGAGCAAAAGGAAGCTGAATGGCGTAGGCCTACGTGTGTTTTTAACTTACTTTGAACCTACAAACCGGCCGAAAGGTGCGTTTTTTCCACTTTGTGAGTTCGAAGGGAGTTGAAATTTCCTACAAATTCTCCTCCATTCCCTCCCTTCGTGCCTTTCTTTCCCTAAATTCACGTTTTTGATTGATTTCGTGGTCAATTGTAACTATAGTTAAATATAACCCCCCAGAACAGTTATTCCGATTTTTTCGGAAGAAATGAATAAAAAAAAAAGTAATTCAGTCTGATGGTTCTCGAAATAGTCCAGACGGTCACCCATCCAATACTGAACAGATCCAATGCTGCTTTACTCCGGTGACCGCTTGCAGATCTCTCGTTGATTGCTGCTAATCTGAAACCTATAACTGTTTCGATCTTTAAGGCACCTTTTAGGCTCTTTGAAAAAAAAAATATATAATAATGAATCGAATTTATAATAATAATTAACCCTTTACACTCAGAGAGTCTCGACCCAGGCAGGAGCATTCGAGCTCTAACGAATGATTCGACCTTGGCTCAAGCTCGACGAACCGAAATTCGGTTACCAAAATCGAGCCAAGTTTGGACTTTCAGTAAAAATGGTCTTCGACCAAGGCTCGCACATGTTCATGGTCTGAGCTCCATGTGCCAGCCTTGGTCCAAGCTTTCTCCAAAGCTCCTATCCAAAGTTTGGAATTTCAAGTTCTCGTCGAGTTTGAACCAAGACTGAATGTCAAAGTTATAAAGAAAAAATTCTACAAGCTTGACATCTTACCTCGGCACAAGCCTCTTCCAAAGTCTGATACACCAAGCTACGGGAATGCCTAGTTCGAACCGAGCTCTATCCAAGCTTGATTTTCATATTTCGATAATCATGTAATTTATCTGAGTTTATTTATGTAAAAAATAATTGAATGAAATTATCAGTAGTAAAACATTGGAAGAATATAAACAATATTCTAATAAAATTTCGAGCTGGGAATTGAAGAAAACGTTCAGCAATTTTATGATTTGATGTCTTATATTCTCAAGTAAATGGAATAGCCCAGTGGGTAAGATGCATGTTTCAGGTATAGTTCTCCGATGGAAATCTTGGAGAACAACGGCACATGGGGTAATCCTCTTTGGGAATAAAATCAGGACCCGACATCTGGATGAAGATGTCCCTACCATCCGGCGCGAAAATAATTAATAACAATAAACTAACTCTTTTTTATTAAAAATTTTGAGTCGATGGTTCCAGGTTTGAATTCCAGCGAGGGCAATCTTTTCTTTCATAGCCATTTGTTTTTTAATATCATTTAGGGTAACTCATCTCGTGGAAAATTTATAATTCAATGTTTGTTAATGTTTAAAGGTTATTTAAACATTTTTTTTTAAAGGCGAACATCACTAACTATCGAGCTTTGTCCACGCTTGGTGCAACTCCGATTCTCAAGCTCGGCGCGACTTTGGTTTTCAAGCTCGGTTCCGCGCTATCATTCCGAGGGCTAGCCAGGTTTGGACCGAGCTTGAATGCTAAACTTGGGACGAGGATGGAGAGGTCTGGTCCAAGTTTGGCTCAAACTCGGATCTTTTGTCATTTCCCACATGGGGAGAACACTAGTAGTTTTTATTTTATTTTAAGGAAGTAAACAATTTTGCCTACAAAATAAGTCTATTTCTATTCTGATATGACAATGAGGAGAAATAGAAATACTGTTTGGAATCCAAGCTTTAATTTTCACATTTTTAAATTTCCTCGCGGAATCTCAGTTTCAGCCTAATATTTGTTTTTGTATCAAATGACATTATCGCAATTGAACTCATTATATTTGAGCTGAGAGTTGAAGTACCGCAGATTGAATCCTGGATAGATTGATGAATTCAGAATCAATATTCGTATAAATGTATAAGTGCGTGTTTAAAAATCGTAAAAGACTCTCAAAGACCCAAGTATTTTATCGTGGGTAGACATAACTCTGTAAGTAGTGTCTGAAATCATTTCCATTAAATTTGAGCACATGTGTATCGACAGAGTTTTTGAAGAGGGCGGTGACGCTACTATAAGAAGAAATCAGATCGACAGTGTATCTTCCGTCACCACTTCACTATTGAGTTGGTCAAACAAGAAGCGGCTAGGTTGGCAGGCCGCTGTTGATGTATGTGAAGAGGGAAATTCAAATTCAAATGTCAAGAATATCACGAAGAAGAGTGCAATGTTGTCAAGTTTCAAAACTGAGGTGAATTTGTGGACTATTTGGGGAAAGTCTTACTGGGAGAAGAATAGAAGTACCCAAATAACCCGACTAGAAATTAAGCGTCCCCGACCTTTTTTAATAACCGTACGGTGAACTATCTATTTCATCTACATATTGCTGAACTGGAATATAATTCTTCTACCAGTAACTCTGCACCGATATTCTGTGAAGTATGCGGAGAAAATTGATTTTAAAAAAGTTGAAAAAACATCATCTTCAAAATAAACCGAAAAAAGTAACAAGTTAACCTCGAATAAATCTTATGAAATACTTAAAAGATCTCGGAAATCCTCCAGCTGAAATGTCTTTTGTAATATTTAAAAATATTTCCACAGAAATTCCCATATTTTTCCCTCTGAAACTAGTAAGTAATCTAAAATTTTAGAAATTCTACAACTCCATTTTCTCTAGCAAGCAAATCTCTTCCACTCAACTTTAAAAGAAGGAATTAATATCGAAGAAATAAAAACATCAAAGTAATTATGAAAAAAGATTGTAATAACGAGAGCACGACCTTGACTCGTTTCTTTGGCGTCCTGAGGTGCGTCACGGTTTGAGTTTACTCACAACTCTCAGTGACTTTATCTTTATAGCAACGACGCAATTGCGGCGTTAATACTTGTTGCCGTATGCAACAGCAATGGATAATGTTATATACCTGCGTACAAAAATCACGTGATTATGTTCGTCCGAAACGATTCGCATTATAAAAACCAGGCGACGATAACACATATCGTGAATTGCGGTTTTTAGTTAATTTTTTTTTTTTCATTTTATTTTCATTTCAGTTGTACTTTATCTTGTGATGAAGTATTGAAAAATTCAATGTAAGAAGAGAGAAAAAAATGAGCTCATTCATTGTTTGTACTAGGTGAAACTTGCCTTACATTTGTCAACTAAAAGCATATTTACATTTCGTTGGATTCTTTTTTGGATCAAAAGACCAATGAGTGTCAAGGATAAAAATTTGTTTCTCCTATTCTTTATTCAATTCCTCTTTTCTTTTCGTTTAATTCTCTTGCAGAGAGCTGAAATCTTTGGGAAGTTGCGAGACAGCAGAGGTGGGAGACGAGAGTTCGAGTAGAGTTTTAAAGGCGAGTGAAGTGAAATCGGCGGCGCACGCGCGCACAGTGAAATTCATCTCTACTTTTACATCACCATCGTGTGTATAAGCGCACAACAACCTGCGCAGCAGTAGCAAAATACTAAACAATCACCGACCAGATCATTCGACATTCATCACTTTCCAAATGGAAGGAAAAGCAACATTTTTTCCCATTTGCGATCAATTGCTTGGGCTGAAAAAATTTTCCACACAAGATGAATTAATAATATGTAAAAAAAAAAAATTCTCCATCGATAAATTTCTTGAACATTTTCAAATTTATTAATTATTATCAATTTCTTCAATTCAATGAAATTAACATGATTGAATTTTCTTATAAACTCATGCATTTACTGGATTAAAAAATTATTCAGTCGGGAGAAATCAAATCAATTGAATGAATCATTGAATTAATTTGAATTTGCCGAAAGAAAAGGTAAAATTATTTCTCTTATTCAAGCATTACACTGAAGCGTTTTCACAATTTTTTCGTCAATATTTCAACCACTGTAAATGTAACGGTGGCAACAGGGCAAATTCTATGCAGACGTGTCCTACCTGAGATTTGAAAGAGCCCTTGTAGTTGCTAAATATTTTGGACACATTATTATTTTTTTTTTCCTTTTTTCAAGGAATGAGGATGAAGCTATTCTGGTTTTCAGACTGTGAACATGCTCGTTTCCCAGCAGTGTGCGACAGGTAGAAAAAGAATACAGAAGAGAGAAAGAATCATACCGTTATGCCTTGTTGTTACGCTTTGAGTTTGACTGGTTACAAGAGGTAAACTTAATGCGGACCAAGGAGAGGGGAAAGAAAGGTAAAGTTCCACAACTGTAAAGTCATTTTCATTCACCTCAACATGTCGATCGAATGCCTCGTTATTGAACTATCATGTTGAAGGATGAAGAGCTAATTCTACTTACCTTCCATATTGAAATTTCAATGTTGTGAGCATCTATTTTTCTCGTTACCTAAAATCCATGATTTTTTTTGTTTTTAGCAAAGAAAACCGGGAATTTACGACGAAAAATGATATAATATTATTGATTTTAACTCAATCGTTTCGAAGATATCATAATTATCGCGTAAACGACTGAAGGTGAAAGTTTTGTATTACAAATTTTTTCCATCAAAATTTCCACTATTTTTGAATAGTCCAAATCTGGAATTTCTGTCAGTTCCTTCTCTATTCTTTCATTATTTAATGAAAAATTACCAATGAGTAATGAACAATAGAAGAAATCATCCTTGAAGATGATCATTTATGAATTGATGAAGAAACGATAGTAAACATCGAAATTAAACAACCATCTATGTGTCCTTCGCAGGAAAAAGAATTTACATCGAGTGACAATGAAGTTAATAGATTTCCAAATATTGAGCATTGTCGTTGGGAAACATGAATTTCTAACGTCACTTCGCTTGGTTCGAAACCCATTTTTCCAGCACCCTTAGCTGAGGATGAGAAATTATCTCTTTTCCGCCCTAGATGCGTAGTGTATTTAAACCCTAGCCTGACCACTCTATGAGCCCCGCTCTGCTGTTTTCATTTTCCTACGATTAGACGCTTGAGCGGAAAATTCGGGAAAAAATTGACTCATATCATTGAAAAGTTCAATAAACTGGCATATTCTTTGAAGGAAATTTCCTGCGAATTTGATGAAGAAATAAAATGAATTCTGAGAGCTGGCAGAATTTTCTCGATGCTGCATGAAACTGTCTAGTGAGCAACGTTGCTGAACACTCGGTGAACGTGCTCGGACAGTATAGACGGAATTCGGTGACTTTGCAGCCAGAATAACAGGGCTGCACAACGCTCATCACTTGACCAAAGTTGTTACATCGCCTATGGTAACCAGGGTCACAAAAATAAAAATGCTTCATCACATATTGTTGTTTTGAGATAGTTTCCTAAATCAGTAAAGCAACATTAATCACATTCAAATTTTTGTCATCAGAAATATCCCGTTATTTCCAACAAAGTTGAGGAAATTTCCTTCATCCAATAAGTTGATTTACTTGAAAAAGGGATTTACTTTCTCTACACGTTTGAATTCATTTGCAACAGAATTAACATGATTCCAAATGTCATAATTGGAGTGATGAAGTGACTTTAGTAACGAATTAACTCGACGAAAGCACCTTAATAACCATCCACATTTTACTGTAAAATGATTCCCTCGAAAAAGGCGATCAATGACAAGATCAAAGTGTAAGATACGACACTGTGCGGAAGGAGCTGTTTAGCTCATTAATATGGCACGTGCCGTTCGATTATGCTCTGCGCACGTCACAAAGCCAAAAAAATTATTTTTTTCCCTCCCCCCCCCCCCTTTCCATCTATCCTTCAAATTCGAAGGTCGTTTCTCTTACATCGTTGTGTGGATTTCAAAATGTTTGCGATACAGAAATAGAGAAAAAAAGGATAGAATGAAAAATAGTGATGACCCCCATATAATACACAAGACAAGGAGAAATGGGCATTGACACATTCATATGTTGCCGCACACATTGACTTATACGTAAAGTGCTCTTCCGGAATTTTTTGAATTGTCACCTGATCTCCTGTTAAAAATTCCCTGGAGTTTACGCAGCCGAAAAAATATTCCATTGAAAAGGACCCAAAGAATGAAAACTACATTTTTTTACATAGATATTTTATATTCATATGATATTGCAAATAAATATTCGATAAAAAAATTATATTCGTTCTCAAAAAAGTAACATTTTTATTGCAATAAACTTTATGTCAATTAGTCATTAAATTCAGAATGAAATTCCGGGTCCTCGTGACGTTACAGTCAGCGTTCATTGGTTGGAGTAGAAATCATCACATCCTCGCACAGAAAACATTCACTCGTCGCAGCCGATCTGGAAATTCTGTAGAAAGAATCGTAAGCTCACGATGTGGAATTAGTTCGCATTCCTTAATTTTAGCTGATTATGGCGTCAGTTTGCAGTAATCATCAGCAAAATTAACTGGATGCATTGAATAAGAGTGAAAATCTGATTATTAAGGAGCGTTCACAATGGAGCGAATCGGTCGTACGATGTTCTTCAAACTCTTCTCTTTTTAGTGTGGATTCGAGGAGCAGCAACAAGAAAAGAGAAAAGACACGCCACGAATGTGCAAGAGGAAAGAGAGAGAGAGAGACAGCTACAGGAGGGGGGGGGGTGGAAAGAGTGAGGTATGAAAACATACAATATATCCTGCACGTTAGACCTTTCTCTCGGGTCGGGGCTCCACCCACACGAGCAAAAGGAAATACTCTCAAACGCTCATCGTCACAATTTCACGTACGTCTATATACATGAGTAAAAGAGGAAGGGAAAGAGAGAGGAAGAAAGAGAGCGATAGAAGTGAGCACAATCTGGCAACAGTGGCTCGCTATAACCGATATGTGGCCATGGATTGAATGGAGGGGAACTAGCTCAGGTCAAACCTCCCCCACCCCTGAGAACACGACACACAACCCCTCGGGTTGCGCGTCCTCGTCGACCCCTCGGTACTGAGTGTTTCTCTCCTCGTATCCTTCTTCTCTCACTTTAATTTTCATCCCCACTGCTTGAAATGCTCTGTTCGCGCAGAGCACCAGCCATTATCCCACTCTCTCTCTCTCTACTACCTCACCCTTCGCCGTTCGTCGACAGGCCGACGCTTCGAGCTCCCTCCCTCTCTCTCTCTCTCTCTCTTGCTCTTTCTCCTTCGAAATTCAAGTTGGAGTTTTGCTGCTGCCTACCTCAGCCCCCTCTTCTTCCGCCCTTTCCGCCAGCCACCGCCAGCTTGTTCACGTTCCACACGCACGTCTCTTGTGTGTTGGATAGTGAACCCCTCTTTCTCCACTTCGTCCACAATCGTCTGTCGTCGCTGCTGTGTGTGCTGCTGCTGCTGTGCCGCCGCCGCAACTACCCCCACCACATTGCTCCTAGTACTCGGTCTCACTTCACTTCGACTAACCGATCATCGTCTGGTCTCGCTCACTCTGCATCTACGGCGATGCGCGCAGCGGATGAAGAGGAGAGAGGGGATAGAGTTGGTATGGCAGAGAGGAAACGTTTCGTACGACGACGACGACGAATCGACGGTAGGACAGGGACAGACACATGCCGCAGGCACCGGGGGCATACAACCAGCCGCCCGTTTGCTTCAACAACCTCTCACCAGACAGTATTACTTTCAACCGTTTAGCGCGCAGGCCGGGTCGGAGGAGACACCACAGGAGAGAGAAAATTAATGCTCACCCGGATATTTTAGAGTTTTTCCTCCAATCTTTTTTGCATTATCTCATTCAATTCATTTGAATTATTATTATTATTTTTTTTTGGTTGATGAGGTGATTTTTATTGCTGAGTTTTTCACAATTTTTCATCATTTAAACATTAAATATTGTCTATGAGACAATTCAAAGTGTTGATAGAATTTATAAATTCCATAATAAGGAAGAATCTAAACAGTTGATTCCCAAATAATTGGAGACTCGTACTACCTCGTGATTCAGGTGTTACTCGTAGCCTCTTCACAACAGACATTGACAATGCAATGGATTAACCGAGGCGTGTAATTCTTAAATATGTTTTTTTTCTTTCATTTAAGATGAAACTAGAATTTTGACGTTTAGTGAAAGCTAACTGTTCCATCAGTAATTAGTTAATTGGATAATTAAGTGAAGTGTTATAATTTTTTTAACGATTGACGAAAAAAAAAATCAAACTGTGCTTTCTGTATTGAACAAAGGTGCGAATCGATGGATTAATCACCTGAATTTTAAGTGTTTGTCTCAGTGTGGAAAAGTGGAAATATCGTTTTTTTGGATTTATATATAACGTTTACCAAGAAAAAGACGTGCGTGCGAAAAAAGTATTTTTACTGTAAAATTAAAAGATAAAAATAACACGAGGATAATAACCCAGTTATTGACGTGTAGGTGAGCATTCTTACTTTTTCCAACATGTTTACATTAATTTGAATTCGTGAATGTTCTTTGAGTTGAAAAAACAAAAAAAAAACAGAAAGTTTGTTACGGATTTATGAGAGAACCAATGTGACATAACGAGGCATCTAGCCGGTTTGACATTCTCACACACGTTAGAGGGATTAACTTTGTCAATTCGCCACGAGAGCGCTAACACACACATAAACATAATTAAATTAATTGAAATGATTTCGTGAGGAAAAACGACCGATTCATTAAATTGATTGTTTTTTTTTTTTGACAATTTTAATTTTTTTACGTGAATAAATTTTTCCGATTATTAAAGCAGAACAATCCAAATAAATCATTGATAACCAAAGAGGGAAATTCTTTGTTTTTCTAACCAAAAAATTTATTCAACAGTTGTTTTTATTTTATTGAAAAATGAATTATTGCAAATTGATATCGATTAATCAGTAAATAATAATACTGATTCAATAAAGTAAATGAAACAAAAAAAAAATTGTATAACTCTCTCAAGGATCTCAACATGGAAATTCATCGCGAATGAGTAAGTGGGGGCCCTCTCAATCCGTGGGTACTACACACGTTAATAGTTGTATGCACAAAAAGAAAAAAAAAATGGTTAAATTGAGTACAGAGAAGGAGGAAGAGAGATAAAAGGATAGAGACGGATGTAGAAAATACGGTCTCGGTGCGATGCAGCCGGCTGAGAAGTTAGCTTTCACAGCGGGTGATTGTTCTAAAGATGTGTCAGAGAGTCACGTACAACCAATTCGTAATCTTCGATTGCTTGCCTAGGTCACACACATCACAATTTAAATTCTTTATGAAATAATTAAATCGATAGTTCAATGAAAATTCTCCAAAACTTATTAGAATAATCGGAGAATTTGCCCTGAAAAATAATAGAATACAATCAATTTTTTGGAGCATTATTCCACGAAATAATTGACAATTAGAAAGTCTCTGATTAGTTTGTTCTCCAAAGAACTCGGAGAATATAGCTTGAAAATTGATTGTAAATGAGCATTTTTCAACACGGATTCTCCAATAATTTCCATAAAATAACAGAAAAATATAAAATCCCTTCTTTGGAAAATCGAGGCAAAAATAATCGTAAATTAAAAGAATCAGAAGTGCAATTATTTTTTTCCATTTATCTGATCGTATGACGCGACAATATCGAATCAGGTGTTTTTTCTTTTTTTTTATTCACAAACACCTGCGAAATAATAAAGAAAAATGTAAATTTTCTTTTTTTTCTTGAAAATAATGAAATACAAAATAAAAACAGTTTATATGAAAGCTGAAGGAGAATGGTGCGTAATGTGCGTCCTCGGCGATAACACGAATCGATACGAGGACGCTCGAGCTTATCGGTGTTTGGCGGCTTCAAGCGCGTCCGTTTTTTTTTTCTTTTGCTCTTAATTCAAGCAACACATAGAGAATTTCTCCTTCTCACTGTCTAACGAAATGACTATTTAAACCTACGCCATTATCTACAAAACTCGATTTTTTTCCTTTTTATTTCAACACTGTCACAGCGATTTCCGTGTAGAGTTATAGTAATGCTGATAAACTTATCGATTCTAAATGTATTATGATTACAGTTTCAATATTTCATTTTGTCACAAAAAAACGTAAGAGTTGATTTGTTTTCTTCGTTTTTTTTTTTTTTTCAAGATAAGAAAAATGTATGTTGCGGTGTTCGATCCAATTTCCATGAGGATCAATATTCTTGTTGTCACGAAGTTTCAGTTTTATTGACAAATCGTGAATTAATTAAATTAAAATCAGCACTAAAGACTTGAAATAAGCTAAGTCAATTTTATTATAGAGCTCTCGGGCGATATCTCGCAATTGCACTGAACAGAGAAATTTCCATGAAAGGTCCTCTCCTATAAAGCACAATAACAGCTACAGAAAAGTTTGAAGAAAGAAACAGGATTGTATCTATTAACTGTCGAGAAATTTCAAATAAATTTAGCAGGAAAGAGGTAAAACGGGATGGCTCGATTTGTTTTACCATTCTTTCATGGAAAATATCCCGAAAACTAAACGAAATAACGATATTTTTATGAAAAACTTTCAATCTAGCTCTCGTAGAACAACGATCATAATGATAAATCGACTGAACTTACTTCAAAACTTCTCTGTCTATTCTTTCCTTGAAATCATGAGAATGAAATTTTTGACCAAGGTAAAATGAATTTCCTAAGGGGAAATAAAAGATTCTTTTACTAAATGTATAGTACGTTATAAAACGTATCCATGAAGCGTGGAGTACTCGTCTCGTCGAGGTCGCGAATGAATGAACGAAAAAGAGTGCGAGGGGTTTCGACAGGGGGTGCAAGGAACGGTGCAAAATGAAGAATGGAGAGAGGAACCGTTTTTTTTTCGCTCAACGGCGGTGAAATTTTAAAGCGTCCTTGATATGTCCTTTAATCGAGTGGAGTGTTTTGACGCGGTTGATAGGCCGTTAAAGTGGCCGACGAAAATCGTTTCATATTTACACGGAAAGCATGCACCAGTGACTATTTGATATTTAGACGTTGACAGGTGAAAAAAGAAAGAAACGATGATCCGCGGTTTATTTTCTTTGCATGTTACAAATTAACTTAGTGGGTGAGATTTTTTTATTTTTTATTATTAGATAATTTTGATGGTTCCGAAAATTGGAAAATAATATTAATTCATAAATTGTCCACATATTTCTGGTGTGATTAACCCTAAACTGGTCCCCCTATGAGGGATTCGCCGCGTTTCGACATTTTTATCTTTTTCATGATCATTTGACTAAACGTGAAATTCTGCAAAAAAATCGACTTGGTTCTTTGGAATGTTTAACAAGCTTTTATGATCTTAATTTTTTTATTTTGGAAAATTATATATTCTGTAAAAGTGATGCAGAAACAAAATGAATTGTAGTAGGTAGCCTAATTTTCCCCATGTTTGTTTGTTATTTGTGCTGCTTGCGCAGGTGGCCTTCAACAAATTATGTTATACAGCCAATGTTACTAATTTTTATGTGACAAACTGTGCTCAGAGGCTTTTTCCTGTTGTTATGAGCTACACAACTCTATCCAGTCGGAACGCGAACTCGGGTCTACCTCATGTGAATCTACAGTCCAATCCACTGCGCCAGACAACTGGATAATTTTCCCAATGTTAAATAGAATTATCCGGTGGGCGGTGTTGCCGAAAACTCGATAAACGTGCCTAGGCAGTGCAGAGGGAATTCGACAATGTCGCAGCTGGAATAACCCGGTGGCGAATCCTTCATGACAGTAACAAAGTTGTAAGGGCGCGTTAGGTGACCAGTTTCTACAATATAGCTGGATAGCCAAAAGGCTGGAGACCAGCTATGCGAACTCATGGCACAAGAAAGAAGGAAAGAAAGGAAGAAAGAAGGAAAGAAAGGAAGAAAAGGTGGCGGGTCTAGGGTGATAAGAAACATTTTGTCCTTAATTCTTATCTGTAAATGAATCTCATGAAATAATAGATCAGAATCGATTGCATTGTAATATTTTTCAGCTCAAATTGTTCATGCTCTGCAGGAAAAATTTTGATATTCACAAATTCATAAATTTTACTTTAATTAAAATAAGAATTGTTCTGAAAATAGCCCCAAGAAAGACCCTGGAATATATTAAACATTCTCCTTCAATCAACTTCCTGTTTTTATCCGTCAAATTTCACTCTCAAGGACACTCACTTAGAAAAAGTCAGGAGGTGGATTAAGGAGGTTGGTCACTACTTGTGCGGGCCGCGCGGACAGGAGAGAATGCCTATGCTCTAACATAGGGATTCCAAGCTAATACCAACTGCTAAACACGAAAATAGACGGCATTTTTCTGACCTCTAATCAGCTAATTACTCGCGAAAAATCATCATAATAATTATTTTATTCCCTCATATAATTTTTGAAAATAAATAATCACCTCATATGTTGTCAATGTCATAGAAAATGAAAGAAAATTGATTGCGAAATGAGCTTGGAAACTTTGACAACGCTGCAGTTGAAATATATTCCAAACTGTATTCACACATACATACAGAGCTCTCACAGACATAACGCTACGTCACGCGGCGATGCCATGTTAGTTACTCGACACGTGAATTTTGATCGAGGAATTGTATAAAACCATAAATTGCAATTGTGAAAGGTCTGTAAGGCCTCCAGAAAATGGTTAATTATTTTTCCTAATTGTTCAAGCAAGTTACTGATCAGTTTTCCAATCAAATCCCAATTGTCATTCACGAGATTTTCAATTTTTTGTCTGCGAATTATCGGGACGGCTTCGTATACCCATAAGAGGCTGTGTATAACCAGGGATTTTCATTAATTTTTTACGTCCAAACTAGGTTCAAGAACGAATTGAAAATTCAACATGAGTCGTATGGGATGTTTAACAATAACATTGAAAATTTTCAGAATTTTTTAATTTAAACGCATTTAGTGACCAACCTCCTTAAAAATTCATTCAAGCAATTCGTTTAATTTTAATTTATCTTAAGAAGAAAAAAAACGTAACAGGAACATCTCAATTACTGTTGAAAACACGGTGTCATTCCCTCTTACGAACTCCCCGCAACGCAAAATTCAAATTTCACGGTAAATTCGTTCCAGAGAACATCTTTGGCACCGAGGCATGAAGCATGTGTGTGAACATAAAATAAATACAGCGGGAATGGGGGATTTTTCAGTGTCATGAAATCCCCTCTTTCTCATTTATCTTTTTTTCTTCTCCATTACAACTCCGTTGTCTTGTCAAGGTGAAACGCAATTAAATTTTTATAATTGTATTTGTGTTACATAATGAAGACGATCAAGAGTGGACTTGTCCTCAGTAAAAATCGACCTCGCCTCCTCATGCACGCACCTTTATTCACTTGCTCCATCTCACCAACAAACACACACACATCCACATCTACATCCATTTGTATTCTTCCATCACAGATAATATCCAATCGTAAACATCATACAACTGTGACGTTACAATGTTGAAGAAGGAGAGAAGAAAAAAAATATGATAGCGTGGCAACACTGTTTATCCATTCCCCTCCCCTTAACGTCTCGCCAGTATCAACTCCCTGTCAACTGTCATTCGTCATTTAACCGTCATTTAGCGCGTGCGCGTCTCCTTACCAGTGAGTGAGAGAGAGAGAGAGAAAGGATGATTCACTTGTGTGATAAAATCAGTCTGACCGTGGCAAACAGGTTACTACTTGGCTCCATTGGGTGAGTGCGCATGCGCATCCGATCATTACAGAAAGTTTGAGCTGTTTGCAATAAATTCATATATTTCATTGGTTAATTTCTAACTTTTTTTTTTTTTTCAACATTCAGTATAAGATTTATATAATGGTCAAGGGGTTGAGAACTCTGAGAAAGTTACCAGAGCGACGATTGGAGGAGAGGGCCCTGTGCTTCCGTGATTTCGTCATTCGTCCAATCAGCATCACCACCTGAAACAACTTTCTCCTGAACCTTCCAATGATAAAAAAAGAATTCCTCATTGTAAAAAAGAAGTGGAGGGCGGTAAACACCTCTGTCGCGCGGTGATCGTTACGAGAGCAAAGAGACTAACTGGGCAGAAGAGAGGGGAGAACGAAAAAAAAAAATCATCAATAAAAGGAAAGAGTGAGATGGAGAATTGGAGAAAGAAAGGATAGGCTGTGTATTGTATTATATTTCAGAGGTCGAAGAAGGAATAAACGCCTGTGTGACCCACAATTATGGGTTTACTCCATTTCCGGCCGCTTAATCTACATAATGCGGATTCTTTTTAATTATCGTTTTTTAATCATCAATTTACTAGATAATTGTAAAAAGAAGACAAAAAAATTGACGAGCTGAATTGAATTTCAAATAACTCGGAAATCATTGAACCAAAATAGATTGTATTCTATCATGTTTCAGGAGAAATTCCCCATTTTTTTTTTTTGATGGAATTGAAATTTTTCGGATAATTCACCAATCTTTTTCTCTCTTCACTTGATATTGAGAATAAAATAATTCGGATGAGATATTTGACCTCGACACGTCTGAAGCACAAGGAGTCCCGTTGTTGGGTGCCATCACCGTTGTTCGACTCTCTTGTGGTTTCGGTTGGGTTGTTGGGTCCGCTGCTCAACTCATGTCTGGAATCTCCCTTCCCCCCTCTTGCGCTCCCTCTTTCTCTCTCTCTCTCTCTCTCTCTCTCTCTCTCTCTCTCATCATCTCACTCCCTTACTCTTTTCCAACTGCGTTCGTTATAATCGACGACCTCGAAACGCCAGTACATACAAAATGTATATGTACACATTTCATATACGAAAGGTTCATATATGAAACCAAATGGTTTTGCTCCGGCACACGATTAATGTCGATTCAACCTTAATACACCGCGCACATACACTTACACATAAATACATAACCTATACTTCTTTTACATATGTAACTTTTCGGTGCGCATACATGTTTGTAAAACTAAAAATAACATTGGGTTATTTCGATGAAGGCAAATTTGAGGCGAAAATCCTCGCTAACCATAATGACAACATATTTGATAAAAATCAAGAAAATCGAAAGGAAATGAATCTAAAAAAAAAAAAAAAAAATCAATCAATACAATCAATTTTGGAACAATAAAAGATGACTTATTATAAAATCAATTTGATTGATTATTTTGAGGCGTTTCATTATCTCATAAAGTATTAATATAAGTATATCAAATTGATTGTATTTTATAATTCTAAATCCAAATTACCCTAATTACTCAATGAAAATAGCAGATTTTCAAAATTCAATAACCTCACTTAATATGGTGCATAAATCAGTTTGTAATCAAAAAATTTAATTATCAGGAACCTCATAAATTTCTATCAACTTCTTGAATATTTTATGCATTGTTATTTTATTTTTTTTTTCAACTTTGAAAACCCTGTCGTTTAAATCACGAAACGACTTGACGGATAATTATTATATCGACTACCATATTCAAGCCAATTGTTATCGCAGTGCTTATTCGTATATACATGGACTTTTGCGTAACGGTCTCCTTGCATTATTATGCTTCAGGCCCCCTTGCAACTTATTGCGCAATACTCATGTGTCCCCTTATTACATTCAATCTTTTTTTTTTCTTTCCACTCAAAAATATGTTGTGAAATAATGAGAAAAACAAAGACAAATTTTTCCATTCCAAACTAATTTCATAATTTTCATTGAATTGTAATAAATTTCCATTCTTAACGTATCATTGAGTGATTGATACGAATAAAGAAATTGCCATGGAATACAAAAATTAAAGACAAAAAAAAAAATAAAGAAAATTGTGGAGCGAAATTTCATTGGCTTTCTCCAAGGTTGCGTGAAAGTAAGTCTAACTAAACTATCACCGACAATTTTTCTCTTTTTCGCCTCTCACCAGCGTTTATTTTCCTCTCTAACTTTTCCGTTTATTAATTGAAAAAAAAAAGGAGATAGAATATATTTTTCAAGTCAAGAGTTCAGCTTCTGGAGCAGATGTTATTTCCGTTCCGTATATAACGTTGTTCGAAGGCGGAAAAGAGTGGGGAAAATGTGTGGTATATAGTAGAATAGAAAGAAGAGGAGGTAGAGAGGAAAAGAGGGAGGTGCGTTGAAGAGACCCCGTGTGCAACACGTGTTGCAAACCGGAATCCAAGTATTTTGGTCGCGCGCGCTGCCTCATGGAAAAAGACTTTCCCCCTCTTTTCGTTTCTTTTTTTCGCCGCTGTAGTGGGGATTGGAAGCGTCTTCTTCGTTATTTTTGTGGCTTGTGGTGTTCCTTTTTTTTCTATTACTTGTGGCGTTTTCTGAGGAAAACAACATGAAGAAATTAGATTGTTTTAATTTCATGTATTTAGTTGTAGAGGGGGCAGCATGATCGAGTTAGGTATTCGATCAGCGAGTTTCCTCGTTAACGTAAAGGAGGAAAAAAAAATTATGAAAAAACATTCCAAACGAGATTGAGGAGATGAGAGTAGGGAGGAAGGACGGAGGAGAGTGGTAGCGTGTGCGCTCGCGCCCGCTAATTTTAGAGGTTTAAACACAAAGTCACGCCGGGTGCCACGAGCTCGTCGTCTGTTTTTACGACTATATAACTGCCCTGATACTCTGTTCGTTGTGTGTACACAACGACACGAACCTTCATCTTCATCTTTGTACGATCCTCTGTTTTTTTTTATTCAGAGATTTAAATACGAACTGCTAGCTAACGTGATGACATTTAACAGAGGTCTTTTTTTTCTCTCTCTCGCTTTTTCATTGTGTGTTGGAGAAGGTGATAATCATAAATTTGAAATTTACAACAATTTACAAAGGTCCAAAAATGTAGAAACAAAAGATAATTGACTTTTTTGGTTTAGCAATGGAGTTTAGAAATAAGACAACTCAACTTGAAATTGAAGATTTGCTCTTACGGAATGTCTTGAAATCTGATGGAGATTATTTTTTTTTATGGACTTTTCACTGAGGCGAGTGAGAACTACGAAAAGATCTCTACAGCCTTCTCACATTGTCAGATATTCTGAAAAAAAAAAAAATGTCATCCAGAGTCGAAATGTTTTAAGATTCTGAAATTAGTTTTTCTAGTAGAATATTCGAGAAACACAATGCGATAACAAAGTTTTCTGAATAACTCATGTCGAACTTACCAAGATAAGAAATAAAGCTAATCATCGGCTCGATACTGGGTCGTCAATATCGCCACACTCCTTCCTTGGTTTAAGCCTGCTGCCAATATTCGAGAAAGTGGCATCGATAATAGCCCAATTAGCAAAGCGAAAAAAATGGCTGAAAATTATTAAAAAATTTTCATGTCCCTTAGTTATGAAGATAATACCACAAAAAGTAATTCCTTGTGAACTCGACGGTAAAATTTACAACCACAAACTATGAATCGTTATTTTCATATCTTCTTCTTCACTTTGTCGTTATCATCAGTAGAGGCATTGGAATAAAAATTCATTATCTAATTTCTTGAAATCTTTATTGCACTCGGAGGGATTCAAATTTTTCAATTAGTTCCGGGGGAATAAAATGGAAGAAAAATGAGGGGACTCTTCGCATACGATTTACTTCGTGGAAAAGACTTTTTTTATCGGAAGCGCCTCCCCTTCTTGAAAAAAAAAAAATCCATGCCATTATTGCCACATAGTCATCTAGGCTTACGCATACACAATCGATACGTTTATTCTCTGCGTATTATAGTATATATATACATACAAATAGTTTAGAGAAGGTATGTACTGTGTCATCGACAATAATTCACAGGGCACAGTCTCACGGCTTGTCCACAGTTAGAGAGAAGGAAAGAGAGAGCGCCAGCAGGGGTTGCCCTTTGTTCGTCTCCTCATGGCCTCTAGTTGACGAAATATTGACATCCAAGAATAGAATATAACCCTCTGGTACAGTAGAAAATTGTGTGGTGGGTAGCGACGCGATGACGCCGGAGAGACGAACTGTCGGGAGGGAGTAGACAAATGGGAGGAGAGGGGGCCTCTCTTCTGTTAAAGAAGAGGGGGGATGGAGCAAAAAGAAAGAGAAAAATATATATATATATATATATATATATATGTATATATATATACGGGTAAAATAATAATACAACAGAGTCTGTAGGACTCAGGGGTCGGGGCTATGCGAGAATACAAGGCGGGGGAATAAACTATACCAAAGGTTAGGTTAGTGCATTTAGAATGAATTTTGAACACATAGGGGGAGGCCGACATGGATGACGTCAACTCAAAAAGGTTCGAGTGGTAGTATCCTTCAGTCAAACACAATGTTATCGGATCGCCCCCTCTCTTCCCTTTTTATTATGTTCTTCAATTTATTCAATTCTTCATTCTCGATGGATAACTATAATTTCGTTGATTAATGATTAATCCTTCATCGTATGTGGAGGAAATTTTCAATCATTTTGGAATTTAGCTTATCGTTCGAATTTTTCGAATGTATTTAAGAGAAGCTCAATCGGTAATGCAGAAAAATTTTATGGAAGAATGGGAAAGAAGATGAGTGAGAAAATCTTTTTTTGGGTTTTTTTTTTTACAAATATCCTAGAAGTACGTAAATTGATGAGGGAATCGTTAAAAGAGATTCTTGGACTCTCTTCCGTTATCCTCATTATCATTACTGAGTTGAGATTTTATTGGTTAATGATCTGTGAAAATTCAATGGTGTTAAATTTTTTTTAATGCTTAATTTCCATTGAGAGCTTTCTACGAGATTACATGAAATAGAGAATGAAGAACGATACCTTACTACCTATCAGTTAACATTTCGACCTCAACTATAGAGCTTATTTCAGAATAAGTTAGAAAGAATTTAGGGCATCCACAGAAGTCGAAGGGCAAGCATTCAAATCATTATACTCAGAATTGACCAGCGCGCGTCCTAGTAAGTGAATGGGTAGGGTACCATTTGGGAAACTTTGTGAAGCCAACAATCGTGCCATTGAAAAAAAATACCAGAGTGAATATTAAAAAACTTAAAAAAATATTCTGTAGCGCATCAGTGGCGTCAAGAATTAGGAATTTATGGTTTCTCAATTTCTAATAAGAGAATCACTCAAAAAACGCAAGGGCTTATTCCGATTAACTTCCTCACTACTAGTATGGAAAAAGTTTATGTGAAAAATCAAAAAGTGATGAAAAAAATCTCTCTGTGAAGAAATGTTCAATTCTATAAAGGCGTCTCCATAACGCGCTAAGGATTAACTGAAGATCCACTACGTATTTAATTTGGAAAAAAATTATTCAGCAATCTTTATAATATTCCCATGAGATAGGATTGGTATTGGTTTGTTAATTATCTTCTTCAGGTAGAATTATTCTGCAATATCATAATAAAATCCCTGCAATTCTCGATTTTTTTTCAATCAAATAGTAATGAGAAAATAATTGATTCGCAAATTCAGAAATCGATCTGGAAATGCCGTACCTTCCCTTATGTAAATCAATGATTTTAGTGAAAAATTTATTAGCCGTTGAAGGTAAAGGACGAAGAGTGAAGTTCCATACACCGTAGCTACCCACTGTATTCGTGTGTATATGACGGGTTTCGTTTGCCACCACAGTTTGTATTATACTGCTGGGGCCCTGTGTGTGAATACTGAGCACGTGCATTTCCCACAGAAAGGCAAAGGGGCTTTTAGTCGGGGCGCGCGCGCGCTCCTTTGCCTCTCTTTGCGGACCAGCTGGGAATTGAAAAACGTTTGGATTTCGATGCAACCCAGAATGGAGACTTCTTCGTCGTGGAAAAATGCCTCATCCGCCCGAAGGCCCATGGGGAACCTTTTTTTTTCTTTTTTCTTCTCTTTATTATTTTTTTTTTCTGACCTCATTCAGAGTCGGCGGATATCGACAATTCCCTTTTTATTCTTTCCTTCAGAATAGATGAAAATTCTCAAAACTGAAAAATAGTCAGAACATTTTTTTTCTTCCTATTCATTTGGTTGCGAAAAAAAATGGAGGATAAATAAATTTACTGAAAGATTGATTTTTTTAATGGTTTCAGATTTCACGAAAGAGGTGAAACAAGAATTATCATCATCCGGGGTGCCTCGAGAAGTACCGCCCCACAGTGGGGGTGGTGTTTAAGAGTTTAGGGCCGCGGCAATGGTGGCAGCTGCCACCGCAACGGCCACCGCCACTGCTTGCGTGGTGGCCATGCAGGACCGCCAGGATATACCCTCTCAATTCAATCAGGTAAATATAATTGATTCTTATATTATGAGCTGTTTTTTTCTTCATTTTCCAAATCTTTCTCCTAAGTATATCTTCTTGCTCCAAAATTTTACTTCGACATTCTCATTTATTCCATAAAATATCTCGGTTGTCCCAATTGTCGTCCCGTGTTGAGGCTGTGCGCAAATGGAGACTGCGATCATTCTCTATCGATCTTATTCTTTACAAATAGTTTTCGATCAAAATTGAGAGAGAGAAAAACGATTGTCCAACAAGTTTTACGGTATATTCTGTAATTTCGGTTAAAAATTAAGTTGCACGAGAAAATCAATGAGAAATTATGTCAGTTGTCTCTGCAGAGCGTCTGCAAAACACTGTGATGAGTAAAATCGAAGATATCATCGGAAGCTCGAAAATTCCGAACGGAATAGAAAAAATCTAGAAACTTGAATTTATTCACACGATTTCCCTATGAAATTTCTTTTGCTTTCTAATAGAAGGATCGAAAAACATCTAAATTTGTTTCAACTTGCGGTACACCATAATTTCTAAAAATATCTCAATAATTTCCCGGAATTCAGTAGTAAAGCAATAAAACCCGACGACTTGGGAAATTACATTGGAATTATTTTTGAAATTTCTCTGGAATTACCGAATTTTTGAGATTTTATGCAGGCTTTTTTTTTTTTGTGGACAATAAAATTATTCACGAAAATGGCTCCATATCTTCCTTTAATATGCTCCGTTCTGGAATATTAACGAATTATTACGGGATCGATAAAAGGGAATTAATAAATTTCATTCTCAGATTAGATTTCATGAAATATATCAGGAAATACTTGTGGCAGCTTTATTTTTCCAATGCTCCTCATTCTCTCCAACAATTTCTCTATCTTTTATAAATTTCGAGAGATCCTACTCCGGAAAAAACATACGTAACGTTAAAACACTATCATGTCGATGAATTATCGGTTGTATCTCGCAATTATTCATTGGTCGCAGCATTTTCCCACACTTCATTCAAATTCGCCCCGAACATTTGTCCATTACAATAGAAGAGATGAAAATGTTTAGCGATTCTCTGCTTCCATATTATTTTCAAAAAACCAAAATTTCAGGAAATTCCTTCCGAGATGTAAATTTTCCTCAAAAAATTCACTCATCCTTCAATTTGATCAATACCTGAGAAATAAAAATAACATCCGTAAAAATTTAATTACAGAGCCAGCATGGAATGCCCCACAATGCATACAACACGGGGTACGGTCAGCGTGGACCAATAGCTGGTATGGGACCAGTTGGAATGAATAATTACACCGGTATGAGCTCATTGGGTCCAGTACACACGATGAATTCCATAAACACCATGAACAGTATGTCAACGATGAATCCGATGTCAATGGCACAAATGAACAGTATGAATGGTATGACACCGATGAATACGATGAACAACATGTCTAATGTTAATAATATGTCGATGAACAACATGATGGCTAGTAATAATATGCAAATGAACAAGATTAACATGCAGCAACAAGCTCAGCAGTATCCACGGCGATTAGCACCTTATCCAAATCCAGGTATGCATATGGTGCAAAAGAGACAGCAGACCCCATACGCATCACCAAATCCTGCTTCAATACAGCAGAGTGGATTTGCCAATATGTCGAATCAATATCCTACGAATTATCCGGGTAATCGCCCGAATTTTCATCCGCAGTATCAGCCAGTACAGAGTGTGAATCCATCTGGTTTCCCAACTAACATGATACGTGGTAATACAATGAGACAAGCAGCCCCGAATTATGTTGGCCAGAGTGCAAGTCAGCAGCAGCAACAACAACAACAGCAACAACAACAACAACAACAACAACAGCAACAACAATCGCAGTATTATGCTAACAATGGTCAAGTAAATATGACAACGCAGCAAGTTAATCATCAATCATCCCAATTCGTTGGTCATCAAAATCCCCAAAATCATCCAGTACATCCTGGACACAATGGCTATGTTAATAATCAAAATACATATCCAACAAATGGTACTTATCAGCAGGATGTCAGTCTGAGACAACCACAGAGTGCAAACATGAATTATCAACACAGTCCTATACCCGGTAATCCGACGCCACCATTAACACCAGCAACCAGTATGGCACCATACATAAGTCCAAATTCCGACATTAAGCCATCATTTAATGACATTAAAACACCAGTTAATATACAAAAAGATGATGAATTAAGATTAACATTCCCAGTTAGAGATGGTATTATCTTACCGCCATTTCGTTTGCAGCACAATTTAGCGGTTAGTAATCATGTATTTCAATTAAAACCAACTGTTTATCAAACACTAATGTGGAGGCCTGATCTTGAACTGCAATTGAAATGTTTTCATCATGAGGACAGACAAATGAATACAAATTGGCCAGCAAGTGTGCAGGTTTCTGTCAATGCAACACCTCAAGCTATTGATAGAGGAGAGAATAAATCATCGCATAAGCCACTTTATCTGAAAGATGTCTGTCAAAATGGCAGGAATACGATACAGATAACTGTCTCGGCGTGTTGTTGTTCGCACTTGTTTGTTCTCCAATTGGTCCATCGACCGAGCGTTAGGAGTGTACTGCAGGGTACGCTACGGAAGAGATTACTGACAGCCGAACAGTGTATAGCTAATATAAAGCAGAACTTCAATTCATCTATGACGACTAATGGAATTAAGAGTGAGAACGATGTTGTTGAACAAACGGCACTGAAGATTTCTCTGAAATGCCCGATAACATTCAAGCGCATCACCTTACCGGCGAGAGGCCATGATTGTAAGCATCCACAATGTTTTGATCTCGAGTCTTACCTTCAGTTGAACTGCGAACGTGGCTCATGGAGATGTCCTGTTTGCACAAAACCGGCTGTCCTTGATGCGCTTGAAGTTGATCAGTACATGTGGGGTATTTTGAATACAACACTTAATACACCAGAAATTGATGAAGTTACGATAGATTCAGCAGCTAATTGGAAACCAGCTAAGAGCTTAACGAGTATCAAGAATGAAGAGGAGAGTGACTGCAAGAGATTAGTTAAGAAAGAGGCAATGTCACCTGGTAGTATGAACATGCCAACAATGAATAATTGGGAGATGAATCAGGCAATGAGCCCCTACATGCCGCCTGATATGAACAGTATTGTCAGTGGTTCAATGATGAATAATGCACCTGCTACATACAGAAATAATATTAATCATAGAAATTCATCTGGCGGTAGTTATGATATTAATTCCACTAATTTGACGAGTAATGATTATAACAATGGGGCTGGTCCTCTAACGCATTTGAGTGATTCAATCAATTCTCTTGATCCACTAAATGCCATGGAAAAATCGTTGAATGATCAAATGCCACATACACCTCATACACCGCACACACCACATACACCACATACACCTGGAGGTGGTAATAGTGGACCACCAAGTGTACCACCAGCATCACAAGAATCAACGAACCATAATACTTCGGGTGGTAATGGCAGTACTAATATTAATGCGGATACAACGGATATACCGTCTGATCTTAATTTTGATCCAGCGGCTGTTATCGATGGCGAAGGAACTGGTCAAGAGGCCTTGAATGTAAGTTTGCTAAAATTTAATTTAATGTAGGATCCCAGATACCCATTCATAAAACAGAAAAGATGATGCTTTGTTTGCTAGTTTATTTCAATATTCTCCATAAGAAAGAAAAGGCGAAAATAACTCACATTAAGGAAATTAGAGTGGATTTTGTAATGATAATTTTTCCAATGGAGCGTCACAACTGCGAAAAAGGTTTTTACGAGAATTTCTCTATCTCGTCCTTTAGTTCGGAGATATTTACGAGAAACTTGCTTCAATTTTCGCTAAATCATTCCACTGATGAATATTTATTGATTGTCTTTTTCAGTTGTTGCCCGACAACGTCGTCGATCCAATGGAGCTGTTATCCTATCTAGATCCTCCAGATCTCAATACCCCACCAAGCAGTGGAGCCAGCAGTGGCCATCCCTCATCCAACGACGACATCCTTGCATTCTTCGAGTAAACGTAAAAGCGTCTTAATTATTCTAAAGAAAAATAATCAAATTGGCCCGAATCTCGGGGATAAATAATTGAAGAAGAAAAAAAAAAGTGACTATGTCTCATTATCCAATGAAATTAACGAGATTTACGTAAGTTATATCAATGGAATTAAAAGAGGTCACTGCGGGTGCTTTCACCTAAAACAATGGTACAAAAAACTTCTTAGCTCTAATTGTAATAATTCCTATTGACAATTGTTTAGGGGCATAAATAGGTTTAGCACAATTTATTCAATCTCATTTGTAATTGAGCATTGAACAAAAATCATGATAATTAAAAAAAAAGCAAAATGAATTATAGCTGCAGTTACAGTTTTAAAAGAATCATCTGGCTGTGGCTGTGAGTTGGTCTTCAATAACTTTTAAATAAATATATATAAATGAAATATATATGGACCAGATTCCTCATGGACAAAAAACACAAATGGAAAATTGTAAACTTGCTTTTAATGCACAAAATACAATAATTTATTTCATAATTGAATGGAATAATTGACTTGGAGATATTTAAATTAAACAAAACATGGTCTACTGTCGATTTTCAAAGATTGTAAATTTTCGACAGAAAATTATACTGTACAGATTATTTTTGTTCTTCTATTTCCTCTTTTTGTACATAAGTTTTTTCGGAGTAAAAAAATTAAATATTAAGATGCGTTGTAAAACTTTGCTCGACTGACGGATACATAGTGCATACAGTGTTCCTTTTCTTTTAAATGAGAGAATAATTTTTCTTTTTCGACGACAAAATTATATTATCATACATATTATCGTGCAACACATAAACGAGAGAATATAATTGTGGAAACAATAGAAGAATGATCTTCCTAATTTGAGAGCTAGTTTCTTGCATTCTCCCTTTCTTTTGATACATAACTTCAGTGATGGAATAAAGGTCAATACAAAGCATGCTTCCTCGTGATCTAGTAGTTGAGTGGTAAAATGAGATATATCGGATAAAAATAAGGTATTTTTAATATCCCACAATCTGTGGTAAGTTCCGAAGAATTTCTTCGTCAAATTCCGTAAAATTTATATGAGATATACTTTTTTGAGTATTTTCTTTTCTAGCTCTACTTGTTTTCTACGAATGAGAGACGTTACTTGATAATTGTTCTATCTCTCTCAGATTCCACGATATTCCAAGAAAATGGAATTTGAGAGCTCTTTAATTTAACACATGTAGTGGAATATCTTGGGAACTGAGGCCCAAGTTCTTTCTGCGAAACAGATCCCTACAATTTTTTTCTTTCATTCTGCGTAGTTTTCGTGATATTAGACAAAAATTGAACATAGAAAGAATAATTTTTGTTATTCTACCACTCATCTATCAGATTGTCTCTATCTAAGGTCGCCGAAATAAGAACTTCTAGTATAAATATAGATGAATTACTTCCCTTGGAATTCGGTATTAGCAGCAGGTGGTGGAAAAAAGTGGCCACAATGCGACCGAATGTTGAAAAAAAATATTGGCCACCAAGTGTCACTGCTCGGGATAAAATTATTGTGCAAACCTGATTTGTAAGTCAGATGTGCCTGATGAATGAAGCTACTGCCAACATCGAGAGGTGTAGAGTTTTTCCAACTGTCCTACTGCTCGTCTAGTTGATACCGCTGTATCTTTTTTCTGATTGGGAATTTTTGAAAAAAGAGGCAAATTCATAGATGAGGTAATGGAACGATAACTTTTTTTTTTTTTTAATAATATCTCTGAATCTAGTGAAGATGGAGTAAATTCCGGAATAATCTTCCTTGCAGTCCTCGTTTCTAGCTTACAAAAATGATTTTTTCACTAATTTTCAACGACAAAGTAAAATTCACGAATTTCATGTAAAATGATTCTTTCGAATACCTCGAAACCTACGAGATATATAGCTATTTTCATGATAATCTTTATTGAAGCGTTGTTAGGAAAAAAATCTCGTTCTACACCTCATGTCTGAATTGGCCGCAATAAGCGCGCAAAAAATAGAAAAACTTGAGGTGATTCATATAGATAAATACAAATTTTATATAAAAGTGCATAAATGAAATAGAGAAGTGAAAACTTGAATAATAAAACAGTAGAAATGTATTTATATTCCAATGTGTTTACGTGAGCCAACAATTGCCGAGAAAAAGAGAGCGACAGAGAAAAATTATAAGTATGCGGTCAAGTTTCTATTTATAATTATTACGTATAGATGATTGCGATTAAAATTTTATTATAACAAAAATTCAATTGATAAGCAAAAAAAAAATAAATAATAATTATTGTATATTATTTGTAAATATGATGGGAGATTAAGAGATAGAAAAGAAGAGAAAAAAATTAAGCAAAATGGTAAAAAAAAACATGGAAAATAGATTAATAATTTAAGAAAAAAATGGCAGATACTTATTGGCCAGTTATAAAAGTAAAAAGTAATTAAAAATGAAAATAAAAATAAGAATCTTAATTATTTCACAGAACCAAAACATACAGGTGATGTATGAGAATAAATTATCCTAGATCATGAAGTTTTGATGATAAATGAATTAAAAAAATTAATTAACGATTAAAATATGTGTACATGTAAGCAAGTTGAGTGCAGTTACGGCTGTACTGCTGTGCTAAGAGTACTATTACCTATTATTGAAGACCTAAACTACCGAAAGGGTAAAAAAAAAAGTTTATTCAACTGTAAGCTTTACTTAAGAGATCGTCAAGAAAAGAAAAATGATTTTAAAAAATGAAAAAAAATAATAATACTAAAGTAGCATACGCAACTTGTGAAAACACATTGCGAATGTACATAGGCAATAACTACCCATTATATCTACCTAATATTATTCTAAAGTACACGTTAACATGAAAAAGAAATAAACGTATGACTTTTCCCTTTCATTAACGATCATTCGGGTCTACGTCAAACGGATTTTTCTTTTTAATTCAAGAAAATAATAAATATGGGGGAGAGGAGATATTTGAAAATTAAATGATTCAGCAGGCTGTTAGAAATATTTTATTGGTGGACAGGAAGTTTTGATAAAAAAAATCAGCACATGCTGAATGGTTTTTGTGGATTATCTCAGAAAATGAGGACACTAGGGAAATTTTTACAGGTAACTTTTCTGTAGGTATTTTTCGCTCGACAAGAAAGGTATCTAGGACTATGATTTCTGTATCTCCCATTCATTCCAAAATGTCTTCAAAATATACAAAAAATCTCATTTCACTTCTTTGTCATCGACATCTAGCAACAACAAAATCAGGTAAAAATTGACTGTTTTTTGTGGATCCGTGATCATTGAATTATATACCTCTCTGATTGAGTCAGTGAGTCTATGTAATTTGCAATTTACTCTGCACCAATTATGTCCCGATTTGAATGGAAAAATGGAGAATAATTTTTTTTTTTTTTTTTTTTGAGAATTTAGTTACTAGTAGCAACTACACTGGCAGGTTAAGAGTTCGATTTATTCATTGTATATGGAAGAAAAAAAATTGTGAATAAACTTCAGCTCGCCTCTAATGAGAAACATGTACGCATACAAATGAAAACACAATAATGTTATTGGTTACATTCACCTGACAAATTTTAATACACAAAAAAATGAAAAAAGAATAATGAAACAGAAAAATGATTCATAATAATTATTGAAAGGAACTGGAGAGAAAAAGTGTTTCCCAATTACGATTAGAAACATTGAATAAAAAAAATACGTAAATATAATGATAAAATTAGTTAATTGATTCATTACATTTTTCCCCTCAATGCCTTATCCATTCTCACTTTCTCATTCACGGAAGACATGAATCGAATCGGTATCAGGATGATACAATAGACGCAAATTTAGTATACCGTGATCTAACGCAAAAGATACTGAAAAAGAATCAAGATTGGACAAATTTCATGGATATTATTTTACATAGCCGGAAAGAACTGTTCAAATCTGATCTGATAGGCTGTGGTCACATCCGAACATTTCTTTCCTTGTGTCTCTAAAACAAGCTGTTATAGAGAAGAAAAAGTCCCAAGACATTGCTTATAGAGAATATGATGGCCTACAAAAAAAATTCTAAGTAAATTTTCGTAATTTCGCCAGTTTCTGCAATATTTTGCATCAATTCATGGGTGAAATGGTAATACGATGTACTGGCAAGTGTGGCAATTTGACAATGCTATGAAATTCACATGCTATTGTATAGGATTCGAATATTTCCGAAGATCCTCTTTCGGCTAGTTCGATAATACAAACTGTGATTTGTATCCGTTATGATATCACCTCTAGGGGTGCATTCGTCTTGGACGCTCACACGCTTAAAGCGCTCATGAGCGCGGTCTTGAGTGTTCGACTCGACACTGAAAGCGCTGAAAGTTGCTGTTTATGGCTGCGTTTGTAAACGGTTCTACGCGCTCACAAACGCTTTCTCCATCGAGGTAGGGCAGCAAAAGCGTTTGTGAGCCTGAGCGCCAAATGAGACTAACTTCCAAAATAAACACATTGCGGAAGCGTAAACTAACCAAACTTTTCATCAATTAATGACGGGTGATAAACATCAATAAAAAACATGGCAATACAGGTACCAAAAGTCATCTCAAATTCATGCAGTCCATCATCAATATCATCGTTAGTTAAATTAAACAGAATATCTATCGCTTGAAAAACTTTCAAAATATCCGCCATATTGACGCTCACAAGTGCTTACGCTGTCCAAGATGAACAGTATTTTCTGAGCGCTTATAACGCAAAACCAACACTCATAATTGGCGCTTATAAGCGTGAGCGCTGAAAGCGTGTGAGCGTCCAAGACGAATGCACCCCTAGGTAATCCCAGTAACAGGTCCAAATTGATTTACTTCTGTTTTTTATTTTTCTGAGTTATCATAAATGTTCTAATTATTTCGATTTTATAATATTTTACCGTTATTAACACGATATCCACAATGGTAAATTTTTATTGAATATATTATAAATATTCAATATGGTTCCAAATTTGACTCACGCTGTCCCAGCATCGAGGACTGGGATTGGGGGATGCTTTGATTTTTACTATCAATATGGCTGCCATTAATGTTTCCATGTAATTAAGGCTGAGTTCTTCATTCGACGTTAAACTTAACCCGGGTTTTTTTTTCCTTCTAGCTAGAGCACATACTAGTATGTGCTAAATTCTAAAACTGTTTTTTTTTAACTCACTAGATGTCACTAGTTTCAATTTCATTCCGCGCCATACGCGGGAAATATATATTACTTCTTCACGATATTCAAATTATTTCAATTCACTGGTTTTCAGTACTATTGTAATGAGCTAATTTTTATATTTTTTTTTCTTCATTCCCTGATCTGGGTCCATTCAGCGTCAATCTTTATATCATGCTTATTTTGATTATTGATCTTATTAAATTTTCCACTAACACACTTATACATCACTTTGAATATCACTTATCATTCACGAACTTCTTAAAGTGTATTCAACTCGTCCTCTTCATCTTTTTTTTTTTTTAACTATTTTTTTTTGTTTTTCTTTCTTATATATTATTTCTGTACACAGGGACGAAAGTGAGACTTTCGGCCCTCGCTGCGCTCGGGCGTAAGCTCACTTCCGTCCCAGTGTGCAGAAAAATAGTATACACACCTTGGGCAGTAAGTAAGAAAGCCTCAGAGCACATGTTTGTTGACCTCGGCTTCGCCTCGGCCAACAATTACATGTGCTCTGAGACATTTCTTACATTACTGCCCTAGGCATGTAATATACTATTTTCAATTTTTTTTTCTCCTTATTTTAATACTATTATTTAATTTCACTTGAAGGCAAATTTCGAACTTTGAATTGTTTCTGCTTCTTTATGAAGTCCATGATATCATTCATCACACTAACTGACACACCAAGAAAAATTGTCCGTATATCGTCGTTTGGAACAATACCATGCCTCCTCAATATTTTGACGAGATTAATTCTGTCCATCTCATCCACTGTTTCGCACTCCCAAACTATCTGATTTACCCTCATATTCCATTTTTCATAGATACACAACGGATTATCCACAATGTTTTTCTCAAATAAATGTTTTTCAACTAGTGAATGATCGCTGCGCATGCGATTAATTAACAGAATTTTATATCTGTCAAGGCCTATATTATTAAACCATGTTTTTTTATCTAAATTTTTTTGATATTGAACGTATTTTCAATTGACCATTCCCCTCTCTCCAGCAACGATGAAAATCATTGCTGAATAAAGGGGTACAGTCAAAATGAGGAGAAGAGTTGAAAATATTTTTTAGGAAAAAAACGGTAAAGAGTCCAGGCCTCTTCCGCATTTTCCATTTTTTTAAAACTGTTTCGTTGCCTTGCCGCATTCCTCTCTCTTCAGCAATGATGAAAATTATTGCTGAGGAGAGGGGAACGGCCAAATTGAGGGCAAAAATTTAGAGAAAGAAACTGAAAAAATGGCCGAGAGTCCCATCTATTTTTTTTGTTTATTTCTTCAGATCTCTCCCTTGCCTTGGATCAAAAAATAAGGAAGAACGGCAGAGTGGTCCGACCTTTTCTACTGTTCTTTAAAAAAAATTCTTCAATTATTTCCTTATCTTGACGCATTCTTCTCTCTTCAACAATGAGGGAAATCATCGCTGAGGAGAAGGGAACGGCCAAATTGAGAGGAAAGATTAGATGGAAAAATAAAGGAAGCACGGCAAAGTAGCCCGGTCTTTTCTACTATTTTTTTCCAATTTTTCTTTGTCTTGACGCATACCCCCCTCCTCAGCAATGATTTTCAGCTGACGTGGAAGAGACCTCGGCTCTCTGCAATTCTTTCCAGAAAAATTTTTCAACTCTTTCCCTCTCTTTAGCAATGATTTTGATCGTTGCCGAAGAGAAGGAAATGCGTCAAGGCAAGAGAGATTCAAAAAAATGAACAAAAAAAAATGGTAGAAGCGGCCGGGGCTCCCGGGTATTTTGTCAATTATTTTTTTCAATTGTTGCCTCCAATTTCGCCGTTCCCCTCTCCTCAGCAATGATCTTCATATTGCTGAAGAGAGCGGAGTGCGTCTAGGCAAGGAAACAGTTTAAAAAAAAACGGAAAATGTGGAAGAGGCCTGAACTCTCTGCCATTTTTTTCCAAATTTTTTTTCAACTCTTTTCCTCATTTTGACGGTTTTCCTCTGTTCAGCAATGATTTTCCTCGTGGCTGGAGAGAGGGGAATGGTCAATGGAAAATACGGTAAAATAGAAAAAATTAGAAATTCCGGATTCGTTATGCGAAAAAAAATCCAGATTTTTGGTTATTAATAATACAAATATGATAAAAAATTGGTGCATCTCTAATATCAGATGACTAAGACGTCCAAATAGTTAGCCCTCACTGTGACTTGTCTTCTCAGTGAAACAAGAAAATTGAATAAATGAAAAAGGAAGCTTAGAATGTTTGTATATGACTACCATCAACCACCAAGCTATTTCACATTGACTCATGTCAAAACATAATGGTTTTTCATGTACTTTACCCGCTAACTAGTTACCGTAATAAACAATTAATTATTATAAGCGGAGTTTTACTACCAATTAAATAAAAATATGCTACCAAAGACCACCATGCGACCACCAATAGGATGCAATTCAAGAAAATTCATAAATAAGTTATTTACCCGCTAACTATGTGGATGTCCATTGAATGACAAACCCAGCCTTACATGGAAACAAACGCCATGTTTGTTTATATGATAGAGATGAGGGCTTGACGAAATTTTCTTTCAGTTTTTCTTTTTATTTATTTTTTTTTATTTTCGTTGATTTTTCAAATCTATTTTATTGTTGCGTTTTACGTTTAGAGTGTTTGTAGCTTTTGAAATAATGACTAATCTAAAAAACAGGTATGAAATTATATAAAATGGAGGTTAATTGTCTATAACCAACAATATCTAACGCCTCCCTATCTTAGATTTAGAAAGTATAGTAAAATGATATTCAAACATGGAAAAATCCTCGTAATTCTTATTCCGATCATTTATCTGGTTCATTTATATGTTAATTAGCAATGGAAAAGAGACGATGGAGCGTTTTGGCGATCAGGGAGGGTTCTTCGACGTGGTCGTGAAACCAATGTTCCAGCAAGGCCATGAGGGTGAACTTCTGAGTTGGCTAAAGGAGACTTCTCTTATCAGATCTTCAGTTTCTTGTCCTCAGAGTGATTGTCAGGGTCGTAATATGACTTGGACGGGAGCGAGAGTGCGTGACAGATACAGTTGGGTTTGTCCTGATTGCGGCAAAAAACAATTGATACGAGAGAAGTCATTTTTTAATGGCATCAAGACTGATTTCAAGAGTTGTCTCATGACTATTCTTGCTTGGTGTCAGGAATTTCCTTCAGACATTACCGCACAATATTTAGGTAACAATATGACAGTATATCAAGCAAGAATTCCACTTTTCACCAATGAGAAATCAATGAAACTGACGTCTTATTAACCTTTTCAGAAATAAAAGTACACATCGTTAAAAAAATTTACGAAAAATGTGGGAAGATTTGTGAATTCTATATTGAAGCACATCCAGAAGAGTTTCAAATCGGTGGACCGGGAGTCGTTCTTCTCGTTGATGAATTTCCTGGTGGATACATGATGACAGAAAGTACAGATCTAGTGACAACGAGAAAAAGGAACAATAATTCACACACAATACTCTGCATAGCTGAAGCAAATTGTATTCCTCCAAAGATGTGGCTCCACATGATACAAACAATGTCACAACCAGTACCAAAGATGGAAAAAGGACAAATTGGCAATCAGAAATGCGGAAGTGTGGAAGAAGCCATCACAGAGATTAAAAAACAAGTTTTACCGGGAAGCTTTCTGGTAGCAAACAGTCGGGCTCGATGTTGCAATTATGAGTCTCTAAACGAGCTCAAGGAATACGGGGTGTTTAGTGTCGAATCTTTACAGAAATTTGATGATCCTGATAGCAGCGAATTACTTGGAAATCTAGGTGAAACTTATTTTTCAACAGTACTAATGATATTTGCAAATTGAGGTATTATATGGAATTTCGATCGTTAATGGAGGACATGCAAGGATTTTTAAGTTCCTTTCTGATAGATTATTGATAATTCCATGTGAATAGCTTCAATCAATGCAGAAAAATAATTGCATTTCTCAAAAATTATGCCTATAGTGTTGGGCCATATTATTTGCCGATTTCTCATTGCATCTTTGTTTCTTTTATCGGATCATACTTCAGATAGTACCGCCGGTGCTCGAATTAAGATTCTTCAGAATTTACCGAAATTTGGCATAATCGTAGATTATGAAAAAATAAAGATCCAATTACATTTTTAAGGGACTAGGGAGAATCAATCACACAATATTAGAAACTGTTGACCCATTTTTAACTCTACTCCATGTTTGAGCTAACAATATTTATTATTTTTAGAATAATATTTAATATTGACAGAAAACTATATAAATCATCAAAGACGTTGTACTTTTAGGTATCTCGAATATGTCACAAAGTGGCGTAAGTGCTATACATAAGTATAGGATTTACGCCTCATTCAAATGTCAATAGTTTTTTTACTAGCTCTCTGCAGTCTCTTAAAAATTTCATTAAATCATTATCTTATCATAATTTGCGAATGTGTTAAATTTCCGGAAATTCTCGGCGGTAAGTCGAGTACCGACGATTCTGCCTTAACAGAGGCATGCAGATAGATATTTCTCGATTATTTTATTAGGAAGTGATATCTCAAATTTTTGAATTGTGAAGCAGAAGTCTTATTCTTTCCGCTAATAATTCCTCATTCGTGCACGAGAGAATCCGATATAAATTGAATATTTCTCTAAATGATACTCTCGAAAAACAGAAAATTTTCAAACAAAAAGATGCGTCTTACCGCTCTAAAATGCTCAAAAAAGTCAAAATCACTGAAAATTAAAAAAAAATTCTGGATCTTGTTTCCTGCCCGAAATTTTCTCAGCTTTCTGGTGGAATCATCAAAAACAATCTACCACCAATATTTCTATGAATTTCAAGAGTTTTCCATAATATCTGCATAAAAATTTAGATTTTTCCATTTTGTCCCACCTTCCACTGTATAGCATTGCAAGAAATGAAGGAGAAAAATTGAAAAACAAAGACATCTTCCAAGATTTTTTTTCGTTTCATTCCATCTTCAAAATAAATCATATAGAGTTATTCATACTTATTTTTCTTTCCTTGTTTTTGATCATGATTGTTTTTTGTTTAATCCAGCGACAATTTGGCAGAATGCTGTTGATATTTGCGAGGAAATTCAAGAATCGACTCGGTCTATGGGTCAATCAATTATTTCTACTCACCTTTGGAAGCAGAAATTCGGTTACTCATCGTCCTCCTCATCCGCCTTCCAGTATATGCTCAACCACATAGCAGAGAATTACCGTTTCACGTGAATCGAATGTCTCATCTACTTTTTTAATGAATTTCCATATTCTATTTTATATTATTAGATTTAGAAAAAGAAACTCATCCATCGAGCTGAGAAACAAACACAAATGTTTTGAAACATTTGTTCAATTTGCGGAAGTATTCTCTCTTAAGTTACAAAGCAATGTTCATATCTTCTTGAAAAGTATATCAATTATGTTAAGATTAAAAATGTCTTCCAAATAAACTTCGGATGATAGTGCGACTGACCTTCAGTGCCTTACGATATTAGGACAAGAAAAGCAAATGATTAACTTTGGAATATGAAGTGAGACAATGATTGCTGATTTTCATGATATTGTTAAACTATTTTTGATATGGCACATCGAGAGACTATTCATATAGTTAAGTGCTATTTAGTCAATACTTATCAGTAACTTGAAATGCACAAACGATCATTTCTTCTTCCATAACAAAAACGACTCATTCATATTATGGTTATATCATATCATTAATTATCCCTCTTCTTTGATTCTTCACGCGCTTCGAGGGGATATATATATATATATATATAATAAATATGAAATTTACATTGAATTTTTCTAGTTTTTTTTCTGAAATCCCTTGTTTTAGTGATATTTGTCAGATAATGATTACATTTCTTTTCAAACAATTCTTTCCATTTCTGTTGCATTGAGAGTATCTCAGAAGGTATCGCGTTCACGAGAATTCGTCATGAGATCGTTTTTATGGCCAATGAAATTCTCGACAAAATTGTCTTAATATTTCCCTTTGAATCGACTCCTTCTGAAGATATTCGCAACATAATTTGTCTAGTATAATTAATAAAATATTAATTTTCTTTCTCTTGAAAAAATGATGTTTTCAATTCATTCCTTTTCTTTATGTTTTCTTCATTCAACGAGTAATTTAGGAATTGCTGCATTCACACGAGATTATTCATCAACTTAATATCTGTTCATTTCTATCATCTTTACAATCGAAATTATGATTTTTTAATCAAAAAAGATTCAGTGACCGGGGGATGAAACTATAATAGTCTGTCTGAAATTGAATATTTACAGAATAATTGAGATGGAGAAATCTTTATGATGATGTTTCCTGTAGCCCTGTTGCTTCTCTACAAATATCTCTCTATCTCAATTATTCTCAAAATACGTGAAAGAATGAGATAGACTCATTCGAGTCAAATGCACAGATTTTCTTTTCAACCTTTTTTGTAGCTCACATTCTTCTTCATAAAAGAAGTTACAACAAAAATTTCTCTATCTCCCATAGTTTGCGAGATATTCCATAAAATATGATCAGAGTTGATAGATCTTGTATTACTTCTTCATTCCTTACCAATCCAATTATTCATAATGAATACGACGGAAATCGAGCAGGGGCTTCACCTTATGGGCATTCTTCGTGTATTTCAACCATCGTTATTCATTCGATAATGTTTTTTCACTATTGAAAAATATTACACAGCATTTGGCATAAAGCTTCCGAATGAAATTTTCATCTCTTCATTCTTCATTAATTAAAAATGAAAATTAAGAAATGATTCTTTCATAAAAACACCCCGAATCACTAGCCTCGAGTCAAACTCAGAACCCTCCAATAACGCGTCGAATAAGTTGTTATCGTTCAGGCTCCCGAGATTGTTTCCATGTCTTCTCGTAATGATATCAAGGTGAATACAGTCTTTTTTTTCAGCGAGAATTATCTACTCCCTAATGATGAAATCAGAAATACTAGTGGTCTCAGAGGAAATTTTTCTTGAGAAAACTTTAATTTCCGAAAAAACTGTTGTTTAGAGCACTCGTATAGAAGAATGCCGTTGAAAAATTTGAAATATTTAGGATTGGTGAGGCTCATCTAAATCAATATTACAAGCTCAATTTAGATGTAATCGGTAGGATAGTTCCGTGCATATATACTCAGTTTTCATTGAATAGTTTTTCGAAAATATCTCAGAAACTGCTTGGTGGATTTTGCTGGAATTCAATACCGAAGTTTTGCACTCATAAAATGTACAAACCCAGCAAATTTCAAGTTTCTAACTCAAATATTTCCTGAATTATCGCAATAACCGCGCTTTTTGCTTCCGCTGGGAAGCTTTGGAATCGTAATTTTTTTCGAGTTTGAGATTTCATCGTAATGTGACTGCAAATGACTCAAAGCGTCAAGAACCGCCGTTTTTGAAAAATGTATGTGTGTATGTATGTGGGTCTGTGTGTGTACTGTGTCATGACGCATTTTCCGCTTTACTCTGAAATGGCGCTAGCTAGCCATCTGAAAAGGGTATAGCCGGGTTTGCATGAGTAAACTGCCCCGGGGGGAGATTAATTGTTGCGAGAATAATGTTATTTTTTGAGCAATGAAATACATGAATAACGATTCGATTCACCATAGATGAACTCCATTCGGAAGCATTTTGCCAATCGAATTGGCAAAATATTAAATGTCGCACAAGAAGTGAGGTTTGCAAATAATGCACCGAAAGTGAGGCTTCTGCTTGTTTTCTCATCAAGTTTTGTGAAAATATCTTAGAAAATAACCGAGAAATAGCAATTTTGCCCTAAAACTCTTTTGTAATTCTTGAAATTCTCTACAAAAAACAGATGAGTAATATCACCTTATCTCGCTTGGTTTCCAAAATATTTACTGCGAAATGACCTCAAAGATAAGTCGATTTATCCTGTTTTACCTCTTCACTAGTGATTTGATTTTATTAATTTTTATATACGTGAGAATACTCAATCATTGCTAGTTCATGTATTCAACGACTAATTACATTTGACCATTTTTTACCTGGTTATACATTTCAATCCGTCGGTTGGAATCTCCATCGGTCGAGTCAGGTCGAGTGTTCGGCCAGGGTATGAAAATGGCTGGCACTTTGAGTCGTTAATGGTTATTGGCAACGTTGCACTTTACTCAAAACGTGCGGTGCCACGCTCATCACCCGATGGAAATGGTCAATCTCATGGGCGCGAATTCTCAAGTTTTAAAAATTTTTGAAAAAAAGTAACTAACATGTCGATTCTAAATTTTAGTTACTTTTTTTGTCGCTTCTGGATGGAAGCTTAACGAACGTGAGAATTTTCGATTTGAATATCTTTGTTGCAAATGACTTGAAATGATGTAGAGAATCTGATAAATGATATTTGGAAAAAAAGTCTGTGTGTAGGTATGTATGTCTGTGTGGATTTCTTTTTTGCTTAGAAAAGGTAGAACTTGAACCCGAAAATCTTATGTTTTCACACTATATTTGTCTTGGTAAATGTTTTCTTTTGAGATCTTGTCGCTTGGAACTTTCATTAATTCATATTTTTTCATAAATTAATCATTTTTTTCTGTTTGAAAAACTGCGTAGCACAGTTTTATATTACAACGAGACCGATCGCGTGCTGGCGCGAATTTCATTTGAGCAACACTTCAGCTCTGTTCCCAACAAATTCTGGCGCACCCGCATGACCATTGAGCACAAAGACTTGCCATTGTCCCAGCTTGGGTATCTAGCAACCTTGGTTTGAAGGATGTTCGTAGGTCAATGATAGATTCAATTTTTTTTAAAAATGACGAGCTAACTTTCATTTCTTGATTTTTTTTCAAATTAATTTCTCAATAATTATCATCTATCAATCAAATTTACTCATCTATCATTGACCTACAAACATCCTTCAAACGATATCAACAATAATTATATTAATTTTACATAAGCTCATGGAGTTAGTCAAGTTAGCTGACTCGAGTTTAGCCTTCCCCGAACTCAGCCTAACCTATTTTCAGATCATGATTGCACAGGTGTAAACAGAGACGAAGAGGTATACTCATGAAAATTATCTACAAAAATAGCTCTGAATTTTCAATAGTATTTTTCAATTATTGTTCACTGAACATCTAAAAATGTTTCATGTTCATGATAAATGTACGTACAAAAATGGAAAGAGTTATCGTGAACATAGGGATAACTCTGAGAAAAATTACGTGACGAATTTTTTACAAAAAATTCAAATTAATGAGTGGACATTCAGTTTATTTCTCTTCATTCTGTCCTTGACGATTGTGGCTACTAAGGTTGCCGTCATGTACGGTATGTATCTTATCAAGTCATCAACATATTTATCTATCTTGGCTTTTGTTCTTTTATATTTTTTGTGTCCATCAAATAAAATAAAACATGACATTTCATTAACTTTTTTCTAATATTTTTAAGTATCAAAATTCAAGAGTGGAGCATGTGGACAATCATTTCATCACATGCTTAACGAAATTTCTATTTATTGCCAGCAGCTGAAAATTTATTTCAGTAAAAAAATGTCTAAGCATGATGCTTCTGCCATCAGTTTCTATGGAACATCTCATAAAATATGGAAATCGAGAATTGCAAGAAATGAGTAGTATTCTATTTTAATCATTTTTTGGTGATATTTCATGGAAATTACTGATGAATGAAATCTGAATTATTCCATTTTTCTAATTTCGCTCTCTCTCTCTCTCTCTTTCTCTTCGATTTCAAATGAACTTATGTCTGAAAACTATAGACGTATTAAGGAAAACTTTGACACGAGGAACGTTAGGATGGGGGAGCCGGACTCGTATGGGAAAACTAGTGGTGGGGGAACCTAGCTCCCAAAGTTCCCCGTGCCAGAGCTTTCCTTATTACGACTATAGTACAAATGATAGACTCCAAAAATCAAGATTGTGTTTTGTTATTTCATTACTTAATTATTATTCCCAACTTTAATTGCCATCACTATTGATGATATCTCCCCTCAACCTTTCTCCAAGACATGATATTGTCGAAGCATAATCAGAAGCATCCCCTGTTAAATAATGATAAAAAGAAAAAGGAGAAAAAGATATTGACAAACCTTATTTTTGTCTTTAGGGCATTTTCTACCTATAAAAACATCCAATCTTCTTATAACACCGAGTGTCTCAGTCATGGGGAGATTTAATCCTGATTACTACAATTATATGTTATTTAACGCAACTAGAGAATACAAAAGTACAGTGAATGATACAATAATCAAATTTATCGATAAATTTGGTTGGTTTATCAAAGCAGCTGTGAGCGGAATATCATTGATGGGCTTCACGTGGTTCATTATTTACAAGGATAGCAGGATCCCAGGTGTTAATCCACCATCACCCTTTAGTCCCAATAAGAGAAAGTAAGTTGACTCTCTTCTCATATACCTGCAAGTTCATGTCGTAGTTTTTCTTTTTTTTTTTATCTTTTATCATCTGATGGAAAATGTTTCTGATTAAGCAAATCTTCATTGTCTTGGGCAAACATAAATATTCTCTTGCTTGTTTATTTTTCAAAATGAATTTGATAGTTTGCAAGTTATGGCCCAAGTGAAAATCATGTAGCTCATTAATTTGTTGGAATATCTAAACAATTACATAGCATGATATTCAATTCTGAGAATGCATCAACTCGATTGGTGCTTGAAAAAGATTTATTCGGCGTGCCGAGCGTTGAGTGTTTGTTTCATGTTTTGAATTGTAAAACATGTCATGTCTTCCATTTCTCACTAAAATCCATCCTCTTTTCATCTTGATTAAAAATTTTCTCGCTTTACAGGGTTTGTGATGAGTCCAGGCTTCAGATAAACTACTTGATAGGAATAGTCAATGGAATTCTCATCTTCCTCTACATGTGCTTCTGAAATTACATCAAGCTAAATACGGGTTAAAGGTCATTGTGCTACATTATGACGCAGCATGATAATTTGAAAAAGGAATTGTCAAATGAAAGATTACTGTCTTGAAAATGACCAAAGTTGTCAGTATTTATTTATTGAAGTATTACTATCATCTGCAGACTAAACAAACATGCTATTTATATATTTATTTAATTTCAATACACGAGTTCAAGTCATGTTTATTTATTTTTCTACTTAAAAAGGAGAGAGGAACATGGATTGTCATGTTCAATTTGTCTTCCATGTGTTTTTTTGCGACTCTATATGAAACTATTATTTTGTATCAAAAGTGACAAGAAAACTAATTGGAATAGAGAAACATGTTGGGTCTAAACATATTTTTGTAGAATTGATATACTTGGAATTTGAAGAAAAAAAAACGATTGAAATGGCTTAAATCAAGTTGTGGTATTTGTGCAGAATAGCGCCCATAAAATTCAAATAATTATCAAAGTCAAATCTTCGGAAAAAATGGAATGCGCAAGCGAGGTTTGAACTCACAACCATCTGATTACATGTCAGGTGCTCTACCAATTGAGCTATTGCGACTTCCTATACTTCCCTTGAAATTTTCGACCAAAGTATATGACATCATATCCGCCACCTCCCTTCTGAGGCAATTTTTCAAATTATTTAATTGATTTTTATTGTGGGCTCTATTATACGCAATCACCCAAGTTGTCTTTATTTGTGTTAACATGGCTAAAAATATTTCAAGTCTCCATGAATGAGTATTCAATTATTCTTTAGTCACTTCAGAGATTGTCTCGTGTTTCTGGTTCTTGATCATAAGCACTCATAATCTTCTCCATGATTTCCCACAATTTCTCCCTCGTTAGCTCCTTACAAAACACCTATAATCATTATTGGTGGAAAAGAAAATTATTTTCGAGTTGTTTTACATATTATCATAGAGAATTTGTTCGTATTCTTACATTGAACCATGGTAATTGATCACACTCATCCATAAGAGGAACAACAACTCCATAAATTTGGAGGGTCAGATTGATGCATGCTATTGCAATTAAATTCGGATGATAATCAAGCACTGCTGGGGAATGATGAAAATCCTGGAGTAAAGCCATACTAGTCTTGGCCACTGGATACTTGGACCACTCATCTTCGCCAAACCAGGCCTGAAGGGATCTCAGGTAGTGTAGTAAATACTTGAAGATCGAAGTAGAACAAGAACTAGTTAATGCAAGTATTCAAAACCCTTCAAGGGATCAAGTAGTAGAATATAGCTATTTCCATTTAGTAGCTCATGTGCAAGTGGGAATTATACTATTTTGTTGTTCACAATCCTTTTCTATCTAAAATAAAAACTAAATTCTCAGGTTGCTTATTATTCTTTAAACTTCTAAATATCTCATTTTTTTGTTTTTAACGTGATATCATTTTTTTCTGCATGAAATGGCTCTGAATTAAGAGTTGGAGAATCAAGTCGGGAATCCCAAACAACACAAGTCAAATACGATTTGGAAAATTCTCAAATTCCTTAATTGGCTCCAATTACCTTGTGTGGATGATCTGGCATTACATGAAACTTGAGCGTCCTCATGATGAGCAGCTCGGCTTGGACGATAGCATCTCTAATGCTCCAGTACTGATCATCGAGCTCAAGCGGCTGTGAGCCTCGATGGAGTGTGCTTGATGTCACATTCATCACGTCTCTAATTTTTAAACCATCATCTTTGATTTTTCCAGCAAGATATAAACATGTTGAGGCGATCAACTAAAATCAAATTTGAGAATTATTTTCAAGCATGCTTGGCGAGCTTACAAGAAATGAGCAATGTCTTTGAAATTTCCCATGATATCAAAAATAGTACTACAAGTATTCCAAGCATGTTTTGCACACGCAAGGATTTTCAAACAATAGAAAAATTATCGCATTACTTACGTAGGGATCATAAGCCTTGGGAGTTGATTCTCTATTGAATCGGTGATATAGAGTGATTGCAGTTGCAATTGTAAGAGGATATGCATCCAACTTGAAACCTAGAATGTGTTTTTCAAAAATTTTCAGTGTTCCAATTGTTGAGAATAACAATATTAATCAAGACGAGTAGTAAACATATAAAAAAATACCGATAAAAATGGTTCTACCTAAGCTATTTTGCGAGGTTTCCAGAAAAAATAGCCCCTGGAAAAAATAGACCACGCAATACACCACCCACGCACATTTGGCGGTGTCAGCACCCACCCGAATGGGGCTATTTTTTCCAGGGGCTATTTTTCCGGCATTCATTTTGCGAATAGCTTGAAACTATAAAACGAGTCTCTTGATTGATTCTCATGATCCTAACAATCACTTTAATAATGAGGATTTGATTATTTGCTTGATTTTCTTCTACGAAAATTATAAAAAATAAAAGTAATCATTTAGAATATATTCCAATACAATTACCACACTCAAAAATAAATCTGGCTACTGTGAAACTATCAGATGAGCTCGTGTAATCCATAGTGATGCTTTTTTGTAGACTGTTCCGTTTTTCCCTTTGCATTGCGAGGACATCAATAACATCCATCATTTTTGAGCTATCAAAATTTTTCAATTGTTTTTTTCCCAAGAAAAAAAAAAGTTAGATATATGAAACCAAATATTTGTTATCTCAAGTTGGAAGTTAAGAATACTTGTGCAGTGCGTATTTCGGCGTCAAACCTATGCTTAACAATTTTATTATGCTTTTTGAGTTTTTATTTCTTCGTCAGCAAGCGTGCGAGACATCACTTGGATTTGTTTGATTATGAGAATTAAAAAAATGACAGTAAATAAAAGAAATGAATTATTGAACGTTGAGGTTAGGGGCTAGGAATTCATTTACCTCAGAGTTTCAGTGTTATTTGGCTCTGAAGGATTCATAGTTAATTAGAACACAAAAAAAATCAAATCAACAACAGATATTTATAAAAAGAAATAATATTTCAAGATTAGCAAGCCACAATTGAATAATTACTCGTTAAAACTCTCTCTATTATTTGTTTGGGTATTCCTGAGAGCAAGGTTACTAGATTACACAGGGTTGAGACCACCTATGTTCCTGTGTTAAATTGTCGCCGGCGTATGGTCGCTGGCATGGAAAATGCAGCTTTACAAAAGCTGCCTTTAGAAGGACGTTTGCGAAATTCGAATTCGAATAATACCTAGATAATTATCATACGTTGATGTAATTAAATATATTGATAATATTATAATTAATTGTAGGGGTTTTGGAAAAGTCATTGACAGCATCAAATTATTATCAAATCGCGACAATATATTGAGAATATGGAGGAGATAAAGAAACACTTTAATAAATAAAAAGATCTATGACTATTCCGTAGAAAATTTTAAGGGTTGGCGGAAAAAATAGACCGGAAAAAATAGACAGCGCGATACACCACCCACGCACATTTGGCGGTGTAACCACCCACCCGAACGGGGCTATTTTTTCCGGTCTATTTTTTCCAGGGGCTATTTTTTCCGTGATCAATTTTGAGAGCTACAATGAAGGTTTCTCGATATTTTTTTTTAAATCAACGCAATTCAAGAATATTCACAAAAAAAGGAATTTTTTGAAAAACATCAAATTTATCATTTTTAATTTTTCCGCAATCATGATGATTCAAAAAATCAATATCAAAATCGTATCAGTTTGTTGGTTAGGACATGCAAGGACTCGTTTGGAAGCTGGTTGTTTTGCTTCCGAATGGAAGTTTTGTTTTCGCAATTTTTTCGAAATGCCAAATTTCATTGGAAACGACTCAAAATGATGCAAAACGATGAGAAATCATAATGAGAAAAAAAGTAGACATGTATGTATGTGTGTCGGTATGTACGATTTTACGACTCTCTATTACTCGAGAACGGTGAGAGATAAAAATGTGGAATTTCGGCAAGATATCAGTTTTGATGAAGTGTATGCCCCATAAAAATTTCAGCAAGACCGGTTCAATGTTTTTTGAGATATAGCAATTTTTTAAAAATCGTATGTTTCAAAATTTCTCAACTTGCGTGAGACGAATACCGTTCAAAATTTTACTCAAGATTCGCAACCATGATATCTAACTTATAGCGAATTTTCACGAATTTAATCCCATTATTCTATTAGTTATTAATTTTTTTGTGCTTTTTTTCAAGAACTCGGTTTCACGACGATAGCTCAATGAATAATTGTCTTAAAGACTCCAAATTTTTTCTGTATATGTAGTTTCTGATGAAGATAGTTGGGATTGAATCTGAGGCATATCGGCTGAGCGGTTCTCGAGATATTTTGAATTGAAGTTTTTCCGAAAATCGGCTGTATCTTCCAAACTTCTCATCCGATTTCATCGGGACGAAGCTCAAAAGATTCGTGTTTATAAGCTGAGCAAACCCTCAATTTTTCGAATTTTTGGATGAAGTTGTCCGTTTATTACATTGAAAAATGTTTTTTTTTTCTCAATATTTCAAAGAAAGAAATCCAAAAAAGGCAAAGTTTCACGATTTTTTTGAATGGACACACCTATTTTTTATTTTGTTTTCTGAAAGAACTCATTTTTCTCTTTCAAATGAGCCCCTACTCATCTTCGTAGGACAATCAAAAACTGTAGTCAAAAGGGAATATTCAAAGTGAACTTTTATGTAAAATTTTGTATAATTTGAAAATAATTGAATTTAATAAATCCCAATCATTTTATCTTATATTTTAATGCATTATAACACAAAAATGAAGGAGATAATAGAGAAAATTCAGAGAGAACCATTCGAAAGCTTTCTGCCAATTCATTAGCAGAAACTGAAAGGAAGAAATAGCGATATAAAGAATAATGTCGAAGCAATACCGACTAACGCCTACTTGTTTTCATTTATTTATGAAAATGAAAATATACGAAAGAATCATCAAATGCTTGATTTCATTTGCGCGTCTTTGGAAACTAATTTGAAACTGGTTATATTCAAAATAAATGTCTACTTCAGGCAACTTTTCAATCCCGGCGATCATACGCCGACGGCTAGGGAATAACTAGGCACTTGTCTCAGCCTCTGTAATCTAGTAACCTTGTTGGAAAGCACCCTAGTACGATTTTTGAAGGAATGCAGGAGTCCCGAGCTGTATCTGAGCAGAGTTTAACCTAGGTTTGAGAAAGTAAACGATAATCGGAGTATACCTCGCCGGTTCAAAGTCTGATAATTACCGGATTGATTATTGTTTGTAACTTCGATACCGTTTGAGCCTCTTGAAAAGTAATTTTTCACATCATTCCACTATATACTCATAATCAATTATTTTACAGCACTCATTAATTATTGAGAGTACAAGTAACAAGTTTTTAGTCTCCGAAACTATTTCATGGCAGACGAGGAGGGACCCAAAGAGTATCGTTGGGAGACGGGATATGAGAAAACTTGGTAAACTAATCTAGTAACGAAAATGATTGATTGGTTTTTCTTGAATCAAAAGAATTTCATTTAAGCTTTTTGGATTATGTTCCAGGGAGGCAATCAAGGAAGACGATGATGGTGGTCTGGAAACTTCAGTGGCAGATATTATCCATAAAGCGAAAAGGAAAAGGCAACTGGAAAAGTCCACTGGAACCAGATTAGGAATGATGAGGCATCTGTTTATTATACTGGACGCTTCAGAGGCAATGACAATTCAGGACCTCAAACCAACGAGGCTCTTATGCTCGATAAAGGTTTCTAATTATTTTTTCCTATTGTCCATGAATTTCACAAAGTTTCTCTGGATTATCTCTATTGAAAGTACCAGAGACTTTTTTTCTTTTAGTGGTGAAAAAATAACTTTGTAAAATCTTGAGATGTTGTTCCATGTATTTTCATCTAATACAGAATATAGAAAACTTGTCTGCAAAATTGACATGTTAGATGGTAATCTTTTTTCAGCTGTTAGACGTCTTCATCGACGAATTTTTCTATCAAAATCCAATTAGTCAACTTGGAGTCATTGTAACAAGGAATAAAAGAGCAGAGAAAATCAGTGAACTGTCTGGAAACTCGAAGAAACATTTGAAAGTAAGTTAAATGAATATCCCAACCAATTTTTCCTTTATCTCAGCTTCTCAAAGGAGTTCACGCGTTGCGCCACTTTTTCTCTGAATGATTTATTAATTTTTGGGCTATATCTCGGAAACTAAGTGAGATAGAATAATTTTGCTTTAAACTTTTTTTGTGGCTCTTGAAATTCTTTACAAAAATGGACTGGGATTAATCGCTCTATCTCGCTTAGTTTCTGCCCGTAGCTCTGCTTAGGAGCCACGTAAATATTACTCACCATCGTTTTACATGAAATTTTGTAAACACAAAGTTCCAAGCAATGTTCAGTTTGTGTCCACAAAATTGTACGTGATAAAGTTAGAGAATAATTTTCACACGAGATGCGCATGAACGTCATTAAAGTTGTTCAAAAATTATTAATAAAAATTGCAGTTATACATAGACACACAAATATGAATTGTGTTCTTGAAATCAATGCGGCATAATGGTTACAATGTGGGGGAGAGAGGCGCACAATGAACCCCCCTGGATTGCGAATATCTCTATAACTAGTAAGGTAAACGGAAAAAAGTTCAAGACCCATTCAAACTTGAGGAATCAGTTTCCGAATAAAATAGGCTCTCTCTAGGATCTGTTTACCCAATTGGAAAGTATCGATAGTCTTACACTGTTCGTTTTGCTCCTGATGGGTAGACCCCCTTTGGGTAGACCTCTCTTTGAAAATTATCTAAAATGAATTTGCAAATTCCTAAACATTGAAATGCGACGAAAAAACTCAATTTTTTCTGGGGGTGGGGGGTGGGTAGAATGAACTAATTGATTAATGTGTATTTATTCAAGGAAATTCAGGGCCTCAGTCAGTCAACGTCGATGACAGGAGAGCCATCGCTCCAAAACTCATTGGAATTGGCCTTGAAATCATTGAAAAATTTGCCATCACATGCAAGTAGAGAAGTTCTTGTTATTATGGGCTCATTAACTACTTGTGATCCTGGCGATATCAATGAAACAATTCAAGTAAATAGAGTTTTTTTTTAAATAGATGATAGCGAAAAATTAACGATTTCCATATTTTTAATATTCCGTATTATATTATTTTCAGGCTTTAAAGACTGAAGGCGTAAGGTGCAGTGTGATTGGCTTAGCAGCTGAACTCCACGTCTGTAAACGAATAGCAACAAGCACTGGTGGAGAACATGGAGTAGTCCTAGACGATAAACACTTTTTAGAACAGTTGAAGTCCCATGTAGATCCGCCTCCAGCGGCTACCAGACTTGATGCAGCTCTTGTGAAAATGGGATTCCCGCATCACGCCCTCCTTACAACTGCAACTGATACTGCTATGAGTGTCTGCATGTGGTATGTTTTTTTAAAAGAAGATTTGTTTGAATTAACCTACTCCATTCATTTAACGTGTGGTCTGAACTTTCTGGCAAATGTTTGTTGTTATCTTCTTTAGTTCACATTATAGTTCTACAATTCATTAGTATATCGATTATATTCGAGAATGAGCTGGTGTCTTGACATAGCTGCAATAGTTCATAAAGCGTTTGCAAAATAAACATTGAATGAATGGAATGGAAAATCGGCAGGAAATTTAAGGATATTAGGGCGAGGTCGACGGGTTTTTAAAAAATGCAGCTAATCCCTCGTGGAAATCGAGTCGTCAGATTCTGTAGAAAAATGACAGACGCTGCAGAATTCTGTAGAAATAGGGGAAGGGCGGGCAATATGACATAGCATCTTTTCGGATGCCTTGTAGTCACCTTTCCTTTTTCTCATGAGCTTCATTATGAGTTAAAGAAATCGTGGCACTTTTTTCATTCCGATATGATCGTTTTTTGTCCCCACGGGCAAAATGACATACCCCGGGCAAAATGACATACCCAAAAATGATCAAATTTTTTTTTCTCACTATCAAAAAATTTAAAATAATAAATCGGTGCGATGAGGGAAATAATATTAACAAACAGGAATTTCTAAGGACACAAAAGACATAGGGGAGCGCTGGGCCAAATGACATTGTGGAAAGTGGGATAAGATAGACATTGCAATAGAACTGCTCGGGATAAATTTTTTTGGATGACTCTATTAGAAAATTAAATGAATTTGAGCTGAGAAACAAGTGCTGGGATTCATTTCCTTGGAATTGTCTGAAAATTTGACTATATTAGCGAAAATTTGAAGGTAGAAACCCCCCATTACATGAAAAATTTCGATTTTTGTGAATATCTCCAGTTCTATTTATTGCAGTCAGCTCTTATGCCGTTGGTCTCAAAAAAACATGAGCTCATTTCTCATCAACCTATGCGTTAGAAATTTGTTTCAAATTTTTTTCTCGATTACTCATAGGCTATTTTCTGCAGATAAGTTTTTGTGCTATCACTGAAATTTTGATTGTATTTTCCGCAAACTCCATAAATCTGTAGGGAATGAGCTCACCTTTCATTTGAGATCAGCTCCAGGTCGGTGTAACCAATGAAACCAGAGATATCCGGAAAAATCGGAATTTTTCAAAAGCAAAAAATGTTCCACCTTCAAATCTTGATGGAAAAGATGGAATTCTCGAAAATTCCGAAAAATGAATACTTGCACATGATTTCTATGGGAAATTTCCTTAGCTTTCCAATGAAGTCATTAGAAAAAACTCATCGCAAATATTTTCACGGAATTCGAGCCATTTTCATAAGATAAAACATCGAAGTTGTTCCCGTTTTTCCCATTTTGTCTTTTTCACCTCACTCTCTTTTATCCGAAAATAGTAAGAGAACATGGACTAAAATCATAGAGAAAAGGAATTATGCAATTTTTACAAACATTTTTCAATTTTTATTTTTCTTGCTAATATATGGGTATGTCATTTTGCCCGCCCTATGTCATATTGCCCGGCCTTCCCCTACATCAAAACTGGCTGACAATTTATGTCAGATTTCGTCAAAAGTCGGTCAGAATCGGACATATATCGTTCATATTTGACACTTTCCATCAAAAATTGACGATTTCTATCCGTAAATTGGAACAAGCAGGTCAGATTTCGTCATATTTATTCAGAAAAAAATGTCATAATTCGACAAATTATGGAAGAATCTGCCATGATCTGTCATAATTCGGGTGTAAATAGGGATGGCAAATTTATCAAAGAATGTCATAATCTGAAATATTTTTACAGAATCTGTCATAAAATATCATATTTTGATGTTTTTTTTGTATATTAATTGGTAAAATAATTTTACTGTGGTGGTGTATTGACTTTTGTTGTCAAAATATGAAAATGTTTCACCATCAATCGGGACATCATCATATTTTATTAACCTTTCCCTTAGAAAATTGTATCATAATTTAACACTCCACTAGGGAGGCTATCAGCGGGTATTTATTCTTCTAAGCCGTATGGGAAGCACCCATACGGATAGTATCAAAAATGCGGTGATATAGTTGTCTAACACGATCCTTGCACGATCGAATTGTCACAGTCAGCTTGTTCGCTGGTTTGAACTTATGACTTCTAAAATGATAGTGGACTTGCGGACTAGTTTTCTATGATGCGCGCTCTAGCGGCGCCTTCAGAACTACCAATTTCACTCATACATATAGCATTATATCACATATTATGATGATTAGAAGATGACACAATCTGTCATGATTTGACATCATATATTTCATTCTATCACTTTTCATCATGATTCTACATTTTCCAACATGCCTCCAAGAATTACTGTTTGTCCGAATATGAAATTATATGACATATTATGATAGAAAATATTTAACGAAATTTGAAATATGCTGACATTATTCCTAATTTTTTCACATTAATCGTCCAATTCTGACAGTTTATGAAACACCATGAAGTGGTGAAAAATCACAAAGGAAGAAAGGTCATATGATGGCAAAGATTGTCATTTTTCGACATATTTGGACGTTACATGATATGGCAAAAAAAGTCATAAAGCGACAATAAAAGTTTGTAATTTTATGTGAATAAATGACATTTTTGGCCATGATGATGACATAAAGAGTCAAATAATGACAATATATGTCATCCAATCGATTTCTCATAATACGACATTCTCCGTCAAAATTCGTCATGAAAATTTTGACAAAACTTGCAGAATTATGTCGAATTGTATACTATTCTCTCATTATCTGTAATATTTCTCATTTTATGACATTTTTTGACATTGTTTGACATCATTTGTCAAAATCTGCCGAAGCGATTTCCACGAGGGATTGCATGAATTTTTTTTAAAGCATTCTTCGACCCACCAAGAAGTTGTATGCAACATTTTAAATTTTTTAGGAGCGTAGATAGACCCAGTAATTTTTCAAAAATCCATTGAACACGCATTTTCGGCGGCTTTGAAAAAATTCGAGAAACGAAAAAAAATGCAGCCATTGATTTGAAACTTTGCACACATCTGAAGTTGAGACTCATGAATACACTGTAAAGAAATTGAATGGATTAGGAGCTTAGATCCGACAAAATTGATGAATAACTACTAAAATACAGTCGAGACGTGTTGTGAGTCCGCTCGCGATGAGTCCGTCAACAAGGACTTTCCCGGAAGACCTTCTTCCTCCATAAAATGAACAAAAAAATAATCTCAGTGTCTCGCTATAGGACCGCATTGATATTAGAATAAATTCAACGTTAATTTATCATATAAATGCTATTTATTTTTTAACCAGCTTTACCCCCTCGCTTCGCTCGGATCAGATTTTTGGCAGCTCCTATACTGTTTCCTAATCCCATATAATTTATTAAGAGATGGTGAGTTCAGAAGGACATTCCAACTAACTGAATCGAGATAGAGATTTTTTAGAATTCTTTGCAAAGCTGAGAAAATTTCAAGAACAAAAAGCATTCACCTTCAGTATCAATTTTTTTTAAATTTTCGGAAAATTCCACTTCTTTGCCAAGTTTCCATTTTTTTTAGGTGAATTTCTGAGTATCTTTGACATTAAATTTCGAAACGAAGTACATGGAATTTTATCAAAAAGATGAGTTGCCCCTGTTCTATTAAGAAAAAATGACCGTTCTTTTCGTCAAAAATTGCACATTTTTATTCAAATGCCCGCCAATTACTAAAAAAGCAATATTACCGAAATTGGCCACGTACTTCGCTAGCTACAGGCATATAGATTGAGTCAATTTTTTTTTCAATCCAAATTTATACCAGCTGCACTGCGTGCAGTGGAGTGTCGAAAAATTGACGAGCTTGGGAGAAATGACTGTCATGTCCCCACTTTTTGATATTTCGTCCTGAAATTTTGGAGTCGTGAACTCGAACAGATGCCCGATATGTTCCCAGAATGTTATAAATTTATGACCCTTTTTTCCCCATGGAAAAAAATGCCGGAAAACCCTTTTTTCAAGACAGTTACAGTCGAGGGATTACTCACTCAAGGATTGAGTGACACCATGACTTCAAAATGAAGTCGACTTCACGTGAGTTCAGTCTCTGACTTCAATGACTTCAACAAAATGTGAAGTCAATGACTTCGAGCGCTGATCAACGTGACTTCTAACTGCAATTGACTGCCAATGACTTCATCAATTTGTAGTCAGTGACTGCAAATATAATGAAGTCACTGAAGCCACAATAAATAAAATTTTACAAGTAAAAGAGGGTGGGGGTAAACGGATTTCCACCATATCGAAACGAAAACTTGCTATATAAATGACGCATTACAATATTTAGATGTTTTGTATTGGAAATATTTTTCAACGGCCTTAAAAATATTATCAGATAGTTTCAAATGCCCACTGCCAGTTATCACAGGGGATGAAGTAGTTTTTGAAGTGAAACTTCTTTTGGGAGGGTACCAACTTTTTTCTCGCGTCACGAAACGAGTGTAAGGCTTTGAGGGGAACGCGGTAGTAGAGTAGTGGGGGGAAGGGGAAGTTTTTGCTGCTGCCGTCGGGTCACTCTCCGGGTGGTGGGGGAACCCTGTGTTTTTTTTTTTAATACTGTTGTACTATGGCCCCTCATTAGCTCTCATTTCAAACAATTTGTACTATCATCTAGAATATACCAATGGCAAAGAACACTGACCTTTCTTTTATTCTTATGAACGTGAGCATATTTACTTGAAAATTCTCTGCTATGCAAAGTTCTTACTTCTGTATATGCGAAATTCAATATAAACCCTAATTCAAACGCAGTAAATTCAAAACCTGAAATACGTAATTTGAGTGACTTCAATTAATTTCATCGACTTCGAGTGACTTCAGAAAATTGAAATCATTTGACTTCAGTGATTTCAAAAGTTGAAGTCACCTGACTTCAGTGACTTCACTGATTTCAATGACTTCAACTTGATTTCAACTGGACTTCATCGCGGTGTGGCGCCATGACTTCACGAGTGAGTAACCCCTCGGTTACAGTGGTCTAACCCCTTAAGATTCATGCTTGTGAAAATTTGGAACATTTGCATAGCAACGGGAAATGCAGGAAAATTTGTAGGTCGCAATGTCAAAGAAATTCAGAATCATCCAGCGGCCTGTATCATGACATACATCCATGCGTAAAAATACTTCTTTCTTATACATCCTGCTCAATCAAAGGAATTCAATTGGAAAATGTGGCATTGACATTTAATACGATTGATACAGCCGAATCCTTCAATTGAATTAAATATTACGGTCGAATGCGAATTGAAAATGAGAAAAAAATAGCATTGGCATGGTTTTAATTTATAAACAAAAAGGGTAATTTTCGAATTTCAAATTTCCTTCTCATTAATCACACAATTTGATTGTATCATTTAGCCATGCGGAGAATACAGATGAGTCATCGAAATTGACGTCTGCTGGATACTTATGTCCTCAATGTTTATCAAAACACTGTGAGCTACCTGTTGAATGCAAATCCTGCGGTCTCACACTAGTCTCAGCTCCACACTTGGCTAGATCATATCACTATCTCTTTCCAGTTGAGCATTTTAAGGAAATTCAACCTCAGGAAACCTCAGAACACTGTTATGGGTGTCAGAAAACGCTTTCAGATACTGATAAAAAAGTAATTAGAACTTTCAGTAAACATATATTTTCATTTCTATTAAAATTTGTTCATACTTAGAAATCATCTCCTTTTACTTTTCAGGTTTACGTTTGTGAGAAGTGCACTCAAATCTTTTGTATCGATTGTGAAATTTTCATTCACGAGTCACTGCATACATGTCCTGGCTGTGCAACCAATTCAGAATCATTTAAGAAATTATCAGGCACGGAACCTGCGTAGCATCAATCAAAAAATGTCAATAAAAATGATCGATTCATTGTAAAATAATTATTTTAGAATTTTCTATTGATTGGAAAAGTCCAGGAAAAGGAAATTCCATTCCAGACCAGCCTTCAAAAGTCTTTAACAATTCAATAATTTCTCTCTTTTTTAGATTTTGAAAATGTACAATAATCCTAGTTATCGAAGACTACAAAATAAATACTTTAAAAAAGAAAAAATTCACAGAAAATCTCAATTTCTTCTCTGAAAATATCGGGAAATGATTTCGTCACTAAAACTTATCAAGGTATATAGAAATTACAGAAGGTGGGGATAGATAATTCTGCCGAATGACATTCGTAATAAATGTAAGCACTGCCGGTCGTGCGTTACCTATCTTTCTTAGTCGACACTCGACGTTTGTGGTGAGCACTCAATTATTCCTATCTCGTTCTATTCTCGCTATTTTGTAAGGAAAACAAAATTTGCTATTTCTGTTGCATCGAAAGGGAAAAATCTGTGTAATATAACTCATGATACGCAAATATTTCCAACGAAGAAAATCGACTTCTCTTCCAAACTGAGTTGTGGTATGTACAATGGTATATGTTTAACTATATCTAGATGTTTGAAATTTTTTTATTCTATATTATTCGATATCGGTTATCTCATTCTATAGTAAAGATTGCTGCATGAACGGATTGGTTAGAAAAATTAACGATTTTTTAGAAATTTCCCTATTTTTTTTTTTTTTTTGATCGACCGAGTTTCCGCGTAGGTCTTCTCACCGTATGCGTTTGATTGCAATTGATTATCTCATTTAAAATCTTCTAAAAACTAAAATGCCGCTATAATGTTAAAAATTTTTAATTTTTTCCGTTTTTTCTTTATTCCCTTACTGTTTTGTTATTGCAGTTAATCTCTTCTTTGGATGAATTAGACAGATCACTCTCCATGTTGAAGAAGCATTAAAAACGAAAAAGAATTGGTATTTACTCAGTCTAGACAATCAAATCTCGATCGTAAAAAATTGAATGTGCATGGATTCTTCGACTGCTTATGTTGAGATATTATCAGTCGATTCTTTCTCCCTAGATCCTCTTTGAAAAATGGTAATGAGAGATTATTGCACATGTTGTAGAATTTCGATACACATATCACAATGTGAACTGTATATTTTCTTTTCATGATAGAGTTCGAGTGTTGAATTTTTTTTTTTATTTTTATCATGCGGTGAGAAAAGATTTGGAACAATTTTTTCCAAGTGCGTTATCGCATTTCTAAGAATCCTTACTCATTTTTAACAAATTATTTATGCACTTACATGAATGATAATTCGTATAGATTTGTTTTTTTTTGGAGATAAAATAATTAGGTCAAGGCCCAGTAAGAGTGCATTGATCATAATCATCAATCATGTTTCACTCTCAAGCAATAATATATTGAGGATGAGAAATTCATTGAAAACAATCGATCTTTCTTTCTTCGTCTGGAGATACATATCTATTGATCATTACAGTTTTCACGGCGTAGAAGAAAGTTACATGAAGTAATTTTGCATTCTTTCTATACTCAAGGTTAATATATAATTTATGCAAAATTATTTATCTCTGCTTCAAGATAGATCGCGTTCAATTCACGTACATATAAGAATTAATTGGAACGTTCAACCGTAAAGTATCGCAATCAGTATTGAACAGAGATGAATGCTCATCTCTTTGATAATGAATATTTCGATTTGCTAGCTATTTCTTTCATGATTTAAGAGATAATTGCGCTGACGAAACAGAAAATAGATGGCACTTGAAATGTTCTTTTCACTTTTTTTTCCGATGAAATAGAGAAATAATTCAAATTTTGGATATGGTTAGCCATCAGACATTAATGAAACAATAATAATTTGTACCCAGTTGTCGATTCTGTTTCCAAATTCACAGAGAATGCATGTAAGTTTCCCTTTTCTCCCCCCTTTTTTTATCCTAGTAGCAAGTATATGGATATAAGAAAAATGCATTTCATAACGATTTCTTATTACGTTTGTAGAGTTTATTGATCTCAACTCGATATCTTCAAATGTGATGCAAGGTCTCCAAGTAAATAAAAGGATAGAATTAATGATAATTTTTCTTGATATCCAGTGAACTGCGTGGAATTCAGCGTTGATTACCTCTTACATTTTATTCATTACTGTTGTATCCTTCATGTTATATGACACTGTTCGCTTCAAGGATGCAGAACATACGCCGCTACATATGTCCTTGAGAATTTATGGACCGTCACTGTTTCATAACGTTTTTTTTGTCTCTTGTGCAAATCAATTTTCTTTTTACGAATGCTGCCCGTTTTCAGAAAAATTGAGAGTGATTCTTCCATTCATAAGTTGTCTCAGAATTTGCATTAATGAAAATTCTTCTTTATTTCAAATGTTTGCAAACTTTTTGAGGCTTCACTCCTCGAAAAACCTAAAAGAAGATACATCAATCAACTCTATAAAGCGATGATCGCATTCATTTATCAATGATTTTTTAGATTAATTCTGGTCATGTGGATCGTAATCCTCGCAATGACGATTGTGTGAAATGCTTTCCAATTTATTGTGTTTCATAATTCCAAATTTGACCCTGAATTTAATATTATTCTTGTTTGAAATGTCAATACACATTTTTATATCCATTCTTTTTGCAACAGCTGTTTGTGAAGTTGAAAAAATTCTCCGCGATTCTCCAGACACTTAAGTAGGTAGGAAAAAATTAATTGTCCATCTATAGCTATGAATATTAGTGTAGCGAGTCGACTGCAACAATACTTATCTTATCTCGTGTTTCCTGTAATTTTTTCCAAATTTACTTCCATGTTGTGACACAGAGAATTTCGATTAAGACACATTAAACACATTTATTTCCTCTTGTCACTTGAGGAGATATGAAAATTTGATGAAACATGTTATTAACGACATCAGTAATTTTCGGCAAGATTTTACAGACCAAAGTTATCAGTTTTTATTCTTATCTTGAGATGATTTGGTGACGCGAAAAAGGTAATCTGCGATTCGATCAGAGAGAAACTGAATAGAATTGAAGAGAAGAATAGAACATTGAAAAGTGGCAAGTTTTAATTTATTAGTTTTCGAATCAATTATCTTTGAGACTTTTGGCAGGAAGCGGTATAGCCTACTCAATCAAGTGTTTTACTTTTTAATTATTGTTCTTTTAGCATCGACTATATCATAATAATTGATTGCATATGTGATAGAGAAGTTCAATAATAAATTATTTTTACTTTATAGATGATAGAAAAAACCATCACGCATTTAACTTTCGTAGTTTCGAATCCTCTGTGAAAGCATGGCAGCGTCAAATACTCTCATATGTAAGAAATGTGCTCCGACGGCTTCGAATGGTTCGATATTCATTCACAATTTGAATGACTGACCGAAGTGCAATGTTGTAACATATTTGAACTTAGAAAATTTGGAAAACTAAAGCTACGCAGTTGGCAACTGCCCCTTCAACAAACGTAATGTCTAGTCTCATTTGCCTGAAAACATAAGTTTTTTTCTTTTGAAATACATAGTTCAAATTTTAACGATTAAATTGATATATGCTTCCATAATTAATACAATCAGGACTACGGACAAATTTTCATCGGAACATGAATTGAGACAGCTTTCATAGTGCTATCCACATGTAAATTTCGATTTTTCACAGAGGAATTCTCCAAAAATGTGCCCGGAAACCTTGGGTGAAATAGATTGCTAATGAATAATTCTTGTACTCTACAATAAATTCTTGAAACATTTCCAAAAAAAAAGTTACGAAGGACCACTACTCTCTTCTTAAGGACTGAAGAGAATAAAAAACAATCCATCAATTTAAGATGAATAGATATTCGGAACTAGGTGCTTTTTGTGTGAGGTCATTTTAGTCATGATAGAAAAAAAGTAATGGAGCATTCAAATTCGTTAGAAGCATATATTTATGAGTTGTAATAGAAAGAACCGAATTAGGAAACAAGTACAATTTCAACATGAAAGGTATAATGTTTGATTTATTGGAAAATCTTGATTAGTAATCGAGACATGACATTTTTCATACACAAACGCAATGTGTTTGCTTGGGGCATGATTTCAAAAGCACGCGCCACTAGTTGCATGCGTGGCCTATACGGTGCCCCACGGCGGACAACAAAAATGCGATATGTCGATTTCTACTTGAGATCAATGTGTCGTTTAATCAAAGTGAATGTGAAATAGTTATTCTTTTAAGGTAGTTGCCTCCTTAATGACAAAGTTCAAGACTTGCTGAAAAATCGGACTATCAATAATTAGATGCATAATGTATCTAATAATGAAATTTCAGAACGATGGCACGTATGAAAATACTCTATAAAGTCTGTAGAAAGAATTCTTTATAAAACGTGTTTTATAAGAAATTGGAACTTTTCTTATAAAGATTTTCTTATGGAGTTTTTATCGTAGCTCTATAAAAAAAGTTTTCATAAGAAAAATATGCATAAACTTTTTCTGAATGAGAAAAACGCAGTTCGATCCAATAGGATCATTGATAATGTTTTCTATAGAATAATATTGTCAGGGAGCTACCCTTTATGAAATTTCGTTTTATAAAGACGATTCTTTTAGAAAAAAAAATTCATAGAGGGAAGCAAAAGATATAAAATAGTATTAGCATTTTCGGTAATTCACTAGTTTCACTCTGCCCAATATTACAAAATTTTTCAATAACTTCACCAAACTTTTTGAATTTAATTGGTGTTTTGATGTAGCAGAGGCCAGTGACTAGATTTCAAGGCAGACAGACCAAATCCTAATTGAATTTTTACCTAAAACAAGTAACTTTTTTTGGAAGTCCCTAACCAATTGAACCAAAAAAATCAATAAATGTAATTGAGATTATCACCACGTTTTGCGTAATCCAAGGCCACGACGAGAACGTAGTGGTGCATAGGCCTCGAAAAGAAACCTATCACGACCCATCCTATAAACGACACTCGGGATTTTTAGATGAAGAATATATTGACGACAAACCTCCATTGGGCATAAAAAATTAATTCTTCATATTACTCGGAAAACAAGTAGGGGAAGGGCGGGCAATATGACATAGCATCTTTTCGGATGCCTTGTAGTCACTTTTCCTTTTTCTCATGAGCTTCATTATGAGTTAAAGAAATCGTTGCACTTTTTTCATTCCGATATGATCGTTTTTTGTCCCCACGGGCAAAATGACATACCCAAAAATGATCAAATTTTTTTTTCACTATCAAAAAATTGAAAATAATAAATCGGTGCGATGAGGGAAATAATATTAACAAACAGGAATTTCTAAGGACACAAAAGACATAGGGGAGCGCTGGGCCAAATGACATTGTGGAAAGTGGGATAAGATAGACATTGCAATAGAACTGCTCGGGATAAATTTTTTTGGATGACTCTATTAGAAAATTAAATGAATTTGAGCTGAGAAACAAGTGCTGGGATTCATTTCTTTGGAATTGTCTGAAAATTTGACTATATTAGCGAAGATTTGAAGGTAGAAACCACCCATTACATGAAAAATTTTGATTTTTGTGAATATCTCCAGTTCTATTTATTGCAGTCAGCTCTTATGTCGTTGGTCTCAAGAAAAGATGAGCTCATTTCTCATCAACCTATGCGTTAGAAATTTCTTTCAAATTTTTTTCTCGATTACTCATAGGCTATTGTCTGCAGATAAGTTTTTATGCTATCACTGAAATCTTGATTGTATTTTCCGCAAACTCCATAAATCTGTAGGGAATGAGCTCACCTTTCATTTGAGATCAGCCGCAGATCGGTATAACCAATGAAACCAGAGATATCCGGAAAAATCGGAATTTTTCAAAAGCAAAAAATGTTCCACCTTCAAATCTTGATGGAAAAGATGGAATTCTCGAAAATTCCGAAAAATGAATACTTGCACATGATTTCTACGAGAAATCTCCTTAGCTTTCCAATGAAGTCATTAGAAAAAACTCATCGCAAATATTTTCACGGAATTCGAGCCATTTTCATAAGATAAAACATCGAAGTTGTTCCCGTTTTTCCCATTTTGTCTTCTTCACTCCACTCTCTTTTATCCGAAAATAGTAAGAGAACATGGACTAAAATCATACAGAAAAGGAATTATGCAATTTTTGCAAATATTTTTCAATTTTTATTTTTCTTGCTAATATATGGGTATGTCATTTTGCCCGCCCTATGTCATATTGCCCGGCCTTCCCCTACTTTGTGCACAATGTGCCTTTAAATGTACTTTTTCCTCTTTTGTCAATAATTTGTACACTTCGCGTGGAACAATTTCAATATAAAATATCACATAAAAATTGAAACGGAAACAAAGACGAGAAAAAAAACCTTTAATAAATTTAATACAGATTAAATGAAAAATTCGAAATACTCATCTGAAATCTGGATTTACCAAGAAAAAACACTAGCAGTGGTGGCAACTAACTTTTAATACAAAACACACAGTTTTGATGTTTCACTGCAGATGACCAAAATCGGACTGGCCTAGAAAAGGTTCATGTGGTTGAATTACCAAATTTGCCATTTTCATAAGACCATTGGTCTCTGTTTATCATTGTGTTTTCACACCAACTGTCTTTATCAGGAAGAAATCGACTATTTTATACCTGCCTCACCTCTCACCCTGCCCCCTCTCCTCCTACTTCATCAAAACATCAACCTCTACTCTATTGAATTTATTATTTTGTTTCCAAATTACTGTGAAATAAAATTTCAATAAGGTTTGAATGTTATATTCACTGAGTTGTTGAACACAATGAATTAATTCAAGTTTTCCGGCTCGAAATTAACAACCCAACTTTTTTTTGCAAAGAAAAATTATAAAATGAGAATTTTCAAAAACCGAACTCAATGCGAGCCTAGAATAGGCGCACTGAGCACGGCGGACGAAAAAAAAATGCAAGAAAACATTAAAAACACTAATTTTCAGTTGGCAGAGCTATACCGAATCAAGTTCTTGTCTCAAGGAATTTCTTGGAAAGAAATTATATTCTTGATTCAAGAAATTATTGTGCTGTGCTTCCACTACTTTTTCAAATAACTCGAATGATCTTGCATTAATAATCGGCATTTAGGCATGGATTATATGTACTCATGCATGATAATGCAGAACCAAACATGACGAGATATGATCAGAGTGATAATAGTTGAATAATTTTTATGAATGAAAATTCTCCTATTCGGTCATGCATGACCGTATTTGGTTCTGCATGGTCAGGTATGACTTATGGATGTTCATGCATGGCCATTAATGCGCAGTTATAGCACATACATGGTCTAGCCGGATCGTTCTTCACGACTTTCCTTCAGATAAAACCACTTATCATTGCTCATACATGGCCATGTATGACGGTGTATGCGTCATGACTGAGCATGCATAATTCATGCATGATCATCCATGCTTCATACATGATCATGCACGGCTCATGCATGATCTTACATGGGTTAGTCATAATTATGCATTATCAAGCATGCCGATTTTTTAACGAGTAATCCTTTCACTTCATTCAGAATAGCGGGTATGTCATTCAGCAGTGTGAAACAGCTTGTGCCTAACATGCAGAAGTTTATATCAGGCGCAATGATGTCAGATCCGAGTAATGTTGGATAGTTTCGATTCATCGGAAAAATTGCCTCATCACAAATAATCATGAGTCAAAAAAGTTGAAAGATGAATGACTGATATTTGCAGATTGTTCCCTCATTTGAATTCATTTTTTATATATATTCATGACCGATTATTCTTCTTGCCTAGCCAGGCATGATTCCCGGGTAGGAATCGCCCAATGCTCAACTCTTGGCCGAACATCGGCCAAGAATTCGCATGCCAAAGCCTGGTAGCCATGGCTCGGTCAAACCTTCGCCAAGTATCGGTACACCGTTGTTCGGGACTCCAGAATTGGCTGAGCAACGATGCACCATAATTTGGCATGCCAGAACTGGCCAGGCGTTGTTTGAAACTTGAACTCCCAGGGCTTGGCTTCTGAGCATTGGCCACTCGTCGGGCCAATAATGTACTGCGAAGGCTTCAATTTTTTTTAATTTTTTGATATAATTAGATTATCCCACATTATCAGATAACTTCTGAACAATCACGATCGAATTTTATTCCTCCGAACAAGGTAGACGGCGATACAGTATGAGGATCAAATTTAGTTACCAATGTATGAAATGTCCTAATGGCTAGTAGGGTAAGGTAACAGACTGTCAATCCCAAGGTCCGGGGATCGATCACAAGTGGCGGCTTATTTTTTCATTTGTTTTTATTCAAATAACATTGGATCTTGATCACTCTTACGCGCTTCAGAGGACTTAATTACTTTTAATTGACGTATTTAACATAAAATCTACAATAAAATGAACATTGGCTGAACATTGGGACCAGTATAGTACCCAATGCTCGTTATCGAGGCTTGGCCATGCTTCGGCAATCAGCATTGGTACAATGTTATCATCCAATGCTCAACCAATATTGGGCCAGCCTTGGCTGAGGATTGGGCGCCAGCATTGGCATATTGGCTTCCGGCGCTGGGCCAATATTGGCCCAATGAATTTTTCCTACCCGGGATTATGCTTACTCATGCATGATCATGCGTATTCATGGCTGGCCAATATTCAGGTGTTTTGAGCGTGTTGATTTTAATTGTGGATTTTCTGGGTGGATTGCAGGAAGCGGTTAATGTTACTGAAAGAGATAATAGTTGAATTACACTGAGCCGTAAGGCAAAACCGTTTTATTCGGAAAAAAGCCCGCTCGTCGATAGATGATATATACTTTGAATAAATAAACGAATAGTTGAATAAACTAGTTGAGTTACAATAATCTTTGAAACAAAAAACTTTGAGATAATCGAGAATATTAACACTTGAGACTATTGTAAAGTTTTCACGATTAATGAATTAGTTGATGCGTCTCGATTGAACGTTCATACGCAAGTGATAGTTGGAGGGGGAAGATTTCGTCTTCTAGCCGAGGGCCGAGGTTTCACTGACCCCCTTCTCCCTCGGGCAGGTGACCATTGAGAATTTGGTTACATTCTAAACATCAGGCATGATCAGACATGATCATGAATGAAATTAATGAATGATCGGGCCTGATAATTTTTCCCGGGTAGTATGCTCGGAATTGGAGCCACAGTTTCAATTTTCCTCATGAGAGATAATCCACCTTGGACAACAGTCACAATGGAACACATAATGCAAATCACTTGCTTTTCTAACTGTTCGATTCAAATATTGTAAACTAATTTTTGCGTATCTAGCAATGAGCAACACCATATTTCCTCCCGTCTCATTCGCATTCAGTTAAGATATTACTGAGGAATTTCCTTGAAGTACACCTAAAAAAAAAACACTTGTAAAAGTTCCATAGCTGTATCCATTGTTTTGGCCTGGATACCAACATTATTTGCTTATCCATTTCTTTCTTGACTGAGGATAAATTCAGGAATGGAGAAATGATCAGAATTTATATGGAGGAAAAAGACATATGAGGATTGAGAGGAACACGTTGCGATTTGATGTTCTATGCAATGGACATCAGAAAACAGTAAAAAACAAGCAGGAGCCCCACTACTTATGTGTATTTCCAACATTGTACAGTCAATATTCTGCCAATGCAATTGGCAGGAACCTTCCGAATGCATTTTGCTTCCGGATGGAAGCATTGTAAACGCAATTTTTCAGCAAAAGTCTCTTATAAAAGTGTTCGATTAATTAGTTGTTTTCAAAAATCACGATTTTCCTCCGCTTTTTTTCTAGGAATACTACTATTTCTTATTCTACTTTTCGGAAGTAGATAATTCCCTCCATAAATTAGCCCATTTTCATTCTGATGACAATCACGGTTCATCGTATGATCTCAGTTTTCATCTGATATTGAATTTCTATGCATGAAATGATCTTACTGCTATTAAGATGACTTTGTTCGAACAGAGACTGCAGGGCCTAAGTTTGAATTCTGAATAGATCGATACGATCTGGAACAATATTTGTAGGAGTGTATAAGTATAAGTGCGTATTTGTTGTGAATATAATGTTATTTTTTGAACAATGGGATGCATGAAAAGCGATGCGATTCAATATAGATGTATCTCTTTTGGAAGCATTTTGCCAATCAAATTGGTAAAATATTAAATATTGCACAAGGAGTAGAGTTTGCAAACAACGCACAAAGAGTGGAACTGCTGCTTGTTTATAAACGAGAAGGTGAAGAAATTAATGTCAATATTGATTTTCCATAATTATTTTCAGCCGATAATATAGTATTCTTTCCTTTTTTCAATTGAACAACAGCTGAAATCATCATTATGCTATTTTTTACGGGAGATTTTCCCCTCCATTCTTGAGCGAGTCATATAACGTTTCAACATACTTTAGAGCATCTCTGCAGAATTAATTGATCTATTTATCAATTTGATTGAATTCCATTCCAGTTCATAGTTCAATTGAATTGATATTAATCAGCTGACTCAATTTCACATTAATTCTGAGGTACATCAACCCAAGACTGGTGAACCTACGAGTATGGCGCCATGCTCCGCTCTTCCTGCTTCCTAATAGAAGCTTTATAATCTTATTTTTTTTGAGTTTGAGATTTCATCATCATATGACTGCAAATGACCCGAAACGTCAAGAACCACTGTTTCCAAAAAATATCTGTGTGTATGTATGTGGGTGTGTGTGATGACGCATTTTCCGCTTCACTCTGGAACGGAGCTAGCTAGCGATCCGAAAATTTTACCATATGTTTGCCATGCGTGCCCCAAGCTTACACAAAAATTACAGCTGAATCGGCCGGATAGTTCTTGAGAAGAAAAATGAAAATGTCGAAATATTGTTTTTTTGATTTTTTTCTCGGCGAGGAGATGCGCGCTTATGAGTTGAATCTTTGACCTCTGGGGTGGTGGGAGCTCAGATTTTGGGTTTATCTAGTATAAAACTTTTGAGAAAATATTCGTAAAAATCCTGATTCCTCTATAACTTGATAACTAATTGAGCTAGAGACCTCAAATTTTCTGAAGTTATACATTTGATGAGCACAAAGTTTGGTATTGAGACTGAGCAGAATCGGTTCAGTAGTTTCTAAGATATTAGCATAAAAACATCTGAAAAAGCAAGCTACATCTTCAAAAGTATTCAATTGATTATATTTGGGACAAGCGTCTTGCGGGCGCTGTGCGCCCGCCAGTGAGAGTTGCTAGAATTATAGCTTTTTCTTAGTTGCGATTACTGGGCACTACAACACACGATCGATCTCATATGGTTATACCTTCTGTTTCTGAATTTATAATTCAAGATTTGACTTCCTTTTTTTTTATTCTATACTGGGAAGTAAGCAGATAAAAATGTCATTTTCATTCAATATTCTGACTGATAGTGTGTACTGAAATGGCTGATAATTCTGAAATCCCTCTCGATTTAATACCTCCAGCTTCATCTAATATGGTTGATATTGAGAATGGCCAACAAAATGAGCGCGATCAAGAAGATCAAATTGAATGTACTTCTTCCGAAGTACTCCAATCTTTCTCACCAAATACAGCAAAATTGGTGTAAGTTTTTCTCATTATTTCTTGAACTAATTTAGAAAAAAACCACTTTCATCAAAATATTTGAGATTTTTTCAGAATTTTTGAAATTTCTATAAAATTTGGTATATGCTATTCCTCTAGACGTAATGCAACAGAAAAAACTCTCAACATTTTCTATTCACACGTCTGGCCTGATACAACATAACATAAAACATAATATTTTTCTCAACTTGTATTTTTCACAACTCAGCATTTTCTGAAGAAACTCATACCTAAGATCTCATCAAAGGATAATATAGTTTTTTAATGACCCCCCCCCCCAAGTTTGAAACAACATTCAGTTTCCATAATTTATTACGTTTTCTAAAGAAAAGGAAATGTCTCCAGACAAACTTCATTGAATTTTTTTATCATTTAGCACTCCGATGAACATAAGAAACATTTCTATATTCTATTTTTGATGAGATACAACTAAAAGGCATATTAAATTGAGAATCAGAAACAAAAAATTAACAACGATTATATAAGTGTAATAATAATAATAATGATAATAATAATAATAATAATAATAATAATAATGTAATAATGTAATGAGCGTAACCCTCTGAGGCTTGTTGTGGTTTCCCCACTCGATCGATGATGATAGATTTAAAATTAAATAATCCATTCAGAAGCTTTCTGCTAATTGCATTGGTAGAATATTACATGCACGATGTTCAAATTATGCATAAATAGTGGGGCTCCTGCTTGTTTTTCCCTGTGAAAATATGGTTCGATTAAGAACATCATATCTTCATTGAAATTTAAAATGACTTCAGAAAATGGATCAGAATCATTTACATCTTTTTCGCTCTTTCTATTTTATGACAGTTCGAATAACTCTCAGCTTTTGTATTTCCCGTGCAGGAAGATACATGAAAGTAGCTTGTATTGGATAACAATCGCAACAATCCTCCTCAGAAACTCAAGATGAGTCCTAAATTGTGGGAAGCTTTGGCAAGGAAGCGGGTGGATTCAGACATGGAAGGAGCAGGTGAATTAGCAAGATGCCTAGGACTCTTCGATCTTACAGCTTTGGGAGTAGGTGCCACCTTGGGTCTGGGTGTTTATGTTCTTGCCGGAAGTGTTGCTAAAGAAACAGCTGGTCCTGCGGTATGCCTCTCCTTTCTGATCGCTGCATTTGCATCTGCGCTCGCTGGTAAAACCCATCACAAAACCATCATACTTGTATTTAGTGCAGCTCTTACCTCAGCGCAATTATTTCAGGAATGTGTTACGCCGAATTCGCATCTAGAGTACCAAAGGCTGGCTCTGCTTATGTCTACAGTTATGTGACAGTTGGAGAATTTATTGCATTCGTTATTGGATGGAACCTGATCCTCGAATACGTAATTGGTAACTATTCAAATTATTCTTGTCCTCCCACAAAAGTTTTGCAATGCCTCTCTTGTAGTTAGTCGAATTTGCGAAGTTTCTTTGTTAGAAATAATGTAATCTAAGGTTGTTTGGAAGAGAATCGTAGTTCATGGAAAAAAATTGAAATTCAGGTAGTGGATAATCGATAGTGGATTCTGCAGAATAGAGTCCAAAATGAAAATTACTTGAAAATTTATTCAGAATTTGCCGTAGGAAGGGAGGTGAGAATGAGATATTATATTGGAGTCCGAAATTCGCGATATCTCAATGGGTAGAGCATCAGACTGGTAGTCGGAAAATGTGAATTCAACCCTCGCTTGCGCATCCTATATTTTGCTTCCGAACGGAAGCTTTAAAATCGTAATTTTTTTCAAGTTTGAGATTTCATCATGATATGACTGCAAATGACCCAAAACGTCAAGAACCACCGTTTTTGAAAAATGTCTGTGAGTATTTATGTGGGTGTGTGACGCACTTTCCGCTTTACTCTCTCGAAAACTATCCAAGCGATTACATCCAAGTTCAGCTTAAGAGATTCATCTCAATAAGCCCCACAAATGGTGAGAATTTCAGTTTTTTCAGAAGAAGTCTCTTGTAAAGGTGTTCGATAAATTAGTTCTTTAAAAAAACACGATTTTTCTTAGCTTTCTCCCTAGGAACACTACTATTTTTCATTTCAATGTTCGAAAGTAGACAATTTTTTCTACAAAATGAGTACCTTCTCATTCTGACGGCAATCAGAAAGAATGGAAATCCTATTTGGAACCCGAACGTCAATTTTTGTGTTCCATCGTAGGATCTAAATTTTCATCTAATATGGAATTTTTATGTACCATGTGATATTATTGCAATTTAATCGATTATTCTGAGCTGAGATTTCGAGTTCCAAGTAGATTCCAGGTATCGCAGATGGAATCCTGAACAGACCGATACAGTCTGGAGCAATATTTGTAGGAATATATGAGTGCGTATTTGTTGCGAGAATAATGTTAATTTTCGAGTAATGAGATACATGAATAGTGATTCGATTCACCATAAATGAATTCCATTCAGAAGCATTTTGCCAATCGTATTGGCAAAATATTAAATGTCGCACAAGAAGTGGGGTTTGCAAATAGCGCACCGAGAGTGAGGCTTCTGCTTGTTATTTTTCTATAATCATTTGGCTAAATATAAAATTCTGAGAGGAATTGAGTTTGTTCATTGAAATGTTCAACAGTTTTTGAATGACATGTTCTGCAAAGTTGATGAAAGAATGAAATAAATACTGGTGGGTAGCGAGATTATTCGGTAAATGGGTAGTTCCACTCTGCCGACTATATTAAGAATGATTTGGATCCTTGCCTCTTTCCTGACTGTATATGAGCATGCGACAACCTCTGAAAAGCCTCTATAGAACTCTTTTTGACACCAGAAAGAACGAAACCAGGAAATGCACTACTCTTAGCTGTACCCAGGACCACGGTGAAGACGTGGTAGTGCGAATTCATTTACTTTACTAGTTCATAAAAGGACCCTTTTGTTAATTTTGGTAATCCAGAACCTGGCAGTTTTTATAGACAATTGTGTCTCATAATTTATCTGCCTCTGGGTTATCTTGTCACTATTCAAATATACTCCCGATACTCGCTCGTCTCAAGAAAACCACGACTGATCATAGATACTCAGGTACGTCATACATCTTACCCTAACTCTACGACGGTGTTTGTCGTGTTGGAATGTAGAGCCAGTACACACAAATGCTGTTAGTTCCTTGTTCATAATCATCATGTTTTCATATTTATCACACAAAACATGAGACCCGATGATATTGTGTGCTCTCAAGAACGTGATGGAGTCTATTTCTTTATCAGCAAGTCGACAAACCTCGTCATACCTCACTTTGAGCGTTGGAATGAGGTACTAAAGAAGATATAAAATATCAACTGCTGAATAACTATGTATTCTGAACCAGCCCAACAAATGAACGATCAACCAAGAATTCCAAAAATTACGGTAAATTCAATATTTTCTAGTTGGCAGAGCTCTACTCCTTCTTTACCGATTATTCCTATGCTAAATGTCCAGTGAGTTTTGTTCAAATTCGACAACGTCACCGCTGAAATAGCATTTCGGCGAATCCTTCATAACAGGACACGCAATAGTAGAGGAGCAGTCTAGGGTTAAAGCCCTTCAATAATCCGAGAAATTATCGTAATCTTTGTCTTCCTCTTCATCCTTACCAACAGATCAAGTAAGGTACAGAAGGGAAGGATGAAGAGCATGAGTCAGATATTCCACTGGGCAGACGTGGGTCATACAATAGTATACCACGACAATAGTATAACATAGCAGTGTTCGCATTGTTATATAGTAATTGTTTCCATGTCCATAGCACCTATATCTAGGGATGAATGCATTATGTCTTTAGTAGTAGATGCTATGCAGCATAGTGACCAGTACTGTAGCATATCAGAGACTTCTATGGCATAAAATGAACATCCAGATAAATTTGACTACATTGTGGTTTCTCCCATCTTTCTTCTCTACGTGTACAAACAGTTTGGTCAGATTTGGAATGATCAATCCATGAATGTTGGATAAAGTTGGAATTTCATAACTTTGAGTCAGTTTTACACATATATGCGGGAATATCTCTACGCTCATCTGTGGCCAGGGATTTATCCATAAAAATAACCCTACTTATAAAGTAAAAATTGAGATGTAATTCATAAATTATTATCGATTTTTCTCAACTAGGAACTGCCAGTGTTGCTCGTGGCTTGAGTAATTATGTTGACTCACTCATTGATAATGTGATGAGGAACTATCTGCACTCAATTATGCCAATAAAAGTGTCTTTCCTGTCTGAATATCCGGATTTCTTCGCTTTTGGAGTGGTGATGTTACTTATTGCATTACTTTGTGTTGGAGTACGAGAATCCTCATACTTGAATATAGGATTCACCGCTGTCAACTTACTCACAATTTTAATAGTTATTATTGCAGGCTCTATCAAAGGTGAGCGAACATTCGTTCTTGAAATAAGACATGATGAAAATATTCGTATTGTAGAAAGAAAAAAGAAATTTCGATTTTTGTTCAATTCACCGCACAGCTGATCCAGGGAACTGGAAAATCTTGCCTGAAAATATTCCAGAAACTTTCACAAAAGTTGGAGTTGGAGGGTTTATGCCTTTTGGAATTTCCGGAGTGATGGTAGGAGCTGCAAAATGTTTTTATGGTTTCGTTGGTTTTGATGCAGTAGCATCAACGGGAGAGGAAGCCAGAAATCCTCAGAGAACCATTCCTATTGCGATTGTGTTGTCACTATCAATAATTTTTGTCACTTATTTTGCTATTTCTACTGTTCTAACGATGATGTGGCCTTATTATGACCAGGCAAGTGTCAGAAAATAATAATAATAATATAATAATAATAATGATAATAGTCATAATAATAATAATGAAAGGCGTAGAGGACGTGACGCACTCATCGCCCGGATGGTTTGTGGGAGTGGTTAGTGTGTAGAGCGTTTGAGTATATCTTCGCTCGCTTGCTGAGTAATTGTCGAAGGGGTCGGAGCCATCGAAGATTATTCAGCAATTAATATAGTCAATATATAATAATAATAATAATAATGATAATAATAATGTAAAAATACATATCTGTGCTAGGATCCAGAGGCTCCTTTCCCATATGTATTTCAACAGATTGGTTGGCCTGTGATAATGTGGATTGTCAATGTTGGAGCAGTATTTGCTCTCTGTACAAGTCTTCTTGGGGCAATGTTTCCATTACCAAGGATTCTGTATGCTATGGGAAGTGATGGAGTGATTTTCAAGTTCCTTGCTAAAGTAAATCAGAGAACGCAGACTCCCGTAATAGGCACTATTGTTTCTGGACTCCTCACTGGTCAGTTTCATCTTCCATAAGTTAGTAAAAGGAAAACATATTTTTGGTTCAAGAAAATTTCATCTTTAATTGAATAATTTTTCATGTCTGAATTCTTTTTCACCGGATGTTTCCTTCACAAAACAATATTTAAAAAAAAAAAGAATATTTCTTGGATGAGAAATACGTTCATTCTTAGAGTAATGTATTCTCCCATACTGCCTATAGAGTTTTCTTCTATTTGTTCCTTTTTTTAAATTTAGGATTAATGACTCTGATGTTCAATCTGGAACAGCTCATCGACATGATGTCCATTGGAACCCTTCTTGCCTACACAATTGTCGCAATTTCAGTTTTAATTCTCAGGTATAAGAATGTAGATCCTACCGCAAAGATCCCAACTGATGCCATGCTAGAAGTTCATCCAACACTTTATGACTACTTCAAACGGATCTTCAATATCTCCAATCAAAAGACTGCTACTGAATTCTCGAGTGGTGTTGCAAGCTGGGGAGTTCTTGCATTTTCGTTTCTGGCTTTTTTTTTTGGCTTGGCATTGAATCATGTGAATTTCAATGCAACTGATGTTGACATCTTCGCATTGGTGTCTTTAATTGTTATTGGAATTATGATTATTCTGAATATGATTGCCATTGGAAGACAACCAGTCGAGCCAATAAAACTCGCATTCAAGGTAAATTGATTTTACTTGTTTTTACTAAACGAGTCCTTGATTGGATCACAAGTGCTCAAAATATGCATTTCGTCTTGGATATGGTAGATTTAAATTTCTAACTTTTTCATGTGTTTGGGTGTGAATTTACTATCAAGATACATGAAAGCGTACTGGGTCAAGTACATAGTCGAAGGCTCGAGACATGAGCATATTAGTTTTCTAACAACTTTCCCATTCACTGCTTTTTGCTCATCACTACAGTGGTCCCTCCCTAAGATATCCCTCTGTAAGATATCACCTCTCCTCAGTTCTCCTCAATTCCTTCTCAATTCATTCCCCCACGTTCACTGATTTCGACGCGCATGCGCTCACGTTCGTAGCTGGGGCATTCTGTGCACATGTATACATGGAGAGTGGCGTAGGCAGCACAATAGTATTGAGAAGAGTTGCATTAATTAAATTCATATCAAAATAATAAGTTTTATTCATTTCAAGTTATAAGAATATTTCAAATAAACGTAAACAACCGATCGCAGTGCCAGCTGTTTACAAAATTAATGCATTGAGAGAATGAAAAGATGGAATACCGGTGCATGTCATTGCGGATAACCTCAATGTTACTACCCAAACGGTGGAGAAGTGACAAAACAACGAAAAAATATTTGAAACTCCAACTTCGTGAATAATTGCTTCAAATTCATGTATAATGTCATTAAAGTTTGTTAATAATTTTACCAAGAAAATTCGTAAAATTTCATACAGTCAAAAAAGATTATCATCAAATTTATATTGAACCTAGAGTTCGAATGCTGAAGAAAAAAAATTAGAAATTTATATTTGCAAATGAAAAAATACATTGCTCCTTTTAAATTGAATTCGAATATTCTGTGCTCTTTCTCTTTGTATACTTAATTAATGACATTGCGCGTGCGCGTACATATTTCATGGCTCCGCCTCCCTGAGGTGGAAGGGATACCTCCGTAAGATATTTTTCTCAGAACCAGAGCCCCAAACTTGATATCTTAAGGGGGGACCACTGTATCAAATATCTTGGAAATGCGACAATTTCATGGAAGAGCAGCCTTAGTTACATTGCCTAATTCAGCCTTGAGCTTATGAATGGTGATGTTTTTTTGTCCAACCCATGGAAACGGCTGCGAATGTATATTTTTGCCTATTTTCTTATTTAAAGAAATTAATAGGGAGAAAAAATAAGGTGGGCTAAAAGCAGCGTTTTAGTATTCCCAAATGTCAGCCTAGTGGCAGATATAATCCCACTTTCTTGGCGGCAAACTGGCGAGATTCACGCCAAAAGTTACCTCTCAACTGCCTTTGCGTAAAGTAAACAATGACAGCAAAATAGCAGCCTTCTAGCAGATACCACATACCAGTACTCGGCCTTCGGACTGCCATCTATCCTTCTCTCAAATTCACTCAATTCCTCACCGTTCCATAGCCCCATTTTTTTTTTGCTTCTCTCCTGCACTTTACTATTCCGTATTTCACTTACTTCTTCGTAACCATGCTCTCAGCGTCGCTATTATTGGAAAGTGATCCGATCCCAACTCGTCCCCTATTACCATTTCCTTAATAAATCCTCGAACTCTGCAGTCTGCTAACAGGTAATCAATCACTGATTCCCCGTTTCTCACTCTCATATATTCTCCCTTCCAGCCACCCTCTATGTTTCCATTGCATATGAACCAGCCTGTGTCTGCCAGCAGATTCAACAGCTTCCTCCCCTCTCCACCCACTCTATCATGCTTAGAGTTCCTGCTGCATATCCTCCCAATTCCTCACTCCATACTTCCCCTCTTTCTTTCCCTGTCCATGCGTTGCAATCTCCTCCTATAAGTATCACTTGTTTCCCTTTGTCCTCCATCCATTTTCTCAATTCATCTCTAATTGTATCCACTCCTCTTGTAGCAGACACCCTCAAACATATGAACTCCATCTTGCCAACTTTTACTCCTCTCTTCAATGACGTTGAAGCTAGCCGCCACTCTAGCCGTCAAACCTCGAGCGCTCAGGGATGAAGAGCGGCCCCGCGCATTATTTCCTTTTTCTCAGAATTTAGAATGAACTTTCTTAATTTCCATGATATGTTAGAGGGATAATAATTTGGCACTTTTTTCCGAAGGGCGAGCTCCGGGGCCGGCTTTTGAATGCAATGAAGGGGTGAAAAAGAAGAAAATTCTGTATTTTTCGGAAAAAAATTGAAAAAAATAAAAATAAACGTGGCTACCCCCTTTACTTTTTTGATTAAGGTTAAGAGGCTTTATAGGAAGGTCTCTCATAAAAATCAAACGTTTGGGGGTAGTACACATGGTAATTTAGAGGGGGAGAAGTCAAAACTTTCTAAGTTTTCATTGAAAAAGAATTATAAAAAAATAACGAGTCGTGGCTACCTCGTTTTGTCTCTTGATTAAGGTTAAGAGGCCTTATGAGAAGGTCTCCATAGTAATTAAGAGGGGGGCACAGTTAAAAATGGTAAAGTTTTCATTTGAAAAGAATTCTAAAAAAAACAACTAGACGTGGCTACTTCGTACTGTCTTTCGATTAATATTGAGGGACCTAATGGGAAGGTCCCTCAAAAACATCGGACCTTCGGGGGTGGAACACATAGTAATTCAGAGGGGGAAAAGTTGAAAATTCCGAAGTTGTCATTGAAAAAAAATTTTTAAACATAAATAAATATGGCTACTTCGCTTTGTCTCTCGATTAAGAATGTGAGACCTTATGTAAAGGTCTCCCATAGAAATTAGATCTTTTGGGGAGGTACACATAGTAATTTAGAGGAACTACGATGTGTACCACCTAGAGATGTGAAAAGGTAATAATACCAGTAATTTTACGGTGTCAATACCGTAATTTACCGAACGTCAGTAAATAACAAGAATGGTAAAAACACTGATTTTCAAAGTAAATTACCGTAATTATCATTTTTAGAGACATAACGGTGAATTTACATCTATATAGGTGAATTACGGAATTAATTTTTTAAATCAATTCGCAGCCTCCTGATCATCATTTGTGTTACTTTTTTTATAGTCAGTGATAGCCAATGAAAAATTATAAAATTGGTGTTATTATCATTAATGTTCTTAACATATTATTCTAAATATTGATTTATGAAAATATGATTATCCTGTGGAGGCAAAAATAAATAAATCGGGTAACTCCCTCGTGGAAATCGCTTCGGCAGATTTTGACAAATAATGTCAAAAAATGTCATAAAATGAGAAATATTACAGATAATGAGAGAATAGTATACAATTCGACATAATTCTTCAAGTTTTGTCAAAATTTTTATGACGAATTTTGACGGAGAATGTCATATTATGAAAAATCGATTGGATGACATATATTGTCTCATTGAATGATTAACAAAATTAAATAATTGTCCTTTTAAAAAATTTAATAAAAAAACAACAATTTCAATACTAACTCTCATATAATTGACTACTTGGAAAGTAATTGGTTGAGTATGGAAATGTTTTTTTGAATCATCTATATAGATGGAAATTACAGTCAATTAAGGTATCGTTACATCAAAAAATTTTGATGGTAATTTTACATCGAAACAAGTAGTTTCTTCGAATTACGTCACAATATGGTAATATTACGGTATGTCTACCGTAATTTTACTGCAACAAGAATTACTGGTAACTTCACATCTCTAGTACCACCCCTAAAGGTCTTATTCCTATAGGAGACCTTCCCATAAGGCCTCTCAACATTAATCAAAAGACAGTACAAGGTAACCAAGTTTAGTTGTTTTTTTATCATTTTTTTTAGATGAAAACTTGAAATTATGTGACTTTCTTCCCTCTAAATTACTACGTGCACCACACCCAAAGGTCTGATTTTTTTGAGAGACCTTCCTATAAGGCCTTCCAGCCTTAATCAACAGACAGTACGAGAGAGCCACGTCTAGTGATTTTTTTATGATTTTTTTTTTCAATGAAAACTCAGAAATTTCCAGCTTTTCCCCCTCTAAATTACCATGTGTACCACCCCCAAAGGTCTGATTTTTTTTCAGATACCTTTTCACAAGGTCTTTCAGCCTTAACCAAATGAGAAAACTAGGTAGCTACTTTAAGTTTTTCTTCAATAATTTTTTTTCCATGAATCATCACAAATTTCGTTTTTTTTCACCCCCCATTCCTCAAAGTACCACCCTCAGAAATCCTCCTTTAGAGGAAAACATTCCTGTTAGACCATTTAGACCGAACCAAACGTGAGAAATAGAGTTGCGGACGGTATTACTGATTTCATTGGGTCAAGGTGCCAGAACGGCCCTGGGTGCTCAGCGTTTGCCGGCTAGAGTGGCGGCCAGCTTCAGCGTCATACAAATATTGATGGGATTTGTCGAAAAACAGGGAAGTCTCAGAAAGTTTTAGTTGTTGCTAGAAAAAAATGCGTCATCGAAACTGCATGCAATCAATTGAATCGGGAATCTGCTAGTTATGCGCTGTATTTAAAATAGTAACAATCCAAACTTACGCAGTATTATTCTTCTTAGCGGAAGCAAATGGAAGATTCATTGTTATGGAATCATTATCATCATCACTCATTTCAGTTACTTTGAGTCACTGAGTTACTCGTGAGTTTATTAGAATTATATAATTTCCTTTTCTGTTCAGGTTCCTTTGGTACCTCTGGTTCCCTGCGTCAGTATTTTCATCAATTTATTATTGATGCTGCAATTGGACCTCTTTACATGGGCAAGATTCGTCGTTTGGATGAGTATAGGTTAAATTATTTCTATTGGGAAAGAATATTTTTTGAGAATAATTATTCAGAAGGAAAATTTCCTAATCTGATTTATGTTTGTAGGTTTTGCTATTTACTTTTTCTACGGAATGAAACACAGCTTACAAGGATTGAGGAATGAGAGAGGAAATGAGTACACAGATTCTATGAGAGTAACAACAAAGTTCTAGGAAAGATGCTTTAACTATAATTAAGGCATTATTAAAAGTTGAAAATGTTTATTCAAAGCAACGAATTGCATTTATTGATTAGATATAATCAGCCGATTCGATATTGAAATAATTTCGGACAATCAGATTGATGAATCATTCAGGTTCTTTTCCAAGATCGCCAAAATTAATGTCCTTCTTTTTTCCACCCTAGCGATATTGGTTACATCTTGAAACCACGGTGTGAACACAGTGTTTACACCGTATAACGACAGTGTAACTACAGTGGGTACACAGTGTTTTTGTGCAGTTTCAACACTGTTTTTACGGTGGTTTCACCGTGTTTTAACGGTGTTTTCGCAGTGTTCTTAAAACTCAAAAAATTATAATTTTTAGAATTCTTTCATTTTTCCCCGTTTCCCTATTCCTACAGGATATAAAAAATTGTAAATTTGGATAGTTAATAGTAGATGGATATTTTGTCATTAGTATTCTGCTTCATTTCGAGGTTCAAAATTCGTGAAATATTCGAAAATTCACTATTTTTCAATATTTAATTCAATTATTTGTGATAATCAATTCAATATCATGGGAGATTGGATGGTTATGAATACAATACTAGAATATTTTCAATTCACGAAGTTTAATTTATAATTCAAGCTTCTTCAGGGTCTTGATATTCTTATTACTTTGTCAAGAAAATGTCAAGAGCTTGAAGAAGTTTAAAGTATAAGCGAAAAGTCACGAATTGACAATATTTTAGTATCTTATTCTTAACCTTCCAATCTCTCATGATATTCAATTAATTATGGACGGTTAACCGTCCGGTCAATAACCAAATCTTCACCATTCGTTCAATAACCAGGTACCAGCCTACTGCGGGTCACATGGCTAAGCGGTTAGTCAGCTCAAGGCAGCTTGAGACTTGAAATTTTAGCTCAAATATAATAATTATAATTGCAATTATGTGATTTGATTCATAAAAATTCAATATTATATGAAACCTAAGATTCTACGATCATACTTAAAAATCGAAAAACTGAAGTTCAGGTTTCAAATAGGATTTTCATTTCTTCTGATTATGATCAGAATAAAAATGGACTCATTTCGTAGCGAAAATTGTTGACTTTCGAATGGTAGACTGAAAAATAGTAGTTTTCCTAAGGAAAGGGCGGGAAAACCCGTAATTTTTGAAGAAACTAGTTTATGGAATACTTTCATGAAAGACCTCCTCTGAAAAATATAAAGTTCGCACCATTTGTTGGGCTCATTGAGATGAATCTTTGAAGCTAAACTTGAATGTAATTGCGTGGATAGTTTTGGAGATAGGAGAAACCGGGCAAAATGGACCCCCAAGCCAAAATGATTCTCAATTTTCCTCGGAATGACGGAGCTTACGAAAGAATACAAAAAAATTGAGAAGATGCTCCAACATGTCTCTGTTGTAGGTGAATTTCCTCAAATTTTTTTGTAGAGGCCTTCACTCCATGAAAAATCGTGAATCATGTCGACTCGGGGTACATTTTGGCCCGGTTGCCCCTATAACCTTTTTCCATAAAATGTTTTTTTGGCAATATCTCAGAAACTACTGAACCGATTTTGTTCAATTTCAATACGCAACTTTTCGTTTATTAGATAGATGCACAAACTGACGGAATTTGAAGACTTCAACGCGAATATTTTTTGAGTTAGGTTCACACGACCAATGGATGGACACTGACCAAAAGATGAACAGTTTCTATTATCGATGATTTTCATTGATAAATGAATGAATCTTATACTTTTCATGCCAATTCCTGATTATTACATTCATATAGATTTATAAACTATTTGTTACATATCGATTGATCGGAATTTAAAATCATACCACAGCAAATATGCAACTGTCCGTCTACTGAGGGTTCAAGTTATTTTCCAGTTTTTCCTTGATTTTTTCAAATTATTTCTACATTATTCAAGTTTAACTTATTTTCAGTCGATTCATTGCATATTTTCCTTTACATCTTTAATTTCTGCAGCTTTTCAACGTAATTTGCCTGTTTCATAGGAATTAATAGAGTCCAATATTTCCTTAATCGTCCATCTATTGGTCATGTTACTCTATTGCGATAGCTGAATCCAAAATAAAAAACACTGCCAGTGGAACTATCTGCAAACAAAAGATCACAGCAAAATTTAGCCCGGGTGGAAATTGTCAGTCCGAATAAAATGAAGCTCATCGTTCAAAGTGGGTGCTTCGGATCGATTTTTCATCGAGAAAACGCGAAAAAATGATTCTTTAAAATTCGATTTTCCTCAAAAAATACCAAACCCATTTCGCTGAATTTTCACTGAAAGCATTTTGCATGGAACGGGGAAATACTGTTGAATTTGCAGATTTTCAAGTATCACTGTTCTGAAGCAATGGCATGATATGTGACACATACACACATACATACAGACATTTTCTTGAAATGTCATTTCTCGACGTTTCGGAACATTCTGAGTTATATCCTGATGAAATCTCCAAATTGAAAAATGTCGCATTTTACACTGCTTCCATTCAGGAGAAGAACATCGTGAGATTTGAATATCATGTTTGGTAGGGGAGTTCGCTATTTATGATGAGCATGGTATTTCAACCACGACATGTGAGAAGTGTGCGAAATAGTTGAAATTAAAGAAATATTTATAAAATGAAGAAAGAACGAGAACAGAATGTCTTTTCTAACGACTATTTCAACTATTGTTTATAACTAATATTGTTGATTATTTATTCAAACTCGAATTACATGAATACGTCGAAGAACGGTCTTTTTAGTGTGTATAACCCCTTTAGTGGGTACCCGGGTACCTGGTCATTGAACGGAGGATATATAAACTTTGATAGTTAATAACTTTTATTACAAAAAGAGTACAACTGTAGATTAACTACAAACAAATTTTACGAAAAATTCATGTCAAACTACTTCAACTTTGGGGATCCGGGCGATCATGAATTTTTTTCAAGAAAAGTCAATAAATTCTACCTTCGAAAGTGAAATGGATACTCGGGTACCCGGTTATTGATCAGATGGTTAATTACTACACACATGGGAATGAATCCGATCATCAATTTGTGATGATTGAACCAGTTTTGGACGAATTTCATTGAATTTGATCTCCTTAAGGAAAACAGACAGCAAAATGATAATATGAGATTTCAACTACTATAACCTGAATAGGTGAGAAGTTTGAATACTCAGGCACTCTAAGCCTTTCCTCCATTTAAGTTCGGATGAATTTGTCATGAACGCCTATATATGACCGAAATTGACGCATAAAATGATGTCACGAAATCACAAAAATAATGTATACACGGTCGGTGAAATCAAAACTCTGTGATATTCCAGTACTGCCGATTATGAAAGAGCAGCAGAAAGTTTGAATGCACGTTATTCTCGAGCTAAAACGATTACAGGTACACAAGAGTATTATTGCGTCGTAACGAGAACAGATGGATCTCTCACAATGAAACTGATTTCAAGTTCAATCACATCATACTCTTGTAAAATATTTAAACGGGAGGAAAAATGAAATTATCACTCCGAAAATTTAAATTTGGACTTTAGCTATCAATTATTTTCATGTATGAGCTTTTTTTCACATTTCATCTGAAAATACGACGATACTACATTAACAGTAAAAAAAAGGAGAAAAAAGGAATTCTTTATTTTTTAAATTCGAAAGAAATTGTATCCCATCATTATCCCATTATCGGACTAGGCTTGAAAATTTGTGTTTCAGGAGTAGTATTCTTGAGAATTTTTTTTTCAAATCGAAGGACAATTAGTAGAATTTGATATTATCGACCGAATTTATTTTTATTATTATTTTCGTGACATCACTTTTTCATGGCATATCGGTCACTAACGCGTTCGCGCATGATTTTCACCGAACTAATGGAGAGAAGTCTCAATATCTTTGAATCTTATACTTCTAACCTTACTCACTCGAGATCAAAACCGAATATCTCCTAATTTTTTAATTTCCCAGGAAAAAATGTTCAGATCTGATCAGATCTAATTAGATCTAATTAGATCCAATCAGATCTGACAAAATGAAAATTTTTAACATGAATAGATCTGATCAGATCTAATTAGATCTGATTAGATCTGGTTAGATACAATCAGATCTAAGTCTGATTAGATCTGTTCAGAACTAACTAGATCTGATTAGATCCAACTAGATCTGGTCAGATCTAGAAATCAAAATTAGGTGAATAGAGAAACATAATCAGGCAGAATTGGATTTTCATATTATTAAAAAGGGCAGTCATAGAACTATAAATATGGATTCTTTTAAAATCTTTTTCAAATAAAAATTTATCTGTTAAAAAAAATTGGCAATGTGTCAGATCTGTGCGCATTTCATTATCATAGAATGTCATATTTATTTTCATGCATGATTCTGCATTCCATTTAGACAGTCTCAACTTTTCGCCGAAGTTATTTCTTCAAATTTTTCTAATCTTCTTCATTTATGAGGATTCGAATTCTACTTAGTATCAAGAAATCGTGTGATAGCTGAGTGGCTAGAGTAGGAGACTAGTAATCCTATGGTCCCGGGTTCAATACCACCGCGGTCCATTTTTTTTTTCGATTTTTTTTTCTTTAAAAATTTTAATTTTCATTCATTTGTTTAGCAAATAATTCAGATTTTGATTTATTTTTCATTTTCTCTAAAAATTTGAAATTTTTAATTTTGGATTTTTTGCAGATCCAATTGGATCTGACCAGATCTAAGGAACTCAGATCTGATTGGATCAAATTAGATCTGGTCAGAGCGTGCCAATTTTCAGATCTGATCAGATCTAAGGAACTCAGATCTAAATAGATCTGATCAGATCTAATTTGATCTGATCAGATCTGAAAATTTTTTCCTGGGTTGTGCATTGTAATTAATTTAATTTAATTCTTTAATTTCCATCAATTCACGCGATAATATGAATTTCATTAAATACTGAGTAAGGTTAGAAGTATAAGATTTAAAGATATTGAGACTTCTCTCCATTAGTTCGGTGAAAATCATGAACGAACGCGTTAGTGACCGATATGCCATGAAAAAGTGATGTCAGGAAAATAATAATATAAGTCGAAGGACACAAAAAGTCTGAAAATTAATGTTTCAACTCTGAAATAGATGAAAACCCATCAAAATGATCATGAATAATTTTGTGCATAAAATTTTCAGAAAATTCATCAAAATACACAAATTTTCGAGAAAAAAAAGACCCATATTGGACATTTTTTTCATAGAGTTACGGTCTTTCGAAAAAAAACCCGAAATTAAAGAAAATTCACATCCCTGAAGTGGTTGGATAAAAAAAAATTGAAAAAAATCACAGAAACCTCTTCCGAAGAGTACCAAAAGGTGCCCAAGTATCAGCCAAATCGGAGATGCAAAGGCAATTGATAGGATGAGTTCGCATGGAATGCCCTAATATATATTCTGTATAAATCATATGTAATTCTATAGAATTAAACATAATCTTTTTTTCCCTGTGTAGTGAGAAAAATTTGGTGCATAACGATCAAAACACCGTGAAAACACGATGGAACCACCGTAAAATCACCGTTACACCCCATATGCACTGTGTAAATTGAGTGCTAAAACTGCACAAAAAGCACCGTGTTCACACTGTATTTACGCTGTGTTTACATTGTACTTACACCCCGTTTATACTGTATCACCACCGTGTCACCAATACCGCCAGGGCATGGCGAAAACATGTTTACTACTTTGATTATCTCTGAAGTTCAATATCCGATGAGGAATTCTTGCTATAGAATTCAATGGAACTAGAAAATATTGGGATTCCAATATAAATATTTGTTCACATTTGAGCATAAATTAATCATTATATTTCAAGTGTCACTGTACATAGATAGAATGGATGAATGTTATTATTATTATCTTATGAGTTTCGTTTCTCGTTTCCGATTACATTACCTAACTATTACTACTTAAGAACTGAAAAATTACTCATTCTCATAGATAAGGTTTGTGGAATGTATTAGATTATTATTTTATCTGAAAACAATCACTTCTCTATCCTCGTTCAAAATATGAATCGATCAATTGAATGAGAGAGGAGAATTGTCGGTCTCTCAATGAAAATATTCAAAGAAAAATTATGACTAGTAGTTCTATGAATTAGGCCACTTCTCGGTATCCAAAAATAAAATCGAGATATTGTTACCATCAAGCCTCGGAAAATACTGTGCCATTTAGTATTATTCATAATCATAGTCAATTAATCCATTATGACATTGTAGGATGCTTCTGTGATGTTCACAGTCCACCAACGCTGACGTGCTGCCAATTGGCCTGAAAAATTGAGATCAGAAAAAAATAAGATATATTTTAAACTGTTGAAATCGAATTAATCGGGATGATAGCCAGTTATCTCATGCAACTAGAGGAGGTCTAACGAAAGTATGGGATGGCTTCGTCCGATAATCGAACTAATATACATCGCATAGTCGAATAATCGTTTTCACAAAAAAATAGACGACACCCTGATGGATCGGGTGATTGCATATCAACTATAAATTGATCAGACAGTCAATTCTTTCGCGAAATCGACTGTCATCTGACCACGATGCGACTGTGATGCGACTACGATGCAAACGTATCGTGATCGAATCACGGTCGATTTCGTGAAAAAACTGACTGCCCAGTTGCTTGATCTATCAGGGCAGTTTATTCAAGCCATCCGATGAAGGACGAAAAAAAGTCCCTAGAAAAAATGACCAAAAAAAAAAGATCCAACCAGAGGTGAGCAGTTGCTCGCTCGCTACGCTCGCGCGTGAATAGAGGAGCGAATAGTGGATCAAATTTCCGATTAGAGATAATTAATTTCATGGTGACTATACACTAATGTTGTCAAGGTACTGTTTGTTTTATTTTTATTCATTTATTCAATTGTTTAGCTATCGCAATGTTCCCTTGGCACATTAATGTAATATTAATTTTGAGGTTAACAGAAAATAATTTCAATAACAGGGATAAACTCAAAGAAAAGATAATGTAATTGTAAATTTTTTTCTATTGAACTATGTGAAAAAATAGCCACTATTAATGATGTATTGATCCAAGTTAATTTTTTGTTCATCTTTTCGAATGTACTTTTGATTTTTGTATTATGGTTTCCAGAACCTGAGGAAGCCTCAATGAAGCAAGCGAAACGTCGTTCATTTGACAATTATTTAGTATAGTTGTTACAATATATTAATATATTATCTTCAAAATCATAACTTTCATGCAACTTATTGCAAAATAAGCTTACTGCAAATTATTAACCGACGCAGCTGATACTTTTTCAATAAATATAAATTAAGAATATTGAATTTATGCAACTATCATTCACATTCTTTTTTAACTTTAATATTTCAAATATCAATATCAATATTCAAATATTTTGAATACAAGATATTTTTCTAATTTCTCAAATGGTTAAGTCACAATGACAATGGATTCATCTTTGGATAAAAGTGATCTCCTCCACGATGATCAATTCAGATATATTGCCGTTCTCAGGGAAACATAAAAAAAAAGGAAATTCACAAAGAATCAATTTTGTGAATGATTACCTAAAATTATTCCTTCAAGAATTTTGAAACTTATAGCACAAATGACGCACAGCAAAGATCTTTTAACCCTCTGAGGATGAATCCGTGATAGCCAGTAATGCGGCTCCTAGATTGGGGGTAATCAATGAGCGTACAATACGCTCTAAACGTACTCGAGGCACAGACTATGCCATGAACGACCCCCCAACGGCTTCAAGACGTAGAGTACTGGCAGGTGTTGCCTTATCGCCGGTTCTCTACACAGCTCCGATCTACGGTCAGGCGGTAAGAAGAAAGGAAACGAGGCGGAAACTGACCAGACTCAATCGAGATCCTTCGACACGATTTGTGAGTGCTTATCGAACGATCTCTACTGCAGCAGTAGAAGTGATTGCGGGAATGCCCCCAATAAACCTGTTAGTCATAGAACCGCTACAGAAGTGCGAAGAAACAGATGGATCCGCAGCAAGGGAAAACTTGCTTACTGAGTGGCAAGCACACTCGGATATAGGGCAACATGGTAAATCGACACACGAAATAATATCAGACCTCCTGCGATGGCTGACCGGCACCTATGGGGAAGCTGATTATTTTGTGACGCAAGCTCTATCTGGCCACGGATACTTTAGGAAATTCCTATTCAGGCGGGAAAGAGCAGAGACGGACCGATGCTCCTACTGCAGAATGATAGATGATGTCAATTACACGATATTTGTGTGCGATAGATGGAACGGAGAGAGACTTGAGTTCAAAGCTCATACAGGACGATAATTCAATAAGATGACCATAATGATCGACTTAACAAGCAGCAAGGGAAGCTGGGACAACGCGTATGAAGTAATCCACACAATAATTAATAAGGAAGAAGATAACATCAGAACGCTACGTTAGAGCGTCTGAACACAATGCTCATGCTGAAGTGGAGCGAAAGTTGTGAAGATATAGCTTGCTATTTCGGATGTTTCTGTGCTAATATCTAAGGAACTACTGGATCGATTCTGATCAGTTTCAAGACCAAACTTTGTGCTCATCAGATGTAGAACCTTTACAAAATTTGAGGTCTTTAGCTAAATTATTTATTAAGTTCTAGAGGTATCAACATTTTCACGAAAAATTTCTCAAAAGTTTTATACTGGATAAACTAAAAATCTGAGCTCCCACCACCCCAGGGGTCAAAGATGCAGCGCATAAGCGTGCATCTCCTCGTTGTGAGTGGTCGCTGGAATTCCATTCTTCATCGACGAAATTCAAAAAAACGAGATTTCATTATTTTCATTTTTCGGAGGAACTATCCGACCCATTCAGCTGAAATTTTGGTGAGAGTTTGGGACACGCATAGTAAATATGCAGTGGAATTTTCAGATCACTAGCTAGCCCCGTTTTAGAATAAAGCGGGAAATACGTCATCACATACACACACACACCCAGATCCACACGCATAGACATTTTAAAAAAATGCTGGTTATTGACGTTTTGGGTCATTTGCAGTCATATCAGGATGAAATCTCCAACTCGAAAAAAATTACGATCAAAAAGCTTCCATGCGAGAGCGAAAAAGAACAGTTTCTTTTCAAACAATTGGAAATTTAATCAGAAATCTATAAATTTCGTTATTTCGAGAATTTTCCCATATCTCTAGAGTTTCCCGATATCTTCAGAGTTTTTCGCTATCTCGAGACATTTTTCGAGATTTTTGGTGAATTGTATAGCTCACTTGGCATAATGGTGACCAAACAAAAGATTGTTCAGTTACTCCCTCTAATTTTGCAATGGGGAATTTCTGCTCAAAAAATTGTTCATTCTTCGATTGCAGAATGAGGGGGAATCATTGGAAAATCTTTTGGCTGATCGAGATTTTGCTACGTGAGCTTTTTTCCTCATTCGCTCATTCTTCGTTTTGTCCCGAAGTTCAAGCTGCATTGATATTCCTGATTCTTCACTTTCTCAGTAACTACTGAAAAGGAAGCTTCATCAGCAGCATTGCTCAGGATGATCAGTTATAGTTGCAGAGATGGGAGCAAGGGAAACTGCGGTTGTTGTAAACATGGACTAAAATGTTCAATTACATGGACCAATTGTGAGGGCCAAACTTGTTCCAATGCCAAGTGGTCGGAACAGAGGTCGAAGAAGATGGCGATGAGAGCATTGATATCGATTTGGAAAAGTTTCTGAGCCTTCTAATGTCAGATGAGAAGGGCGAAAGATCGGGAGAAGCTGAAAAAATTAGAAACAGTCAAGGAAGTAAAAAACCAGAAATATTGATGCACCTTGAACTTGGGGACCAGCTTCGATTTGTTGTTCAGTTGAATGAATGGATTTTCCAATGAATATTGCTGAAAAATCATTTCAAAATTTTCGACTCCACCTGGTTGCGATGTTTTTTTACATTTTTAACATCACGTACGAACTCAAACACTGGGGGCCAGCTTCGCACAGCTGCATATTCAAAACAATCATGTGATTCGAAATAGATGATTGGACGTTGTTTAAAGCTGAGTTGATTTTCCTGACTGGCCTGTGGGTCGCGAAAAGGCATGTGAAATATGGTGTTTAGAAACTAGTTGAGAGGCACATGGAAAACCCATTCTTTATTAATGGGGAAAAATCAGATTGTTGGTAGATATAAAATTACAGATCACAATATGCTTTTATAGTTAAAACTCGCCATTTCCACTTCCTTTGGTTATTCTAGATAATTCTTTCTTATCCTCCCTTACTTGTCGTGGCGACTTGAGCGATAGTAATACCTTAATTAAACCGTACATATTTTTTTTTCATGGAATGAGAATACAAATGAATGGAAAAATCTACAAATTCTGCTGTTCATTGACCTTATTGTGGAGATCTTTCGAGCCTTGCTTACAGGAGATCCGATCATGAGATCGCAAGAAATAAGCAATTTGAAAAGAAAAGTGGATTGGAAATATTCGACACGGGTTCTACATGATGAACAGTTCTCAAGATAACGTCGACAAACGATTGCTTCAATCATCCTATATCTTTAAAAAGAATAAACTGATCATACTAAAAATTCAATTAGAGATTCCATTCGGTAAACTCAGAATATGGTCGAAATCACGTATCTCCACCTGGAACCATTTGAGAGAATGATTGGAGCACAGAGGGACACACGTTTCTATGTACCTCTATACAAAAACTGTTTTTCCCTTCTCATAATTTCTTGATATTGCGTATAATTTCGATTCTTTCCAATGAAATACTAAAGGTCAGGATTCTTTAGACGACAGAATTTCTTGTTAGAATCACGGGAGAGAAAAAATAAATGAAAAAATGGAACGTTTTTTCAATAGAATGTTCTATATATCATAGGTGAGGATTTTATGTAGCTCACCCCTATTCCAGTAGTCCAGCCAGTCCCAGCAGGATTTTCTTCAGTGATTCCTATTCGTTTACAAATGATTCCTGCCCCTGATATTGCCCATACCTGTTGTATATTTTTTGCAACAACAACCATTCTGAAGCCTTGTTTAGCATTGACCACTCCTTGATCCATATGGATAGGATCATTGGGCATTGCAGGAAGCACTTGCCAGTGCGTTCCCTCAGGAAAAATTCTGGGTTGAATTTCCTTCCTCACCGCTAGTCTTCCGGTCGTGTCTAATCCCCAGACACCTGATAGTCCCACTGAGATCTGTTTCAACTGAGCACCAGGAGGTGGCTCCACATTAGTCCAGACTTCTCCGGAAGGCTTAGATTCAGAAACGCCGAATCTCCAATAAGAACTCCCATTTTTTCCGACAGCCCAAATTTGCCCCATGGGCCCTACAGATATGCCAATGAGTGATTGATCAGAGGGAATGTGTTCCCAAGATACTCCCATTGGAGATGCTTCTGTCACTCCTCTTCTAAAAAGAGCTTCTCCATTAGCGGCGACTGCCCACACTTCAACCCTGTCATGATTCTCTTTTTTCAACAAACTGACGTCAACGATCTTTGTGTTTCCGACTTCTTTCCATGGTCCAGACGTTGTCAGCTGGCATCTTCTGAACCATCTTCTCCGTCTCACGTAGTCGGTAAAGTTTTTTTTACCATGATAGGCACTGGGAAAATCCGTGGCATACTGCCAACCATCCCTGTCAACGCCGCCAGGCGTGTGAAAATCCACAATCCAATCGGAAATCCATCTCCAGTGACTAGACATGAATTTTGTATGCTCTCTGGTTCTCTTCTGTTTTCCAGTAACGTCGCTCCACATGTACCTATCGGTCGGTAGGCCATGTGAAGTGTATCCAGTGACTGGATTCCATCTTTGGTTCTCGTAGACGAAATAGTTCTGGACATCTGTTATGGGGTTAATATCACCGTTGCATTCGGACTCCTTCAGAAAAGATCCACCCCATCCTCCTGTATATACCCAAGCTGTGTTATCGTATCCGATACCCCATGTTATTCCCACGGAACATGTTTCAACCTTCCTCAAGTGTCCACCCATTAATCTCCAGAACATTCCAATGGGTTCGATGATAACTGCGGTTGAAAAGTAGAGGATTTTGTGGAGAGTTATAAGGCCTTTTATCCTTAAATGCGTTATAGTTTGAGGAGATATTCTATGACAGTAAAAAGTAAACTCTTCGTCATTAATGAAAACTTTGAACCCTCGTTGTTCACAGATAATTTTGAGAGAGAAATCTGATCCGGGCTTCAGAGGAGAACCTCCCGCCCTTTCTTCATCTCCCCATTGTCCGTTTTCATATGTATTTCTCACGATATAATTGTCATTCAACCTGGGGTTAAAGTGGAATGCTATGTCATGAGATTCCGTAGCTTTTTTCCCCAAGCCCATATGTGAAACGAAATTGAAGGCAAGACGATCGGCATGATCGTGACAACAGACAGAAATAACGAGTGAGCTTCCTGGTGTAAAGCCATTGTGTAGAATCGTTTCATATGGAAGCTCTTGTCCTAGCACTTCTAATTCCTGAGTATAGATCCCTTCTACAAGTTGATTACTTTCGGCAATGGCAGGGTCATAGACGTACACATCCCCCAAGATAGTCGTCGTCCAAATCGACTTTGGACCAGGTTTGGAGTAAACATTATTCATTTTGCAAGTTACTGAAGTCATGTGTTCAAGCCAATCTTCCAATTCAGCATCGCTAGAGAACTGTAATCTCAACACTTTGGATTTCGGCAGTTTCGGAGTATGAATGGCAAGCCTTGGTGTACCTGGTTCAGAGCAACGAGTGACACAAACGATTTCTGAAACTGGAAACTGAAGAACAGTAGTTGCACCATCACAATTCAAGATAGTGAGTGTTCCTGAGTCAAGAGTGCCTGAGTCACTACTAATCCACTCTAGTTCAATAACGCAATCTTCGAAGTTGATACTACCTTTCAATTTGCATCTAGCATCTCCATTCTTGACCCAGGATGACCTCTCAATAGCCTTCTCACATCGAGACAAATCGAAGTCTAGCGATGCCAGGTTCTTTTTTCTTCTTTTCAGTTCTTCAAGAATTGAAATTCTCCAGCTTTCGGATATTTCATGAGTATTTGAATGCTGTCCATCAGCTATCCACTTCGGTGGATTGCTGGGATAAACGAAACAAGCACCCGCTTCCACTTTACACCAGAGGACATGACATTCAGCCCAGTACATGGCAGCAATGCTCTCATCTTCACCAAATACTCCAGATTCTCCAGTTAGATCCGGATCAAAAATACTTCCATCTGTCTCTGGATGCGCTTCAACACCGACCATTGATCCTACAGAATGTACTGGGGACCATGCTGCTGGGTTCACTTTTACTGTACTTCCCATTCCTTTTCCTGAAACAATAGTACTCTCCCCTGAATGTGATAATGATTCATTGGAAATAGTAATATTGCCAGACGAATCAGTAAGATCGCTTGATTCGATAGAGGCGGACGAGTTATTTTTTTCCTCTCCTGAAAAGTTTTCATGAAAAGCTTGGGATTTTTCGGTTTTTTGCCATGTTTTTAAGGAGGTTGCTGTTGGAGCTGACCGTGATTGTTCCTCCCAGTCTCTCATGAAGGATGTAGTATCACCAGTGCTCTGTGGTCGATTTAAAGAACTCCAGCTTTCGTGTCTCTCCTGCTGAGGTGTAACACACATACTGTGCCTGTTTGATGAACTCAAACTAGCATTAGAGCTCGCTCGGGAAAGCTGCAGAGGAGCATTGATCATTCTCCATTTTTTTCCAGTTAATTCAGAATGCGTTATATGGGTTCTATAGTAGAGGTACCGATCTTCGAGCCCAATTGCCCAAACCTGATCGTTTGGAGCTACTGAGACCAGTGCCATTTTCATTTGCATTTCTACCCAGCCTGTCCCGGTTGCCAGTTGCTCACAGATACCACTCATTTCACCTTTGAGACCTTTCCTGAACCAAACACTCCTATCTTGAGTAACTGCCCAGAGTGCATCGCTACCGATGCTCAGTTGGTAGAGTTTTGTATTCTCCGGAGGCTCAACCGTTCTCCAATCATCACCCATTGGATTCTCTCGGGTTATTCCAATCCTAACAAGTGCTCTTCCATCTGTCAGAACACACCATACTAGCCCAGAAGTGCCCACACTTACTTGCGCAACTTCTTGACTGTTTGGAAGTTTTATCGCCGACCAGCGTTGACCTTCAGGGGAAGTTGAAGAGACACCTACACGATACATCAATCGTCCATGTGCCGTTACTGCCCACACTGAAAGAGTAGTAGGGTTACCACCTGGAATCTGGGTTCCACCTATTGCAACATCAATAAATGGTTCCTTTGTTGGATCTTTGTGGAGGGGTGCTATTGCGCACCATGAATTCAAAGCCGAGTAACGACGATAACGAACCCACTTACGACGCCGTACACATGATTTCCATTGCTTTTTAGGGGAGTAAGTTGCAGGAAAATCCACTGCATATGTCCAACCCTAAAAGAGAGTATTCATTAATTTCAGAAGTGATAAAATTCCGAACCAAGATAATGATCTTGGTTGATAAACTTTCAATGCATGACGAAACTGAAGAATGAATCTAACAGATAGACTGATTCAGTAATTGAAAAACAATAGGAACGATTCTACATTTCCTGTTAAATAATTCCGATCATTGGTTTTTTCCACTGATATTATGGATGGAGTTCAAAGACTAGTTATTGAGTAATTCATCCCCGAAAATTTTGGTGTAAATATACATATTGTCAAATACACAAGATTAATTGAAAAATTATTTAAAAACACTGTAAAATTTTGAAAAAATTCCTAGAGGTGATTTTGGTAGCATGAATCCTGTGAGATATTCTATAATTAGGGAATGTTCACTTTTTGAATCAAGAGCTTGGCACGATTCTAAATAATGAATGTTATAAATTGGAAATGACTATGAAAGAAGATCCAAGAAAAACTATCAAATGGTGCATTGTTTGGGAAGAAAGCACTCCAGTGACATGTCTTGTGTTTGAACATATTTGGTTCATATCATTTTGTTTGGGGAATGTACTACCCAGATGGAGATATGAATGTCAAATTTTGGCAAAAAATGTCAAATTCTGATCAAATTTGACGAAGTCTCAAAGAAAAAAATCCGCCATGATTTGACTTCTCTCGTCAAAATACAAGCATTTTTGACTATCAATTGGAATAGTATGTCATGTTTCGTCAAATTTTTCTACAAAAATTCCTGTCATGCTTGACAAATCATGACAGGATGTGTCATTTTTTTTTTATTTTATTGTGTGACATACAATCCTGGTGAATTTTCACATGGGGGAGACCGGGGCCAAGTGAGGTACCTGAGGGAAGGAGAGAGTTTTCAGGGCTCAAAATCTGATCTCATGTCTGTTTTAACCTATGATTTGATTTTTCAATCCATCAAGTCACGTTGATCATGTTGAGCCCATCGGGGTGCCAAATCTTGGCAAAAATTAAAGGAACGTTCTTTTGTACCTCAAACATGAATTAATCATGACCATGACCAAACATGTGTTTTTGCTTCCGAATGGAAGCATTGTAAACGCGATTTTTTTCGATTTCGAGATTTCATCGGAATATGACTCAGAATGATCCAAAACGTCGAGAAATGACATTTTTAGAAAATGTCTGTATGTGTGTGTGTGTGTGTGTGTGTGTGTGTGTGTATGTGTGACAGATATCGGCTCATTGCTCAGCAACGGTAATACTTGGTGAGCCGAAAATTTAACAGTACTTTCCCTCTCCGTGCAAATTACTGTCAGTGAAATTTCAGCGAAATCGGTTGAGTACTTTTCGAGAAAATTCAAATTTTCGAAAAATCGTTTTTTCGACTTTTCTCCGCGAAAAATTGATTCACAGCCCCCACTCTCAGCGATGAAATAGATCTCATTTAAACTCATAATTTTCACTCGGGGTAAATTTTGCTCAGATTTTTCGTTTGCAGATAATTTCAATTACAGTGTTTTTTATCCTGAATTTACTATACACGCTAGCTCAAAAACTATTTGAGTTAGAGACTTCAAATTTCGCCAGTTTGTGCATCTAATGAGTGAAAAGTTTGGTATTGAAATTGGGCAAAATCGCTCCAGTAGTTTCTGAGATATTGTCCAAAAACCATTTTATGAAAAGAGGTTATATCTCGAAAACTATTCAAGCGATTACATCCAAGTTTAGCTTAAAAGATTCATCTCAATAAGCCCCACAAATGGTGAGAATTTCAGATTTTTCAGAAGAAGTCTCTTGTAAGGATGTTCGATAAATTAGTTTTTTCAAAAATCACGGTTTTTCTGAGCTTTCTCCCTAAGAACACTACTATTTTTTATTTCACCATTCAAAAGTAGACAATTTTTTCTACAAGATAGGTACCTTTTCATTCTGACGACATTCAGAAAAAATAGAAATCCTATTTGGAACCCGGACTTCACTTTTTCAGATCTGTCGTAGGATCTTCCATTTATGATTGAAAAATTGTTTTTTTTTGCTTCCGAATGGAAGCATTGTAATCGCGATTTTTTTCGATTTCGAGATTTCATCGGAATATGACTCAGAATGATCCAAAACGTCGAGAAATTACATTTTTAAAATATGTCTGTATGTGTGTGTGTGTGGGTGTGTGTGTGTGCATGTGTGACAGATATCAGTTCATTGCTCAGCAACGGTAATACTTAGTGAGCTGAAAATTTAATAGTACTTTCCCTCCCCATGCAAATTGCTGTCAGTGAAATTTGAGCGAAATCGGTTGAGTACTTTTCGAGAAAACTCAAATTTTTGAAAAATCGTTGTTTTGACTTTTCTCCGCGAAAAATTGATTCACAACCCCCACACTCAGCGATGAAATACATCTCATTTGAACTCACAATTTTCACTCGGGGTAAATTTTGCTCAGATTTTTCGTCTGCAGATAATTTCAATTACAGTGTTTTTCATCCTGAATTTATTATACACGATAGCTCAAAAACTATTTGAGTTAGAGACTTCAAATTTCGCCAGCTTGTGCATCTAAGGAGCGAAAAGTTTGGTATAGAAATTGGGCGAAATCGCTCCAGTAGTTTCTGAGATATTGGCCAAAACCCATTTTATGAAAAGAGGTTGTATCTCGAAAACTATCCAAGCAATTACATCCAAGTTCAGCTTAAAAGATTCATCTCAATGAGCCCCACAAATGGTGATAATTTCAGATTTTTCAGAAGAAGTCTCTTGTAAGGATGTTCGATAAATTAGTTTTTTTAAAAATCACGGTTTTTCTTAGCTTTCTCCCTAAGAACACTACTATTTTTTATTTCACCATTCGAAAGTAGACAATTTTTTCTACAAAATGAGTACCTTTTCATCCTTACGACAATCAGAAAGAATAGAAATCCTATTTGGAAACCGAACGTCAATTTTTGTGTTTCATCATAGGATCTGAATTTTCATCTAATATTGAATTTTTATGTACCATGTGATATTATTGCAATTTAATCGATTATTCTGAGCTGAGATTTGTAGGGATCTATAAGTGCGTATTTCTTGCGAGAATAATGTTATTTTGTGAGCGATTGAAAAGATATTCATTTTTTATAGAGATTCGATTGACTATGGGTAAAATCCCATTCGGAAGCATTTTGCCAATCGAATTGGCAAAATATTAAATGTCACACAAAGAGTGGGGTTTGCAAATAACGCACAAAGGGTGGAACTCCTGCTTGTTCCGTGATCTTTTCGTGATTTTTCATGTGTGCATGGGGTGAGTGATTTTTCACGTGTGGGAGGTTCCATATGGAATGACGAAAAATGAAAATCTCCGTTCTTGATCATGATTAATTGACGTTTAAGGAACACAGCGTTCCTTTCATTTTCGCTAGAACTTTGACCATTCGGGGGAAAAAAATTATTCAATCAATCGGCTTGAAAAATTACAGGGCGTTTACAGGCACACTTTTTGCAATATTTGCAAAATGAGGTTCGATCTTCAAAAAAAAACGAAAAAACGTCATGTGTCAGGGAATTTTGAGATCAATTTTGAGAATGAAAAAGATTTGTTTCGACGAAACAGCACAAGACACTTACAAAGCCCTGATTCAAGTTTACGAAACTGACCATGCGTTCGGTGTAACCGATATCTCGATAACAAATGGTCGTACAGAGCTGAAAAACAATGAAATCAAAGTTAAAGGATTAGACAAAATGACCCCGACACGGTCAAGTCGAGAAAAAATTTCGAAAACTGTGCACCATTTCGGAAAAGCAATTTTTTTTTGCTTTCCTTTCTTCATTTACATTCTTTTTTTTTGCGCCACGACTCATGTCTAAAACGTCATGAAATTAAACACTGGAGCATACGTTGATTGCTTAAAAAAAATGTGTCCCAAAAAGTACCCCGCTTTGCCCAGGTACCCAACTTGAGGCCCATTTCCCTTATGCAATAACAAATGAGGCGTTCAGAAATCATTATTGATAGAAAAAGAAGTGCTCCAAAAAAGTAGGTACCTCACTCTGCCTCGGCTCTCCCTATTTTGACAAAAAAAAAGTCCAACAAATGAAAAAAAATGACAGAATACGACAAATTTTATCATATGAGACTTTTAAACATATCATCACATAATATTTCTGAATTCGTTTTCCGAATTTGTTATTTTCATTGAAAAAATGTCAAACCCTGACAAAATTATAATAAGACAAATTTTAACTGAATCATAGAGAGAACTCATGTCAGAATTTGACATAATCACTCATAAACTGTCATGATCGGACAAATTTCGACATATTCCTTCGGCATTTGTGTCATTCCTTGAATTATCCAAATATACTATAAGATGTCATGTCATGATACGTCATACACCTTGATGAAGAATAAGGGATTGGACATGGCATGGCATGATTCTCGTAGGAACGCTAACAAAAACCGGTATTATTCCTTTATCCCATCTGAATAATATAAAAAATGTGGTAATCCTGTGGAGCACTATCTTTGCACGATCGGATTGACAAAAAACTGGGCTCGCCTGTTTAAATTCATGACTTCTCAAACGATAGTGGGCTTAGGGACTAGTTCTCTACAATGCACAGTCTAGCGGCACGTTCGAAACTACCAATTTCACTCATTTTTCGAAAAATTGTGACATGTTTTGTCATATTTCCCCATTTTATGACTACTAAAATCATGACAGATCATGTTCGAAAGGGTATGATCTTTTAATATGGCTAATCATGACATGAAGTCGTCCTAACAAATGAAGCAACCTCGGAAATATTCGGCTTCCATGTTACAACATGTAAAATTCAGCTTGGGGTCGACTTGGGGAGTTCACGTATGAAACAAGTGTCTAGGAAGTTCCTATAGGACATTCCTGTCGGGAAATCGTATAGCGAAGCGTATACATCTACGTATATGGAATTCGGATATTTCCTACACGATTGGAATTTGTTGTGTTTCTATACGCAATTTAGAGTTTATGCGATTTATATCTATACGAATGAAATCTAATTTGCGTATAGAAACACAACAAATTTCATTCGTATAGGAAATATCCGAATTCCATATACGCAGATGTATACGCTTCGCTATACGATTTTTCTATAGGAATGGTCCTATAGGAACTTCCTATACATGTTACCTCCTTCGGTACTTCGACAATATGTAAATTTGTTGTAATATGTCTTACCGTGACATATTTTGTCATATTCTTACACTTCATGTCCATGACGAATATGACAAATAATGCCTGAAGAATTATAAGATGTTTCATCAGAAAATGTCATTGATTTTCATAATTTGTCAATTCATGAAAAATCAAAACATGTCATAAAATATCAAAAAATAGTGGGATATTTTTGAGAACAAATGACTTTTTTGACATAACATGTCAAAAAAGGAAACATCATGACAGAATTTACCATCACTCTGATAATTTGCATATTTTGCCATTTTTTGTTACATTATAACATTTTCTGTCAGAACATCTGATGCATATTTCCACCAAGGTAGTCTGGGGGAAATACTATAAATCCAGAACCGGTGCCAGGATAAGCAAATGGGAGAAGCACCAATCAGTTATTAATGGTTTTCGAGTAAACTAACTTCAAAATTATGAACCAAATGAGAAAAATATTCCCAGGAAGAACTTCCCTGAAGAAATTTGACTTGTGGAAACAGATTTGAGAATCAAAGTAGTTTACTTTAGCCGGAGATAATCTCCTATTCAACCATACTTCTAGGCATGCATGGAAATTACAGTTTCACAGTGCATTATAACCATTTTAATAACTCAGCAACTTTATTATCTTTTGTGAGAATTCCCTTTCGATAGTTTCTGTTGGAATAAACTTTCAAAGTTTACAATTGTTATTAACTTTTTTTACATTGATTTCTAATGAAATAACTTGTAGATTTGTCATTTAGGTGAACTCAGAACAAAACAGCTGATCAATTATGTTCAAGATAGATATTGAATAATTTCTAGTGGATGAATTGCTTTTATTGTTTTTATGAAAGGTAACATTTCATTCAATAAAATTAATTCCTTGACTCACATCATGATCGAGTGGTTGCCCATCTAGAGTCGTCTCAATATGCCAGTCTCCCTCCCACTGCCACGCCATAGAAGGCAGTTTAACTTTATCTCTTGACCTGTCTACCGTTCCATCGGCGTTTGAAAAATTGTATCTGTCTGTCGGTAAGAGTCTTCCACTGAAACCCTCCAGAGGAAGCCAGCGTTCATTTTCATACGTCTCTTCTTTTATGCGGATGGGTATATCCAAGCCATGGACGTGAACGTATACCTGACGATCACCTCCAATTGCCCACATGAAATGTGGAACTGCTGAGAGACGTTTAAATTCGAGACCCAAGTACATGAATTCACGCCACATGTTGCCAGAGGTTGAAAGTGCAAAAACTCGCCCCTCACTGTTGATTGCATATAAATATGTACTAGGCATTATTTTAGCGGATGTGGCAGGTCTCAATAAATCTGCAATTAGAAAAAGTACAATGAAATTCCGTTTCACCAATAAAAGGGACTAGAAGATTCTCGAATGGACGATTTTGTGATTTAAACTTTGGTAAATGGGCAGAATAGTGCCCACAAAATTTAAGTAATTATCCAAGTCTAATTCGTTGGAAAAAATATGGAATGCGCAAGCGAGGTTTAAACTCACAACCATCAGATGAGATGTCTAGTGCTCTATCACAATTGAGCTATTGCGAGTTCCTGTACTTCCCTTTAAATTTTCGATCAAGATATATGACATAATTTTCGCCACCTCCCTTCCTGAGCTAGATTCAAATAAAATTGAATTAATCTTTATTCTGGGCACTATTATCCACATTCACCGAAAAGGGTCTGTTGAGAGCTTATCGAGACTTTTTCAAAGGTTTTCATACAAGTGAAGCCTATTTTCTTTTCAGTAGCAAATAAAGGGAACTGTTCAGAGAAAATGATTTTTCTATGGAAATGCTTTCAATATTTTCATTTTTTTCGGCTTGAATTTGGTAATTTATCAATTCTGGCTGGAGAAAAATATAGAAAAAGTTAGAAAGTCATCTAAGAAAATCAATCATTGAGCATAACCTAAGAACAGTGGCAGTTTTCGAATCTTTTTTTTCATATGAAGAAACATGGACAAATATTATTCATAAGATGAAAAAACATTGTCTCCATGTTCAAAATGTTGAAACGAATATGTGAAACTATTCACGTTAATGATTATTATCAATAAAAGTAACTAGACTAGACATTCAGATAGCTCAATTATTCCCATACCTTAAAAAAACATGGCAATGATCTTCAACACTTATTCAAAATCAGATTATAATTGAGGAATATCAATAAATATCTTGAAGTTAATGATAAGTGATAAATTGATGGATTTTCTCGAATGATTCGGCAAGGGTGAATATATGATTATTTCCGAACATAATGTGGTGTATCTTTTTTCCAATATTATGAGTTCCAGCTGCTCTCTGACCAAGGTTACTAGATTACCCAGGTTAAGATCAAGGTTACTAGTGTTGTGGAATATATTCAGGGATTTTATTATTTGGGTTCTGTAGCCCGTGGAAGCGCTGAAGCGCTCTGCTCAAAAGTGTGGGAAGTTTGAAATGAATAACTTAATATTAAATTGACACTAACAGTTGATTGCTTTATTAATTAACATAAAATATTCACTCAAATGAAATTCATCGATTACAATTATATTCACTAAGCTCTAATGTTCAATCAGAAATACAACTCGTCACATATTCAACCTATATTTGAATTCACAATTATTCTAATAGAAACTTCACTAATTATTCTGAGATCTCTACTATTTGAAAGTTCGTTCGGAAGTGCTTGTCTGTAAGGCCCTGTTTCACGGCGAGATAATGCCCGTTACTATAATGGCCATTAAGGAAAAATTAAGTTAAATTAAGTTAAGTTAAAGTCGAAAATTTAATGCACGATCATCTTAATTTAGGGGTGGGGGCGAATATGGCGGCGATGAATGTAGGGGAAGTGAATGTTGTGACAGGACTCATAACCTACGAAATTCATTTATCCAATGGAGTGCTTAATATCTTAAGAGGTTAAGTCACCATATTGTGCCTCTACCACCGCCATTTCCCTTCCCCTCCGTCGAATTAAGATAATGGCCATTAACTAATCCGACTTTAACTTCGCTTGAAAATTAGCTAATGGCCATTATCTCGCCGTGAAACAGGGCCTAAAAATTCTATTTTTCCTCCAAGTGTTCGTTCCGTGAGGCCCAATCCTCTAGCTGAGGGAGAGGGGTAGTAGGTTTGCCAATCAGGCGTACTTTCCCAATAAAACGGAGTTTTACGGCTTTTATAACTTTCACGTGTTGAGGCGAACAATAGAAAAGGTAGAGAAAAGACAGAGGGACATTTCTTAGGATTGTAAAAGTCAAACTTTTTACACTTGAAGAAATGCGAAGGATTATTTTTATGGTTTTTACAATTTTCAGCATGCTTGAAATTTGGTGGCCAGATGTTTAATTGCCTTTACTCATCGCGCTTAGGTTGAGGTTCAGAGAAATATTTGCTAAATCGTTCCATTGATTTTCTGGAAAAGTATTCTTGAAATTATTAGAGGGAAAAATTCAAAGTGTTGGGGATTTTAAATGCTGTAAGGATTGGGGAATTTCGGTCACGCGGGGAATTTCCACGTTCACTAGTTACCTACGGAACAATACATACCGCTGATTTCAACTGAAATGAAGCATTGATGAGGATGCAGCTTATGCTGGGCTCCGTTTGCTATTCACTTTTCCCCCAGATTGAGCCCAGCGACGGAATTTAACATTGCGACACTGCTTGTCCCAACCTGGGTATCTAGCAACCCAAGGTTACTAAATACCTAGTAACCTTGTATAGTAACTAGAGATGGGTGGCCGTCACATGACGCGTCACAAAACGGTCATATGACGGTCATGTCATGTCACATCACGGAGTAGTTGTGACCGTGATAGAATTCGGTCACAAAATTTTACTGAATGACGGTCATAAAAGGAAAATAAATTATGACCGTCACAAATTGAAGAAATTTGATGACGGTCATTTTACATATATATGGATGTTTTACCATCAATCATTTTTCATTCCTTGACAAAAGTAAATAAATTTAGAAATGAAAGACTCAATTGAAACCCGTTTGAATTAGAGGATAAAAAATTTATATTGCAATCAAATGTATTGAATAGTTACTGATTTTCAAAATTGACTGAAAAAAATGACCGTCACAAATTAAAGAAATTTAATGACGGTCATTTTACATCTATATAGATTTATTTTACCATCTCATTCATTTTCCATTTCTGGACAAGCATAAATTTAATTGTGGACCGTCATCTTCCATTAAAAATTTTGTGACGTCATGTGACCGTCACAAGACGGTCATTTTTTGGTCATATGACGTCGGTAAAAAAATGACCGTCATTGCCCATCTCTAATAGTAACCTTGCCAATCCTTCATTCAGCATGCTTCATGGCCATGAAAAATTGTTGATCGTTTCGTTTAAAATTCTAACCATAAAAAAAAATCATGCAAAGTCCTACAAATTTTCGAGTTAAAATTGATTTATCACAGTTTTATGATGACGTAAGGAAATTGAGCTACGTTTTTGTAAGTGAAAATCATATTTCGCACGTATTACACTTACATCAGAGAGTCAAAGACGTCTTTGGAATCAGTCGGCCTTTCTATCTTATTTCGGATGGGGGAGTGTATTTACCACTCAATGAAGATATTAGGATCATTAAAGAAAATGAAACTGTCAAGTGAGAATTTCTCCATTTTCTTCAATTTTTTTCTTTCCATTTTTCCACTATTCTGTAATTCCCCGCTGTATTATATTATTTCATGCACTTGGATTCTCAGGGATTCTTTCTTTTATCAGGATGGATCATGGAAGACAGACTGGGTGATGAGAATAAATGGCTTTATCAATTGAGACAGTATGCAATTTTCCCTGGAGTAGCAAATTTGTTTCACTGTTGAAATAAATATCGACATTTTCAGATCGAGTAGAGCTGCCTGGATTGTTGTACCTGAACTGTTTTTTTCCATATATTACTATTCCTCCGAACAGATGAATTTTTTTCTTGCTGTCATTCTTCCATGTATAGAAATTTTCATTGCAGTCACGATGATAAATTCGATAGCAAAAAGTCCATAGACATATGTCACATTATCTACCATCAGTATCTCGTAAAAATGTCATGGATGGTAACCATGGACTGATCGTCCACGGTTTTTCACATATGGCGATTGTCCATGGTGCATTTGTCATGGATACTATTGCAATAGAAATTTCAATACGTGGATCTTTATTCCTTTCAACACAAAAAAAAAAAAATTAATAATAAATGATTATTTTTTCGCTATTAAACTCTTTGTAGAGTTTGCCCAGGATCTGGAATTCCTGATTGTCTGACTGTCTGGCGGGAAATGGGTGTTAAATGTAACGGGAAACCCTTACCAACAATTCAAGTACAAAAGAAATTAGACAAAATAAGTGAACTGTTGAATCCTTCAGGCAATAATGAAATTGTAAATCCTGACAACTCTGCAACTTTGCCAAACGGAGATGATGGAGAAAACATGTATGGTAATACAATTGTCACAAATAAACGATGAAATCTTTTCTCTGCAAATCTCTTAGCTTAATAGCCCTTCATTTAAATTTACAGAATCAGAACTTCAGTGTACAAACATCGTTCTAGACGATTCAGACACAGATACAATACACAAGCACAGGACTGTATCCAAAAATGGTATTTCAGAATTGGATAATATTCCATCCAAAAAACGGAAGAGAGTTCGTAAAAGGAAACCTAGGCAGTCTCCAGAAGATGCAAATACGTTCACAAATCTCTCTTCAACTCCACAGAATGAGGTTTTAGAGTTCAACTCGAATTCTATCTCAACAACTAAACCAAAACACCTGAAATTCAACTGGGAGGCGAATGAAGAACATGAAAGTCCAAAGTATGAAGAGGAAAAAAAAACACAAACTTCTGAAGTCCCTGAATTAAAAACGTTATTGGATCTGAGGAACTCACAATTTCCTATGACGTTTGTGGGACAGAAGTTAAAAAAAAACGATGTTGGAATACAGGAGTATTCTGGGATGAATTCTCGAATCAATGAACAGAAAAATAATTCGATAATAATGGAACAGAATCTTGTTTCACCAGAAAATTCAGTCGAGATCAGCGATTTTTCGCAGATCAATCCGTTGAATTTTCCCGTTTACAATCAGAAACTCATGGCTGGAGATGTAGTAGCATTCAGGGTAACTAACTTCATTTGAAGATCATTCCACTTTTCACACTATATTTGAGATTTATCTTCTATTTATTTACATCGAAAAAAACAGTCGATTCTACGTGATGATTTTTATTACAAGTTTGAAATTGTCTCCATCATTTAACAACTATTTGATTTCAGACTTTAAAAATGGCTGAAGATTATTCCCCAACAGTCTCAGGATATATTGTTGCACGAATTTTATCAGAAGATACACGAAACTCTGATTACACCTTCAAAATTCTCGGTAAGAACAATTATTTTGTACAAATTCAATATGTAACCAACTGATTTTGGGATTCTAGTTGATAGTTCGTATGGAAAAGCGTCAGGGATACTTTTTCGCAATATCTCAAGTATAGAATTTTCCTTTTTTCAATATTGAATACTACTTCATATTTGAGGAGAAATTCCAGCAACTGAACAGAAGAAATGTTTCAGATATCAGGAACTGGTCAAACGAATTCTTTGAATAATTTAGAATACCTGCCTTAGAACCGGAACTTTTTCATAGCGTACATTAAGACAAAATAAAAGTCTAAGATGACTGAACGTTTTAGCATAATTTTTTTGTTAGCGATACGCCGGTAATGCGAGAATACAACTCCATGAATACAGCTTCATGCATAAGAATCAATTTTAATTCCTCTCTTCCCCTGAGCTTCAAAAGAATTCTGGAGTTTTACAATGTACTTCTGATTACTTGAAGGACTCGTTCTGGAAATTGAAGACGTTTGGCACATCTTCTTGTTTTCTTTTTATTCATTGGAATTTGCTTAAGGAAGTTCATCTGGTATGGGATTTATTAGGACGAAAAATTATCACGACTAGCGTAGTGGTTATACGACCAACGTAGTGGTTATATGACTAACGTATTCGTAACCTGTACAGTTGTTATATACTAGAGAAATGCTCCTTCGTCGATCATAATTGTTCATTTGTAGAAAAACGAATTTATAGAAAAGTTTCTTTTGAAGATCAAATAGAAAAAGATGAATCCAGCACATTTTCAGCTAGTTTTGTATGATTCAATATGCAAGCGTAGCATGCATTGCGTTGTTCGGAAAGCATTCTTATTTGATTTAAAAAACCGCGCGGTTCCGACGTTACTGTCATGCGAATAAGACAGAGGTTAACTTCTCGAAAATCAGCATTTTTTGAGACAAATTAATTCATTCTAAAATCACCAAGTATCTGACGCATTTGAGAAAACTCTTAAACTGTTCTTTACACATTTATTTATCCATTAATGATAATTATCGAAGTTCCCCCCCCCCCTAAAAACCTGTTAATTGCCACAAATTTTAAGTTTGTAGACGAAAATCCATAAGGGACCGTGTTAATTGGAAAATCTTCATTTATTAATTGCTCCCGAACAAGATATTCAAAGAGTTTCAACGGGTGACTTTTTAGATTTTCAGAAGTATATTCTAATAATTTTTTCATAATTCTTGGTCTGTTAATTCAGTTACCGGATGAACTCCCTTAAGGAGTTTGGGGAGTAAACTCGAAATGACGGGAAAAAATTGATTTTTTTAACAGGGATGAAACAAGTCGTTTCAAATCACCTCAATTTTTTTCAAATTTTTCATCTAATTATTTACGACGAAAAAAAATGATAACAAATGATAAAGTGACATAACCCAACATTTGAAAAAAATTAATTATAGCTTGAAAATTTATTCTATTATGTCAAAGACCCGTTGAAATACTTCTCAGAATCGTCAATATTATAGGAAAAAAATTTTTGCACTGTTTGTTGCACTAAACAATTAAAGAAAAATAATTTAGTAGAAATAGCTTTCTGAGCTCTATTTTTTTAAATTTATAACTGCTCAGAAAACGATGGAAAAACCAAACAAAAATTAAGATTCGATCACTGAATATTTCTTTAATATTCTGGTGGAATTTCCTCTAAACTGTCTAATTTTTTACGAAGATATTTAATTCAATGTTATGAAAAATCGACGAATTTAGACATTTTTCTTCATCCGTGAATGCAATGCGGCAACGTTGTACCGCATTTATTTGGCGCGTAATTTCAAATGAGCATCCAGAGGTTAAGCGATATACATCAGAAAATTTAGAATAATTTTGAATAAATCAGAATTTTCGAATGAAATCTTTTTCACTTATTAATTTACCGCTCCACCGCTTCATCTTTTTCAATTTCGTTACCCGATCCATTATAAATGTATTGATTTCTACTGAATTATTTAATTATCACATCCCGAAAGTTAGAGAGAGACGAATGCTCTCAGTGCTGTCAACCGGAGAAAAAGGAATAATAATTTGACCACAACGTTGTCGCGGTTATTCTCTCTTTTCGATGTTTTTTGACTTTCAGAAATTGATTGCATTGCTCTATTGCGTTGAATCGTTGATTTAAAGAAAAATTCCCTCATCCTAAAACAATGAAAACATTATTTCGGAACTTTCGGATCATTTTTCAAAAAATCTTTGAAAAATAATTTTTTTAGTGTTTTACGATTGGATCACTGCCGGAGAACAATAGCCTCCCTTGTCCCCTCACACCCGATTTACAATCACTCCCCAAACTCCTTAATACCATGTACACATGGGACTCTCGAAATTTTCTCGCCAATTTCTGCGCTTCCGCTCAACGAACTGGCAATCCGAATGTCGTAGGTTCCGAATTCCACTCCGACATTCCTGACTTTTTTCTGATTCTCCCTAATTTTATTTCCTTCTAGCTTGATTAACCGCCGATACTGCCCTAGTCAGTGATTATAGTATCTCGTTTGAATCATGCGGTGTTTACACACTGGATAGCGTTCTGTGTGAGAGAGGGAGAGAGAGAGAGAGAGAGAGAGAAAGAAAATATGAAAAGCAGTTTTCATAATTTCTCACTAATTACTACTATTACGTGCTCGAGAGTTGCAGTTTCAAGAGCTTAAAATATTTCATATATCATTTTCTATCATTTCTTTTTTTTTTTAATCCAAATCGGAACGGTCAATTTTGTAGCATATGATAAAATGTGCGATTTTCCATAAGGCTCAATATTAGACTTGTGATAAATTGCAAGTGACAATTTCAAGTGTCAATATCTTTTGACTCGTCCTCGCTAGCCCTTCAGGAATTTAACTAGATTATTATCTTTTCACAATCTACGAATGTGCTGAATTTCAGAATTCACGGAACGGTCAATCGTGTACTAGTGGTCCTAGGAAGGTAAGGCAAGGACGACGGGTTTTAAGAACGATTACACAGGGAGTGAGGCAAATGAACGTTTATTACATATTAATAAATACGTCATATTAATAAATATGTAGAAGAAATCCTATCAATTGCAAATAAGATACTGAAGAATATAGTCAGGATTCAAGTGTTATATAATAAAAATTGTTTGACAAATGCAAAACAATTATAATAATTATTATTATTTCAATTCGTTTTCACTCGGAAAATATGATTTTAGTGGAAAAAGCCGAAGGAAGGTCGGTGGAGGAGAAAAAAGCTAGGTCTCCAGCGGAAAAGTTGGATTTACTCGAAATATATTTTTTATTTACTTTTTCGTCATATTTGTGCTTTTCCTTATAACTGTATTTAGAATGATTACAAATCTCTTCTGTAAGTCATCATCATTAAATAATGAATGCCTAAAAAAATATATTCGTGTAGGCAGTCCAAGTAAACTAAATTAGAAAAGCGTGCGTAGCTCCGTGGTACAAAGCGTAGGTTTAGGGATCGTAGGGTCGAGTGTTCAAATCCTTTTTAGGTTAAAATTTTCATATGGAATAAACGGTATTTCATGTCATCAAAGCAATAGGAGAGCGTTTAGGAGGGTAATTTATCTAAAAAAAAGCGTGATGAGTCGAAATTTTTCATTATTTTGAAAAAAAAGCCATTAAAAATTTTGACTCGGGTTGCCAAATCAGGAGCTTAAATGGCCTGCCACCTCATGACCTGAGTTGAACTGCCAAATCATGTCCAGATCCGGCATGCCTTATCCGGGGCCTTGTTGGAAGTCGCGTCACAAACCTTATCAAGACCAGACAAGGCATGCCGGATGATGACCGAAACTCAAATGTGGCATGCCATATCATGCCTGAATTTCCGCCGGACCAAATATCTGGTCGGGTATAGCCAATGCTACTGACCTCTAAGAGAAAGATCAGTTCCGTGTGCACTGTTGTCGCTTTTCTTCCTCATGATCCAGATATTTTATGATCAAAGTAATTTTAATGCCTAATTTATGTCGTACAACTTGAAGTTACCCGGGAAAAAATCGTCATATATGAACATATATGTACATGGGGAGGGCCGGGCAAAACGGAACACCCAAAATTGCGGATGAAAAATTTGAAAAAATAAAAAAAATCCAATAAAGATTCTATTTTTTAAATATTGTATTAATTCGTATTTTCCATCATTCTTGAGTAGGGGAGGCTGAGGGAAATGAGGATATAAAGGATAAACAGATAAACTTTAATTCTGATGTTTCCCATTATGGAAATCGCTCGAAATAAGTGGAAATATTTGCAAAATAAGTTTTTTCTTATAATTCTATTGGAAAGCCGAGGGAATTCCTGAAAGAAATTATGTGCCAGGAATTTTTCATCGCAATCTCTTAAAAATTTGATTCTTTGATCAAGATCCGGAGTCGAAACCTTTCCCATTTCTGAGAAATTTCATGATTTCAGGGATATCACCGGTCTTATTGGTTCTAGCGACCTACCGCTGATCTTAAATGAAAGATGAGCTCATTCTCCATTGATTTATGAGATTCTAATCAAAAATACTCGATTTCTCCAGGCAGATATGGAGCTAAATCTGATTTCCAAACAATGATCTACGAGCAATTGAAAAATCGATGAAAAAAAATTTGAGCCCCATAAATCGATAAAAAAAATGAGCTCACTTCTTATTTAGGGTCAATCATGAGTCGCTATAATTCAATAGAGCTGCAGATATTCTAGAAAACGCAAAAATTAAAAAAAAATGAGAATGAACCTCATGGTCGACACTGGCCAAAAACATTGAATATCGAAAGGAAAAAAATCAAATTTCGGAAGAAAATAAATCAGAAAAATTACTTTGACACTTACTGAATCATCTGACCAATAATTTAATTTCTTCATTTTTTTGATGAGGCCTTTTTTCAGTCGTTGCTATCTTCTTTGGAAGGTCCGAAAGAAGAAAAAAAAGAGTAGATTTAAATTTTGCACCAATGTGTCAACTCCACCGCAGAGCCCTTCCCAGGGTACATTTATTATTTTGAACAGAAATAATTTCTTCAATATCACTATCACTCAGTTATAATTCAAACAATAATTCTCATATCTTCTATTCTTTTCTTCATTGTTATTTCTGTAGAAAATAATGAATGTAACCTGATGAAAACTCTGCATTGGAGTTGAAACATTGGTACAAAAGTCAAACCTCCTCTTTTTCTTCTTTCGGAGCTTCCAAAGAAGATAGTAGTGAGCAAAAAATAATTTTATGATAAAGATTACTGGAACACTTGATTTCTACCTAAAATTATCTCGAATTTTCAATCGGATCATTGAAAAATCCCTATCTCAATCTCTTTTTTTGAAGTGTCCATTTAACCGATTCCCTCCACATCCTGTTTACGGATTTTTGGCACTTTTCTTATTTTCCGCTTAAATTGAACTGTTCCATTTTGCCCACAATGGCAAAATAATAATAATAATTCTATAAAAAATTTTACGTAAAGTTATTTTAGCAAAAAAAACGTGAAAGCAAAGTTGCATCGATCGCTATCAGGCTCGAATTCATTAGGTGTTCCGTTTTGCCCGGCCCTCCCCTATATGGCCATATATGTTCGTATATGGTCATATATGCAAATTGACCGCACATGAACATATATGATCATATATGGACATATATGGGCATATATGTCGATTTTTTCCCGGGTAATGGATGAGAAAGATATTCTGATACTCATTTGATTTCAGAACTCTACAAATGTAGCCTAATGGTTTAATTGAAAAACAATACTTTTCGTGTTCGGGGATTGCGATTCTGCAGGAATACAATAGATTCCCCTGCGTCTTTGAAGGAATTTTTTTATGAATCTATGTAATTTTCTTCCAGATGGTCAAGATCAATTGAAGAATCCCGAAGGCAAATTTTCCCTTCCAACAGATGACCAAATGAAAAACATTGAAGATTTTTCTAATGAGCCTGGAATATACACAATGAAGTCTATGGAATTAATCGAACCTAGGTTAATAAATCGTATAATCCTTTAGAGATCATTTCCTGGAATTTTTCTACATGTTCGAAGAGGCGGCTGGCATTACATAGAAATAGTCCCGTTCAATACAAAGACCTGAAAATTCATGAAGCCTTTGTGATTCAGATCTCATTTTGTGCTAGCTGTACAACGTTCATAAACGCCTAGAATAATCTTCTGATAATGGAAACAACTATTTTCACAACTCGTTTTATTTATACTGTTATTTTTAACACTGTTAGTGAGAACAATATATAAATGTAATTATAGAATTTCATCTACTGCTATGCATATATACAGAGTGTAACAAAACTACAGGTCATCCGTGATATCTCAGATTCATGGATTAATTCTGAATCGAAAAGTCCTCTGGTACTTCTTGATCAGACGTATTGCTGTTGAATTATTCGTGCAGTGGAGATGTCACTCATACGACATATTGCATAGAAAAAGCAATATTTCTTGAGAATCGCAAAATTGAGATTGAATTATAATTTTTTTCATTTTTTTCCACCTCGCCAATAAAATATTTCTCGCCAAGACCCTCGAAATTGACTGAGTTCACACCTTCATTAATTCGACGGGGATGCATCAGATCGAAAATTGTCCGAGGACTTTTCAATTCAGAATTTATCCCTAAATCTGACATATCACGAACGATCTTCAGTTTTGTGACACCTTGTATATATACAGCAGTAAGTGAAACTTCGCACCAACTCTATGTTTTGGGGAATTTAATAATAAATATGAAACTTACATGGAAATTTTCCTTATTTTTTTCTGACCACATTTTTGGATTGTAGCGTCCAGGAGAACTGTGATGTTTTTTTTGGGGGGGGGGGGGGGGGGGGAATTATTCGAAATGGAAGACACCTTTCGTTTCGAATAAAAGAGTGAATAAAAACGATGGTGAATGTGCAGAAAAAAAGGAAAGAGAATTAAGACATTGAGTAAATAATATTCAGTGAGAACCTGAAGTGAAAAAACGTTAAACTAGTTTCATTAATTTGAGAAATTTTCAATAATCGTTTTTGTAAGTATTGAATTTTTATTGAATCCAAATTATTACAGTACAACCCCGCTATTTGCAACTTCACTACTTGCAACTACCCCACTATTTGCAACTTTCGCACCCCGCAGTGTGCAACTTCTGCCCCGCCTACTTGCCTCCACTACTTTCTACCAACGATTGAGAGTGCATTCGTCACTTCCGTGGATCAAAGAGGTTATTTTCAAATATTAGTTTTTTTTTCCAGGTGTCCATTCAAACCATATTTAACCTTGATATCATTTCAAATGATTCATTCTTTCTTTTTCTGAAATTTCGAATGTGCATATTCATTACTGCAGAGTATTTTTACCGTTTTCTTGACGGAATGAAATGCTCCGTAAAATAGAAATGGAATATTTGATCACATACGAATACTTTTGACTGAAATGAAAAATCAATGGTTATGAACTTACATAAGTTTGGAACAACCTTTTTATCGGTTTGATACGATCGAAAATATTTTGAGAGCTAAATTTTTATGGGATCTAGCGCAGATAAGGTAGTTTTAACATTCCTCTTTCATAGGGTAGTGAGAAGCTGACTCATGTATTTCTATCAGAAGCTCACAATTCTGTTGCGAAACAGGATCCCATCCATTTTAATTCAGAAGTGAAGGAATGGGGCTGTGAAAAGTTTGTGTCAAGAAAATGAATAGTGGAGCAAACGGCTACCCGGGAGAAAGAATAAGGCGGGCCCGAGGCAGCCTTTGGCGTTTCCAAATGGCAGCCTAGCAGCGGTTTTATGCCACTTTTCTGGCGGTGAACTGGCGGGATTTGCGCCAAAAGCTGCCTCTATACTGTCTTCTGCATAAAGCACCCAGTGGCAGCAAAAGAACGGTCTTTTGGCAGATGCCACATGCCAGTACCCTGCCTCTATACTGCTGTCTTCATAATGCCATATTCAATTGCTTATTCAATTTTGCTTATCAATGCCTCTAATATAGTGCAAAAAATTCGGGAATTATGTCTATCATGTTCAGTTTTTGACGCTGATCACGCCAATATTTCGGGGCTCGAACTTAGGCTGTTCTGGTTATTGTTCGTTCTGGAGATGTCCACTTAGTCCACGCAGCTATTCTGAAATTTTTGAAAGTGTTTATTGTTATTCTGGTTTATAACTGCCCATTTTTTTTCACGGTAATTGCTCGCGAATAAATTGTGTGTATAATAAATACACCTGAATCATTTCAGAAAGAAGTGTATTTGACTATTTGAAATGAGAAAATAGTCGACTCAATGTTCGTTAATTATTAGAAACTGAAGACTATGAAAAAAAAAATAATAATAAAAGACAAGTAATTGCAGTGATATCGAGTATCATACTATGAAAAAAAATTTTCAAAGCAATTATTTCCTGGTTGAAAAAATTGAATTTCAAAATATTCCGTCAACGTAGTCATAGTAGTATTGAATTTTTTGTCCTATGAATCAATTATTTTGAGAAAAATTGACTGGATCCAAACGATTGGCGTGCGATCAATGGATGTGTGAAAAGAAGTCCTAAGTCCCCCCTGCGGATACGAGATGCGCAGTATCATAAGGAAAATAGCAGGCAGATTACAGGCAGTCTAGTGGCAGATTTCAAGAAGGGCACCCTAATAGCTACAGCAAGGCAGGTTCTTGACACCATGCACAAGCGAGCAAATGGTATCACAAGAGCAAGCTGTATGAAAGGCGGTTTTCTGGCAGCTCAAACGCAGCTCACCGATGCCCTCATCGAAAAACTGTGATCAAGCTGCCAAAAGACTGCCTTTCATGCAATCCGTTCTTGCAATGCCATTTGCACGCTCGTACATGCTGCCATGAACCTGCCTTGCTGCAGTTGTTAGGCTGCCCTTCTTCAAGTCTGCCACGAGACTACCTGTAATGTGCCTGCCATTTTCCTTTCAAATTGGGAATGCTGCCACCTGCTGCCAAAGAACCGCGAGTTGTCCACCGCTTTTGCGACGATCTGCATTCTGTTCGCGTATAAACCGCCTATTGCCCGCCTAAATTTTTCTCTCGGGAATGTCCGGAATGGGCAAACATCCCTTCTGTCGATGAAAAAAATGGGAAAACATGAAAAAAGTACAAACGTATAGAAACTGAAAAAGGGAAAATGGAAGGAACATCCCACCATCAAACATTATTTTCTTGGAAACCCCAATCGAAAAATATATATCATTTTATGTAGGTAATTATATATGTCAGGGCACAAGATATATTTTTTATATTGAGAGTATAATAACTATATAAAAATGTTATCTATAGCTGTCATATTCACTGTTTGGGTTTTGATGATTTTACCTGTAACATGTTGTAGCCGAATTGGTTAATTGAGTGGACTGTATATTGTATTAATTGAAATAGATGAATGCCCCCAAAATAGCACCGACGCTGGTCTAAAATCTGGACAGGTATGTTCTAAATAACGAAACTGCTTTTCACATAAATTAGATTTAATTTAACACTTTGTTCTTTCGATAAAATACATAGATTTTGGATAACTGAATTGCCCGAACCGTTAGATATGTACGGAGTAATTAACATTGATTATCAACCGATACCAAAAGCAATAGATGAAAAACTGTTAAATTGATAGAAAACCACGTTTGCACTTTGCCAAACTCTGATGAAGAGTGCCCCGTTGTGCGTGAGCTATACAATTGCTTTTTCACAGTTGACCCACGCGAAGATGACCGAGTTTACTTGATGTGACTCGACTGTGCCTCGGACCTTTTCTCCAGACTTTTCAAGAAAAGTCTGAACATTCACAAATTTTATAAAGCACTATACATAAAAGTTAGAATAGTCATATAATAGGAATACATATAGCATATATGATCGAATTTTATAAATTCGGATACATTGTTGGTTTGTAACAATATAAACGTAATACGTAATTTTTTGTATGACTATCATCTATCCTACATTATATATTCATGTAGGTAATATGCATTTGTGTATATATATTCGAATATCTGGGGTGTTACAAAACTGAAGGTCGTCTCGATATGTCAGGTTTAGGCATAAATTCTGAATCGAGAAGTCTTCTGACACATTTTAATCTGATGTATCCCTGTTGAATTAATGAAGTATAAACTCAGCCAATTCCGAGGGTCTGACGAGGAATATCGAATTGATGAGGTAAAAGAAATGGAAAAAATCATAATTCAATCTCAAATTTGGCAATTTTCAAGAAGTATTGATTTTTTTCTATGCGATGCGTCGTATTAGAGACGTCTCCTTCGCACGAATAATTCAACAAGAATACGTTTGATCAAAAAGTACCAGAGATGTTTCCGATTCGGAATTCACCCCTGAATCTAACGTATGATGGATGACCTCTTGTTTTGTTACATCCTGTATAATGATATGAATATGAGATATATTTGAAAAGAGCATGGGAGGGATTAGTTTTATATATGTGAATCTATGTTCCCCTGACGCTACATATAAAGGTTAAGTACAATTTTTTGTACCGAGAGAGTAAAGAACCACGTTTCCGACCGAGCGAAGCGAGGGAGATTTTCGATATCAATGGATTCATGCACTGAGAAGAAAGAAAGGAATAAGAACTATTGAATATTTGTTTCATTGATCCTTAGTAAATATGTTTTTGAAGTAATTGAAAAAGCTGTTCAATTTATTAAATTTTGTTCATCTTAATAACTCAACTATTTGAATTGACTAAATTTCATTCATTCATATGAATCGACTGTTTGAATATACTCGATATTTGGCTGGGAACAATGACGTCACCGAAGTGATGCAGTGGCTTCACCGGAGAATCATACAACTGATCGGTTCAGCTTAAGACACGCCTCTTTTCTCACGGATCCAGTCTGAGGAATAGTACATTACGCACCTAGAGCGGAAAAAAGTTCTGTCGATCATGTATCTAATATATATTTTGAAACATACTATTTGAATATGCTGAGTGTACATCATATATAACTAAAGTATACTTAGGATGGCTGAAATTGGCCCATTTCAGATATCTCATGCTGTATTATTATATTTAAATTATATTAGTTATATACGGACAGTATATTCAACATATTCAACATATATTGCACGTTTACTAAGAAAATATATAATTCACTCCAGCAAATATGTCGGAAATATATTTATTTTATTCTTATTTATTCCATGTGTATGACCTCTTGGCCTTTTACAGTTGTTTTCCCCCCGGTGTACCGCATTCGTCGAAGGACGAGAGAAAACCTAATTTATTTTTGAGGACAACCTGCCCAGGTACAGTCGTCGATTGCGAAACTCCCGCTCGGTTAAGTGAACTTGTGGAATTAGAGCTTCTTTCAAATTTTTGGCTTCCCCTCGCCGGGATTCGAACCAAGGATATCTGCGTGCCCAACCCCCCGCTCTAACCACAGAGCCACTGCCATCGGATACTATATCTAAAATATAAAATATTCATGTTCCATCCACATAATGATAAATATCATATGCATGATGGATGTATAGGATACGGAACTTCATCCATTTCTAAAGCCGGAAAACAAGTCTCACGTGTATTTTTCCCGATTTTTTTAGAGAATTCGATATTTTTCGGCATTTTTGAGGGGCAAAAGCTTTTCCTTCTTCAAAACTTTTGAGTTTTTTGCAAATATCTCGGGTTCTGTTAGTCGTGGCAATATGGGGTTGGCCTGGAATGGAAGGTGAGCTCTTTTCCCATCGATTCATGGACTTTTTAATTCAAAGATATCCAATCAATGTGAATAAGCATATAAGTTGTACAAGAATATATGCGACAAATATATGTACATTTATTCGGATATATGAATATCCATTCACATATCGATTTGTCATGTGGACATATAATTTCATTGCATGAAATGTATACATTTTGAATATTTTGAGTATATAAAAATGGAATTCCCTTTATATCAGAATATATTTTTCCAATATATCAATTATATATCAAATCCCTCGGAGCTGAGATTGATATGGTTAGGTGTTCATATATGAATTTTATAACGGTCATATATTCAAAATATATCAGTTGAGGCTATAGTTGAACGAACTCTGAATTCATATACATATATGACGTGATATATAAGCATTTATATGATGCATATAATAGTTATATACGTTGAAATATATCACTCACAGCTGAAAACGACCATTATATGATATAAATAATATGTATGAACATTTATATGATTCTTATAATAATCATATATGACATATATATTTGGTGACTAAAATATATCGACATATATTCTGACACATATAAAGAAATATATTTTTTTCCATGGGGGTATTTCATGGGAAGACAAGCAGGGGTCCGATTCTCTATACGATACTTGAAAATCCTAGGAGTATTCTCAAATTTAATTCTCTGCCAATGCAATAGGCAGAAAGCTTCCAAATGGAATTTTCATTGATAAAAATATGATGGAAATCTACTCATTCAGAGAGTATTGCAAATCTTCAACTCAACTCAGAATATGAAATCTAAGGCTAAATATAATAACTTTCCTTCGAATAATGTCATTTGATACAGGAAAATTCAATATTGGGCGAAACCTAATATCTTATGAATCAACTTGAAAACCGAAAAATTAAGGTTCAGGTTGTAAGTAATACTTCAGTTTCTTCTTATCATCGGATTCACATAGAAATGTGAAAAATTTTACTCTATATATTCTCCAACTACTCTTTCTTCGGGGTCCTCGGAGTGAGAAAAAATCTAAATAACTCTAGAGATTCTCACTTATCATATCAGTCCTAGTGCATATGAACATGTCTATCTACAGGACTCACAAGCAGAATTCACTAACAGAATACGCATGCTCGAGAGCGGCGTCGCCGGCTGTAGGAAAGAAAATACCCAAACTGTTTTCACCGACGCCCCAACTGGCCAGTCGTCATCACGTACTTTGTGGTTCATTTCGTGACAGCTTTCAATATGGGAGATCTTTTTCAATATATTTTTCATACAAACAAAAGAGAAGTGTTAAGCTGAATTAGTTTCTTTTGATGGTAATTCTCAAGAAGGTGTTGAAGTGGAAATTCGAAATTTGAGAACGTGAACTTTGAAACGTTTTTCGACAAAGGAAAAGAGGGGAGGAAAATACTTGTGTTTTTTTCACAACTGTGATCTCATGCCAACCAGGAGACGTTACGCAGCCTTACAGTGTCAAGCGTCACCAGCTTTGAGCATCACCTGAAGGTAAAGGATATTCTCTTATGTGAAAAGAGAATCAATTGAAAAAATTTTGTGACTTCACTGTTTATTGAGTTGATATCTGATACTGATTTCGAAAATGGTCTGTTGAGCTGAGCAATCTGATTCCTAGTAGAAAATCCAATTCACCAGTCCATTTTGCTCCTATACTCTCAGAAAAAGAAACTAAAATGAATTTTCTAATAGTAGTAAGAAGACCGATACATGATTTCAGAACTATACAGAGAAAAAAATGACTCTCAAATAATAATGGAGATTCTGATTTCTCCGACTTTTATCGGAAAGCTGAAAAGATGAGGTTTTTGTGATTCAACCTTCTCAGATACGGAGGAAAGGAGTAAATTACAAATCATCACTTGGAATTATATTTCAAACCTCTAAAAGTCATTGAGTTGAAATTAATTATTGTGAAATATTCAATTGCCAAAATTGCCTACTCTTGTTAGAAAAATTCCTAGAAACGAGAAAATCCATCAATATAACTATGTTTGAAACTTAGGCTTCCGAATGGAAGCATTGTAATCGCGATTTTTTTTATTTCGACATTTCATCGGAATATGACTCAGAATGTTCCAAAATGCCGATTCCAAAAACTGTCTGTATGTGTGTGTGTGTGTGTATCTGTGACAGATATAAGTCCATTACTCTGGAACGGTAATACTTGGTGATCTGAACATTTAACAGTATTTTCCTTTCTTATGCAGCATGCTGTCAGTGGAATTCGAGCGGAATCGGTTGAGTACTTTTCTAGAAGAATCGAATTTTCGAAAAATCGTTTTGTCGATTTTTCTCTACCAAAAATTGATTCACAGCCCCCACTTTGAGTGATGCCATTTATCCCATTTGAACTCACAACAATTCTTACTCGGGGTAAATTTGGTTGCGATTTTCGTTTGTAGATAATTTCAATCATAAAGTTTTTTATTCTGGATTTTGTCGCCACAATAGCTCAGAAAATATTTGAGTTAGAGACTTCAAATTTTGTCAGTTTGTACATCTGATAAACGAAAAGTTTTGTATTGGAATTGGGTGGAATTGCTCCAGTAATTTTTGAGATATTGGCGAAAAAACAGTTCATGAAAAGAGGTTACATCTCCAAAACTATCCAAGCAATTACATTCGAGTTTAATCTAGAAGATTCATCTCAATAAGCCCCACAAATGGTGATTATTTCAGATTATTCAGAAGAAGAAAAATCACGGTTTTTCTCTTGTTTCTTTCTCTAGGAACACTACTATTTTCCATTTTACCATCCGAAAATAGACGACTTTTTCTACGTAATAAGCACATTTCGATTCTGATGACAATCAGAAAGAATAGAAATCCTATTTGAAACTTGAACTTCAATTTTTAAATTCCATCGTAGAATCTGGATTTTCAGCTGATGTCGAATTTCCATGAATAATATGACATTATTGTAATTCAATCGATTATTTTGAGCTGAGATTTCAAGTTCTAAGTTGACTTCAAGTACCGCAGATGGAATCCTGAGCAGATCGATACAGTCTGGAGCAATATTTGTAGGAATATATAGGTGTGTATTTGTTGCAAAAATAATGTTATTTTTCGAGCAATGGAAAAAATGAATGGCCATTCGATTCATTATGGGTAAAATTCCATTCGGAAGCATTTCGCCAATTGAATTGGCAAAATATTAAATGTTGCACAGGGAGTGATGTGTGCAAATATCGCACAGAGAGTAGAACTCCTGCTTGTTTCCGCTTGTAGAATACATTTTTTTAATTTGAATCAAGCTATCCACATACAGTGTTCTCAACACGTCTTTTTCAGCATGATTATTCTCATACATCATCAATTTTCGGTCAGTTAAATGAGTGCTGAACTTGGGTCGCGGTATCATTCGCCGACGAAAGGAAAACTGCCTCTAAAATAATTTTTTTTTGTACTTAGTTAAATGAATTTTCTTGGCGTATTTCGATTGTCTCGGGGTCAGTCACGCAGTGAGAAACCAAAACAACGTCCTAATTGAAATTTTCAGGAAATCACAACCAACTTTTTCCAGCGAAGCATAACTCATAAAACAAAAAAAAATGAAAACTACAGAATTGAGATTATCACCACGTTTTGCATTACCCAAGGCCACGATCGGGATGTAGTTGTGTATAGGCTTCAAAAGAACCTACACAACCTATCCTATTTGCAACACTCGGGATTTAGCTGAAGAATTTTATTGACAAAACCACCGCCCACCTTCTTTGGACTGTAAAAATTTAATTTTTAATTTATTATAAAAAACATTACTTTGTGCACTTAGTGCATTGAAAATGCACTTTTGTCCTAGTCAATAACTCGAATGCTTTGCGTGGAATAATATCAACCAATTCTTTTTATCATACATATTCGAGAAGAAAAAAAAATTAAATTAAATTGAAAAAATACACTTATAACTTCAATTCAGATTCAGAAAATTTCGAAAATACTCATTTGGAATTATAAAGCCAATGGTATTCCGTGGAGACAATCCACTTTTTCCTTCATCAAGCAGAACTAAACAGAGTTAACTAACACAGCATCACCAAAAAACTCACTGGTCAGGATAACGTTCAATTGGTTTTTCATGCCAAAAATGCCCCACTCCAAAACCCTTGGTCTGTGTCTTACCTATGTAAATGTCTTCAGCTCACTTTATTACGCAAAATAATCGATAATTTTCGCTTGTTGCTTTTCACCCCACACCACGTGCCCTCTCTCGTGACAATTCAAAACATTGAAATAAACTGGTAAAATCTGACTATTTCTCACGTGTAAAGTTAAATATTTTCAACTATTTTGGTTTAATATGATTTACTATGCTATAAAATACGATAAATGACTGGAAAAAGTTCAATTATTGGAAAAATGTCGAAACAAGTTAATTTTTTGAAAAAGGCACATCTCCTCTACAAAAGCCAGAAAATTTGATTTTTCTATTAATACGAAAATAAGTAATTTGTGCATATTGTGCAATATTAATCTGAAGTTGCATTTTCCAAAAAAATCTTACCCAGTGATGGCAACCCACTTTTAATACAAAATACACAGTTTTGATGTTTCACTGTAGACAACCGGAATGATACTGACCTACAGAAGGTTCAAGTGGTTGATTTACCAAATTTAGCATTTGTCTAAGACCACTGGTCTTTGTTTATCATTGTGTTTTCACACCAACTGTCTTTGTCAGGAAGATATCGATTATTTCATGACTGCCTTACCTCTCATCAGGCCCCCTCGCCTCTCCTCTCACTCAATCAAAACATTGAACTGTACTCTATTGAATTTATTATTTTTCTACATTACTATGAAATAAAATTTCAGTAAAGTTTGAGCGTTCTATTCATTGAGTTGTTGAACGCAATGAATTAATTCAAGTTTTTTGACTCAAAATGAACAACTGAATTTATTTTGCAAAAAAATTATGAAATGAAAATTTTCAGAAACCAAACTCAATGCGAGCCTAGAATAGGGGCACTGAGCACAGCGGACGAAAAAAATAGTAAAGAAAACACTAAAAACATTAATTTTCAGTTGGCAGAGATATACTGCAGAATTACCAAAATTTGTCATATCTCAATAAATAATGTCACATTGTCCAGTAACAATCCCAGACTGAAAATGCAGGGGACCAATATGGGAGGCAATTTTGGGGTTTCTATCTTAAGGTACTTCCGCGGCAAGTAAAGGGGAATAGATCCGAATGTGCCACAGATTTGAAACTTTGAGGATATATTCTTCTCATAAGTAGAAATATATCCTGAAAGTTTCATAACGATCGACCACGTAGTTTTTTTAAATTAATTATCAAAATGATTAATTCACAGAGGCCCTAATCACACGTACTTTTCAATAAATTTTCAAAAATCATTTACAATGTGCTGCAGTCTTATCCGCTCGCGAAATCGTTTCCTATATTATTTATAAATATAACTTGATAATTTTTTTGATATTTTACCACGTAATTATTGAGAAATATCAATTAATCCATAAAATAATTATGAGGATATGGTGAAATGGTGGTGACATACGGCAACGTTGGGAGAACATCCGAGCGCTGCGGTGGCGGGCGATTCAAATATCCAAAAGGAATATATTTTTACAAAAGGTTGAACTATTCATAATATCATTTGAAACAGTTGATTTTTTGTTTTTTCGTTAGTAAATCGCCCCCTATATCGCACTCTTGAACTCCCGGCACTTTCCATTTTCTTTTTTATTCAATTTTCAGCACACAACTGTCTTAACCTCTCTAACTCACTTTCCCCGCCAAATTCCATCTATCACTATACTGTTGAACTTCTACAGTATAGTACTGGATAAATCGAGAGACAATTGTACCAACCCCAACGGACGGAATGGCGTTGTTACCAAGAATATTCGAAAATTTTTAATTCATGTATAAATTAATATAAATTATTTCAAACACTGATAAAAATTATTCAAGTGTTGAAATAGCATGAAAAATGAAAATGAAAGGAATGCAAACGTTTTGGAGTAAATTAGGAACGGTTTTAATTTTCATATTTTTTTTTCGCACGATGCAGTGAACTGTCGGTCCCTTTGATGTTCATCCCCACCTCGCGCCGACAACTTACTGCGGAAGTTGCTTAATTGTTCTGGTTGTTGTGGAAGCAACATCATTTTGCATCGAAAGCTAGAAAAAAAAACACAAATATAAAACCAAGTATTGGAAAAATCTGGAAAAATTCGGGCAATCACAGAATATGATATTAAATGTCATGAATTCAAATGAATGAAAAAAAATGTCATGAATCAATCTGAATAGAATCACTTGAGGACTTATTCTGAGATTTGAGATAATTCGCAGAAGTGAAATCTTGAAAGAATCCCAATATTTAAAAATAGCGTTCAATTAATATTACTCAGTAATAATACCGAGCCGTACATTGGCATGACCAATATACAGTCGAGTCGCGTTATGAGTCCGCTCGTTATGAGCCCGTCAACCAGGACTTGCCCAGAAGACCTTCCCCCTCCAGATGGTGGAGAAAAAAATTAATTTCAGTGTCTCGCTATGAGACCGCATTGATATTAGCATGAATTCAACGTTCAGTTATCATATAAATGCTATTTACTTTAAAATTTAGGTAGAAAAATAACATTTATAATCAAAGATGATCAGTACTATTAAAATAATAGTAATAGTGATGATGATAAGTAATACAATAATCAATTAGTTTTCATCATACGGGCTGTATACTGTAAAAAATAACCACTGTAGTCAACCGGACTCATAACGCGATACTGGAAAAAATCACGTACACACTTACACGCTTAGAAAGTAGGGGAAGTTCAATTTACGAACGTTGCCTGTACTGAAAGGGTTGGGGGCACACGAATTCTTAGAATTATATTCTCCTACACCCCCGTATGCGGGTTCATAACGCGACTCGACTGTATAAGAAAAATTCGAAGCTCCTATCGTTCCCAATCGATTTTAATCGAGATTTTTTATTGGAAAAAAGAAATTCTTCATGCAAAATTAAAAAAGGCGAAATGACTCAAAACCTAATGACAAGGAAAATGTGAGAGAATTCACACAGCTAGATACTATGATATCTAATGTGATTTCTCAATCTGGATGAAATCGATACAGAAATGATTCTAAATTTTTTAAATATGGAAAAATTCGAATTTTCGAAGAATCACTCACATCTTGAAAAATGTTTTTCCAATATTGTCTAATAACAATCCCAAACCGTAGATTCAGAAGACCAATATATGAGCCGAATTTTGAGTTCCTATCTCAACTATTCTGGTTGTTATAGAAGCCACGTCATTTTTCAGGAAAAATTATAAAAATAGGGTGCGTGGTATCCACGCGCGGCAGAAGTGAAACTTCGTGCTCATTATGTATAGGTAGAGATAAGCTATCCGTATTTTTTTAGTGAACAATTGATAATAATTGACAATAGTAAGGATATGGGAATGATCTGAGCGAAAAATAGCCAAATTTACAGCTCTGCACATTTAGTTGTGTAATTAACAAATACTCAAATTCTCAAAGTGTATACTCTGAGAATTTGAGTATCTGCCTATATTTTTATAGTATATTGGTTATCTATTCTCTACCAAATTATAATTTTTTTCATAATTATGAAGTATTTAGACAAATAAATTTCTTTGAATCATATTTTTTTGTAAATATCTCCGAAATTGATCGAGGTAGAGCGATTTTGCTTCAATCCTTTCTTATAGCTCTCAAATCTCTCTACAAAGATGGATCCGTGCAAAATTGCTTTATCTTGCTTAGATTCCGAGATATTCGAAGAATATTAATGATAAAATGAAATCAATTTGTCTACAAACTTCATATTCTTTTGTTTTTAACATCCGCTTTTTCGAAAATATCTTATAAATTAAGCGACTTCCCAGGTAGGAAGCGCCGAGGCTGACGACGAGTACAGGTGCGATGTGCCAGGCTTGTTCTTGTCATCAAATTGATGCTGAGATTATGAGTTTTTATTCCTTCATTTGCAAAATTCAACCTAGGCTGGAATCAGCCTCAATTGAGGATTCCTCTACAAAGGCTTCATTCGGAAGGCTGGACGAGTCTTGAGCCAGCCTTCATTCATTAGATAGGCAGTTTCGGTAATTCACTAGTTTCACTCTGCCAAATATTACAAGATTTTTCAATAATTTTACCAAACTTTTTGAATTTAATTGATGTGTTTTGATGCAGCAGAGGCCAGTGACAAGATTTTAAGGCAGACAGACCAAATCCTAATTGAATTTTTACCTAAAACAACTAACTTTTTTTGGAAGTCACTGACCAATTGAACCAAACAAAAAACTATAAATGTAATTGAGATTATCACCACGTTTCGCGTAACCCGAGGCCACGACGAGGACGTAGTAGTGCGTAGGCTTCGAAAAGGAACCTATCACGACCCATCCTATAAACGACACTCGGGATTTTTAGATGAAGAGTGTATTGACAACAAACTCTGCCCACCTCCATTGGGCATAGAAATTTAATTTTTATATCACGTATGAAAAAAGTGTGTAGGAAGTTCCTATGGGACATTCCTATAGGAAAATCGTATAGCGAAGCGTATACATCTGCGTAAATGGAATTCGGATATTTTCTATACGATTGGAATTTGTTGTGTTTCTATATGCAAATTAGAGTTTCTACGAATCATTTCTATGCGGATGAAATCTAATTTGCGTATAGAAACACAACGAATTCCATTCGTATAGGAAATATCCGAATTCCATATACGCAGATGTATATGCTTCGCTACACGATTTTCCTATAGAAATGTCCCATAGGAACTTCCTATACACTTTTTTCATACGTGATTACTCGGAAAACAAGTACTTTGTGCACAATGTGCTTTTAAATGTACTTTTTCCTCTTTTGTTAATAATTTATACACTTCGCGTGGAACAATTTCAATATAAAGTATCACATTAAAATTGGAATGAAAAAAAACGACAAAAAAACCTTCAATAAATTTAATACGGATTGCATGAAAATTCGAAATACTCATCTGAAATTTGGATTTACCAAGAAAAAATACTAGCAGTGGTGGCAACTAACTTTTAATACAAAACACACAGTTTTGATGTTTCACTGCAGACGACCAAAATCGGACTGGCCTAGAAAAGGCTCATGTGGTTGAATTACCAAATTTTCATAAGAGCATTGGTCTCTGTTCATCATTGTGTTTTCACACCAACTGTCTTTGTAAGGAAGAAATCGATTATTTCATACTTGCCTCACTTCTCACCCTGTCCCCTCTCCTCTTCGATCACAACATTAAACTCTATTCTATTGAATTTATTATTTTGTTTCCAAATAACTGTGAAATGAAATCTAATAAAGTTTGAATGTTATATTCACTGAGTTGTTGAACTCAATGAATTAATTCAAGTTTTTTGGCTCGAAATTAACAAACCAACTTATTTTGCAAGAAGAATCATAAAATGAAAACTTTTCAACAACCGAACTCGATGCGAGCCTAGAAAAGGCGCAGTGAGCACGGCGGACGGAAAAAAAATTGAAAGAAAACATTAAAAACACGGTAACACGTCATAATAACACGTAACAGTAATATTACATGCAAAAATGACACGATAAAATATCACAATCATAAACATTACATGCAAAAATAACACACAACAAAAATATTTCTGGTAGAAACATTTGTAATTTATTAATCGCTTTAAAATTGATGGAATTTATTGCTTGGAAATTCAGATGAGAAATCCTAAAAACAAAAAGACGTAATTCTAGAAATTCTCATGAGACAAGAAAATTATACAAAGAGGAGTAAGTACGGGGATACGTCCTTTTCACTATAACATTAACAATTATACAGCGTTCAAAAAGAAAATAACAAAGAAGCGTAAGTGTGGAGATACATTCCTTTCATTTTAAGATTGGTAGTTACGCCAATTGGTTATTCAAATTTCCAATCACCCAAATAATGTTCAAGAAACCATAAATAACAATTTGGAGTGATAAGAGGACATACGCCCCTTTGACACCACAATTTCGTATTTTTGGCACTTACGCACCTTTCACTCCAAGGCGACGATATTTTGGATTAAAGTGAAATAATAAAATAATATATAAATATATATGAAATGAAACAAAATGATGAAATAATGGGGAATTACTTCATTGAATGTGAATGATTGATGATACGTATTGTTGAAAAAAATAATATAATATAACTTATCAAATAAGAATTTTCATTTGCTGAATTGAATTTTCATTTGGTGTGGTGAAGAACTAAATATCGATGCTGTATCTCATTCTCGTCTTGGAAGTTCCCTGTAGGTTGAATGTATTGTCACGTATTTTTAATCCACGGTAATTAAATAATCTCGTGAAACTCAAAATAAATCAAAATATTCAAAAACCAAATAAATTCAAAATAACGTTAATTGTTGGGCGCCAGGACGACCTTTCGGCCGAAAATATAATTCCAAAACAAAAAAAAAAATCAAATGAACCAAAATAATTCCCAGGTGAATGTCCAACTAGTCAGTAACAAAAGAATCCAAAATTCTAATGACCGCGGAGGCGGCTGGGTTCTCAACTTCACCTGTGAAGTTTAGAACTAGGAATACAGATTTCAGAAATTAAAAAAAAATCATTTAAAATTCATTGATATAATTAGAGCAATAATGTTTCTTTCAAAATTTTTGCTCAATAAAAAAAATCAATAATAAATGGAACAATTGTTACTGAATTACAAAATTCTTCAGAAAAAAAATAAATATTGTCGTTATAAAAAAAATCATCCACAGAAGAAAAATAAAATCATCGAAGATTCGATACAATGAAAAATAAATATCCGAAAATATTCCGGATTGACTCAAAAGTCCATAAAGTTATTTGAACAACACGACATAACATAATTACCACGAACAAATTTGAAACGTCGTTAAAATCGAATGATCAGTCAAAAAAAATTAAGTCAAATATTTGAATCATTCTCAATACTCTGTGTGGAAGCACCTTCAGCTTCGAGAATTTTTATGAGCGTTGTCCGCGACAATCCGTTCAGGCGAGCCCCCAAAAAAAAAAAACGATCGATGAATTGAATTTTTAATTATATTGAATGATTTGTATTTGTCAAGAATTTAGGGTTTCGAACAAAATCGTTCTATCTCGTTTAATTTCTGAAATTATATTATTTATTTATTTCACTGCCGTTTGATACATAGTACCACTTGGGCAGGGGGAACCAGTTTACATTCGAGATTAAAAACAATTAAACTTGAATATATAAAATTTAATACAAAGAAGCTCCTGATGGGAGCAAGAATATACGTATCACAGCATATAGTTTCTTATTTCCTTTTGAAAACCTTAATGAAATTTCCTCTAAATTAAAACTTTTCATTAACTTTGTTTTTGTGTTCAGATAAATTAGTTTTTCGGGATTTTCTCAGCAGCATAAGCGGGTGTAAAATATCAGAGTGGAGCTAGTCATTTAATTCAGTAGCTCGCAGTTGGAAGCATTTCTTCACGCAACAATAAAGAGTTCGTATGTCCTTATATGCGTTGCTATTTAGAAACGCAGCAAGACCAGATGAGTAGAATGAGCAGGAATCATTGATGTAGTTGGGGAGATAATGTTCTCTTAGCGGGGAATAGAAGGGACAACGGACAAGAATGTGTGAAAAGTCCTCAGGGAGTTAGAGATGACAGAGAGTGCAATTTTCTGTAGGATTTATTTGGTATAGGAGACCGTCGATGATGATTCTTCTGGTGTGAATGTTTGAAGTTGTCAGCGGGCCTTGATTCTCAGAAAATTCATACAGCAACTCGATGGATAAAATGAGCCAAAGTCATCCAGAGGGTGTCTGGCTAGTCTGAACTGGATTGATTCTGAAGTGCAGTAACGCTGGTAGTCTTCTATCTTGCACCAGACCTCAAAATTCTCCAGAATAGTAGGGACTCTGGTTGACCACCACTCCGGGGATAGGTTTGCCCATAAGTCCTCACAGTCGACAACCCTCAGGCATTCTTTTAACTGCAGAATCCAATTATATTTCAGGTTTGAGCGGATTGTTTCCGGAGAGATGTTGTCTGCGAGCGTCAACTGTCTTTCCAGGCAGGCTCTTGGCAGGCGTTCTTTGTCCATTTTCAGGATTTTGAGAACTCATCTTAGCGCTTGTTTGATCACTTCATATTTGATATGGGTGATCCCAGTCTCTAGCCTGATTAGGTAACCGGGGGCGTTTTTTGGTAGATGGAAGACTCTCTTTAGAAAGTCCAATTGGGCTGTTTCCAGCGAGTCAAGTTCCAGTAATCCCCAAAGTGAAGCAGTGTACAAGAGAGTAGAACTCACTACGCTGGTGTAGAGTTCATGGATACCATCCTAAGAGTCTGCCTTCACTCTTGCGAGGAGTTTGAGAGCATTAGAGGAGGCCGCTTTCGTTTTTCGGATTGAGTCTTTTACAGCAGCTGTGCCGGTTGTAGTGGAGGAGAATTTTACTCCCAAATAATCATAATTGGGGAAAATCTCAATTGGTGAGCCCATGAAGGTGGGCGGAGTTTATTGTCAATATATTCTTCATCTAAAATCCCGAGTGTCGTTCATAGGATGGGTCGTGATAGGTTCCTTTTCGAGGCCTATGCACCACTACGTCCTCGTCGTGGCCTTGGGTTACGCCAAACGTGGTGATAATCTCAATTTCCATTTATTGTTTTTTTTTGGTTCAATTGGTTAGTGACTTCCAGAAAAAGTTAGTTGTTTTGGAAAAAATTTAATTAGGATTTTGTCTGTCTGCTTTGAAATCTTGCCACTGGCCTCTGCTACATCAAGACACATCAATTTAAATTAAAAACTTGGTAAAATTATTGGAAAATTTTGGAATATTTGGCAGAGTGAAACTGACAGATTACCGACATTCTTTTATAGCCGGTATAATTTTTTTTCATTCCGGTTCTTTTTTCCCTACCTTCATTCACTTCTTATTGCCCTGATTATATCATATTATTCGCATTACTATTAGACACACCATAGGCTCATGAAAGATGATTTCGGAAAAAATTTCTCACCCTCACTTGGCTCAGGATGAAATTTAATTGTATTGAGTTTTTGCTACCCTAGTTGTGTAATGTACTAATCTTCATTATGAATATATTTGGAGAATGTTCAGTTGATGGTAAGTTACTGACGGAGAAAAGCTGCAATCTTTTGATGTTAGTCCAAAAACATCGAACGTCGATACATCGACTAACAGAAATACCGAACAAAATAATCAATTTAAAAAAGTATCGATACTTTTGAAACATCGACTGAAATCACCCATCTCTATTTACAAGTGTGATGAGAATGCAGGAATCCTGGGGTGCTACAGTAGTGCAGACCTCGGTGGCGGCACCAAGACAGTTCAAGTAACATCAGGAGTCGATATTGTCCATGCAGGTGGAGCAATATCCTGTTTGAGTCAGAGATAAGTTGCAGTGACATCATCTACTGAAGCATAAATTTTGGCAGTGAATAAGGCAAATAAAGGGGTCACTTGGCTAAAAAAAAGTTATTCAATGGAGTTTCCCGATTGGAAAAAGTACCTGTTCTATAAATCGATAATTCTGTTGGAGCTAGATTGGCCAAGGATACAGAGCTTCATCGGAGAACGAAACACATCTCAGTCAACCAATCTTTCAGCGAAATAGAGGTTATCGATGGGAGGTTCTAAATAAAACAACTGTCTACGGGAAACCAAATTGCAGATATTATGACCACACCGTTACTGAAGATGCAGATAAAGACTTTGTGGGATAGAATTTTATTACGAGATTATTTTATTATGTGGTTCTTCACATCCGTAGAGACATGAAAATTCAATTACCGAAGCAAAAAGTTGAGAGTCGATAAGAGCAAGTGCTAATTTATCGTTAACTATACAATTCCGAAACCAAACGGAAGCCTTGTATCCTAGAGAGAACATTCCCATCTTGTCAGTTAATCCATTTAATATGGCATTACCATTACCGCATTGTACTTTCCTCCTCAAACAATAAGCTTGTACTGAATAACAAAGTGTTATCTACAATATTTTCAGCCTCTCAAGTACGGGGCCTCAGATGTTTCTCATCTCCCTGATGGAGCTGAACTGAGCTGAGAACGAAGAAAATATTGTTTGTATAATTCTCCGCATCATTTTCTGACCGAATTTGAGATTGGATCGAACGTTGAGATACCTCCTAGTACCTATCGGTATTTCCAGTTGATGAATTCTTTCTTCGAGAGTAGGTGTCTCCATCGGTTGCTGTTAGATGAGAAATACATTACACAGTATCTGAGTGGAGTTAATTTACTATGGATAATATCCTTTTAAGCCATACTCATATATTTCATAATAGTTGCAGGTACAAGGTGTACTCGCTTTTGTTCGATTCTATTTCATTTCAACGTCGCTTGAGTGTCTACTCAAATATCTTGCGAATCGATTGCACAATATTTTTTCTTTCATTCCACTAAACATTGTCTTGTGCTGAGGAGGACGCTAAATCCGTTACTGGGTTCATGGCATGTCTATGAACAGAGTACACGTGGAAATATTATGATAGTGCTCCTGTTCATTGGCAAAGACTAGGTTTTAAACCTAGAATTTTAGGATTACAATTCCATCACCCTGCAGATTGAGCCACCACAAATGCCAATCAATGAATATTCGAATTATTTTTTGTTTCAGGTCACCAGTGCCAAACGGAATGTTATACTCATAAACATGCATTTCAACGGTTCTTCAAACTTCTTGGACAATCCTGACAACGTCACTATTCTTAATGACACAATATCCTGTGGCGCTGATTTACCAATCGTCGCCGTAGTCAATCAAGTTCTATATTCAATCGTCTGCATTGTTGGTCTCCTTGGAAACACCCTCGTCATCTATGTTGTCTTACGTTTCTCAAAGATGCAGACTGTCACAAACATGTACATAGTGAACTTAGCAATAGCAGATGAATGTTTCCTTATTGGAATTCCTTTTTTAGTGACGACCATGAGCCTGAGATACTGGCCTTTTGGCAACATCATGTGTAAAGTGTACATGACGACGACTTCCATAAACCAATTCACAAGCAGCATATTTCTGTTTATCATGTCAGCTGATCGGTACATCGCTGTATGTCATCCAATATCATCACCAAAAATGCGAACACCTTTCATATCGAAAATAGTAGCACTAACAGCGTGGGCAACCTCAGCTCTCTTCATGATTCCGGTCGTTTTATATGCTAATGCTGGTGAGGCTGAGAGTGGAATGAGTTGCAATATTTACTGGCCCGATGATCATGGTGGTCAAACTACTTTTATTCTCTATTCCTTCATCCTCGGATTTGCTATACCTCTGATCTTGATTCTCATCTTCTATTTCTTGGTCATTCGAAAATTACAGACCGTAGGACCAAAAAATAAATCGAAAGAAAAGAAGAGATCTCACCGAAAAGTAACGAAATTAGTCCTAACTGTTATAACCGTGTACGTACTCTGCTGGTTGCCATATTGGATAACCCAGGTAGCATTAATTTACACGCCCCCAAAGCAGTGTCAATCGAGAATAGGTATTACTGCATTTCTACTGGCAGGCTTTTTGAGTTACTCTAATAGTGCAATGAATCCAATTCTTTATGCCTTTCTTAGCGATAATTTCAAAAAGAGTTTCTTAAAAGCATGCACATGTGCTGCTGGTAAGGATATCAATGCAACTCTTCACATCGAAAATAGTGTCTTCCCCAAGAGAAATAAAGCTAATGCTGAACGAGGAGTGTCGAATAGAATGGCTACTTCAGGAACTTCAAGAGGTGATATTGAAGATGAAGAAGGAGAAAGAGGTCTTTTGATCAGTAAGACTTCGACTACCACTGTTACTATGACTTCGAGGTCCAATATTACGATCACAAGTGATATGAGAGAACAAAAAGACAAGGAGAGCATGAAGAATGGCAACCAAGGAACATTGTTGACGCAAGTCTAGGCTGAATCATAATTTGAATATTTTCTTCTAAGTTTGCAATACACAAGGACCAATTCTTATCGTTTCTTTTCATGACTGAAAATCAGTATGAGTGGTGAATTTTGGGAATAGATTGTACAATTGTCTCTAGAATTGATTGCATTATTCATATGACATTATGAATAACAATTCACGGATATGAGTAGTGTATGAATTAAGCCATGTTTAGGATCATAATTGGATCACGATCCATTTCAGTTAGTATCGTGACTAATATCCCGATAAGAGTTTTCAAAAGAGGAAGAACAATCGAAAGAAAATAGGGTACTATACCACAGAATAATTCATTGTGTTATCAACCAAAGGAAGGATTAATCATGGGATAAGTGTTTGGAACTGAATGGAGAATTCATGAGAGACCTTTTTTGAGACTTTTTCAATTCATCGCTGCGGAAGACGAAACATCATGCATGACATTGCATCAAACCAGAACTCATCTAATTGTTCATCGGGCTCAGAAACTTCAACGTCTCAATGAGATGAATCGGAAGAGGAGACATGGAATGTTTAGAATGGAAAAAAGGCACAGCATCAATTGCAGCGTTCAATTCTGCAAGGAATATTTTAAAGTTCCGTTCCCACGAGATCCTGAAATAAAGCTTGCTAGCGTATGTATTGTCACCATTCAAGCAAAGTAGAGTAAGTGCTATGGATGAGCACAGCTCGTACTTCAAGTTCAAGACCATGAGATTAGAGATTCATCAATAAAATGCGATAATTCGGGAACATTAAAATGATCCAGTTGAAAAAAAATTTGAAGATCTGAATAATTTTGAGATAATATTAAAGATCACTATTCTATGTTTTAATCAATAGATAGTAACCATATCAGAATAATTGGCATTGAATCTACCATGGAGTTATTGGAATTCGAGTTATCTATGGAATCCAACTGAATGCGCTCTAGACAGCCCAGCAGTAGGCCATTTATTCGACAGAGTACTTACTGTACTTATTAATACGATGAGGCTGCCGAATATTGTGGAGACTCCATATAAGAGATATCGTTGAGTATGAACGAACCTATATATTATCCGAATTATGTGAGTGAATCCTGAAAGGGGATTCATGGAAACAATTATGAATCTATTTTCTCTATTATGAAAAGAGCAGAACTTATCAATCAATTCCTCACCAACGGGAATAGAAGTCATGGGACGTGAAAGAGTAAGTTTAAGATTTCTTTCCTTTGATATGATTCAATTAGTGAAGGACCAACTTTTGATACAATTCGGTCGACTGTGAAGGAACCATTCTCGAGGCATGGAAGAAAATTTGCGAGGAACGAAACGAGAAAGTCTAATCATGACTTGAGAACAATGCTTTTCGTTCTTCTATTTTCGAATGATGCAATAGACTTGAAGTGAGGACATCTCTCTAACTCCAATTATCGGATACCTTAGAAGAATATTTGAACATAAACACTAACTAGATACTAATCGATGAAATAGAAACTGCTCTGATGAATGAGTCACGAATCTATCATAGTCTCGTTATTGCAGAAACAGAAGATTCTATACTATTTCAATAATAAGATTGGGAAATCGAGTCAGCACACTGCTGGGAAAATTTCAGGATTCACTCGATGATTGCAAACTGCTCTCGCTCCATTAGTTTTGGCTACATCAGAATGAAACGAGTTCCATACGATGAGGGAAAGAAATGCATAGGAGACGACGATCAGAGGGAAAGATGATTTTTGTCCGACCATGTCCCATGTGAATCCTCTGAATTTCTAACTGCCTCATCTCCTTCCCTCTATTTTCATTCTATTTAAGATAAAATGTTCTATCTCAGAAGAATCGTACCCCTAATCATGTGAGACAATTCGGAATGAATAATTCAATCCTATAAAATTTGAAGAAGTATGTACATTAATGTAATAACAGAGATGCGCATGATAAAACTTACATTTGATACGTGAGTTATTTCATTGTATTCAGGGAATTGCAGGAAAGGAATGCTCGAGACAGATATGGAAATATCGATATTTAAATAAGGCATTCTAATGAATAACTGTCATTATTTGAGAATAAATATAATGAGTCTGTAATAAATAAAATTAATTTTCTATGTATGTTTGAATGTTATCCAGAAGAGAGAAGGATTCCATGAAAATGGCATGATGGACAAAGAAGTTGTAATTATAGGAAAATTTAAATGTCAATAAATGAATGGAGAAAGAGTTGATATTAACTTGTACAACATTTTGAATCCATCCTATTTGATCTGGGAGCAGTCGATTAGTTCTCCGGCAGAAATTTTTCGGATAAAATTTCTCTGTCAAAATAAAATTTCGGATAAAATTTCTCTGTCTAGGAAAATATTTCTCCACAATAAATTTCTCAGAAAAAATTTCTCGAAAAAAATTTTCTCCAAAAAAAATTTTTTCCAGAAAAATTTGTCCACCAAAAAATTTCTCCAAAAACGTGGTAAATATGCAGAACAGCGCCCACAATTTGAGAAGAATTATCAAAGTCAAATCTTCGAAAAAAATATGGAGTGTGCAAGCAGGATTTGAACCCACGACCCTCTGATTACATGTCAGGTGCTCTACCGCTGAGCTATTGCGAGTTCCTATACTTTCCTTCAATTTTTCGACCAAGATATATTACATCATTTTCGCCACCTCCCTTCCTGAGGTAAATTCCAGATAAATTATTTATTATTCTGGGCGTTCTTATGCACATTTACCATCGTTACCATTATTCGAGTAAAACTAGAAATATTCGTTTAATATTTTCAGATCACTTGAAGTTGTCAAAGTGTGTTCTCAAATTTGGGAGAATTTTACTACTTGACAAGGAGAGCAGTTCTAAGTAGGGTATCATGTTATTTCACGTTCGGGGTATCTTGGTACCATGCTGACACATTTAATGATCCTTAGTTCTGATATCTGAGAGAAGGAGTACGTTTTATCAACGTAAAATGTACTTACTCTTATGGTTAAGCCTCCCTGATTTCTCAGGGATTAACGTAACGAAAAGAAAAACTACATGATCAATTGAGATTTGTAAGAAAAAACGTAGATGCAACGAAGCTTTTTAGAAAAGAAAAAGCTCCGTGAATGAACCAAATTTCTCAGACTTTTTCTTATGTTCCTATCAATTCCATCATTTTGTCAGTTGGAATCAGGAATCAGAAAAGCAAATGCTCAATATTTGATAGCTTATAGACAAGTGTACTGAAGAGATAAAGCTGAACAGAAACTATGACGCCTATTGACAAATCGTGGACGATTGCAGGTCTCCGAAAACTCTGCACTAAAAAAATAAAAGTCATGTTGAAAGGTGAATTTTGCAGAAAAGAACACTCTTTCAGAACTTATGAAGAATGAAGAAAAAACAGAAAAGATGTTTGGAAGAGAATATGTATAAAAATGGATACAAGAAAACGAAAGACAGAAGGACGAAAAAGAAATCAAGAATTTCTAGAAGAAAGAAATTCTGGAAGAAATTGTGAATGCTCAAACGGGATTCAAATCTGCGCCGTCAGATTACGGGTCCAAGGCTCTACCAACTCATCTGTCGAGAACTTCCATACTTCCCATTCAAATCCCAATCGTCATAATTCCAACACCTTCCTGAGGCAAATTGAAGTGAAATGGAAATTTCCAGGAGAAAAGAATTCGGAAAAATCAAGAATGCCCTCGTGGAAATCGAGTCGTCAGATTCTGTAGAAAAATGACAGACGCTGCAGAATTCTGTAGAAATACATCAAAACTGGCTGACAATTTATGTCAGATTTTACAGTGACACTGCCTATGTCGTCCTGAAAGAGCCTGCAAAATTTCATAACAGTATCGCAAACGATTCTGAAGATTCGATAGAGCGGAAATGGTCATTTTCATAGAGCAAAGGCCATTAACTCTGAGTTTGGCCTGAAAATTCCGCAAACACTAGATATCCCGAATCCTTGCGGCTTTTGGCCCTTCAGGATCCCCCATCATCGTGCGTTTCACTCAATTCTTTGCGAACTTTCAAGGAAAACCCCGTATTCCCTCGGGAAATGGGTGAAAAATGAGGATGAAGGAATATTCGAAGGAAATCAGCCATCATGAAAGTCCCGATTTTCGAATCTTCATAACTTTTTTTCTGTAGCGTATTTCCTGATGAAATTTTACAGTGACAATGCCTATGTCGTCAGGAAGTAGCCTGCAAAATTCCACAACAGTATCGCGAATGGTTCTGCGAATTCGATAGAGCAGACATTGACATTTTTATGATCCCCTATTAACGTTCATGAAATACGCCACAGAAAAAAAGTTATGAAGATTTGAAAATCGGGATTCCCATGATGGCTGATTTCCTTCGAATATTCCTTCATCCTCATTTTTCACCCATTTCCCGAGGGAATACAGGGTTTTCCTTGAAATTTCGCAAAGAATTGAGTGAAACGCACGATGATGGGGGATCCTGAAGGGCCAAAAGCCGCAACGATTCAAGATATCGAGTATCCGCGGAATTTTTTCAGTTTTTCTCAATTATCTCGGTAAATAAGCCAGATAGAGCGAAATAGACGTTAATATGGAGTCAGGAAGAGAAAATTCCAGTTTTTCGCGATTATCTCGGTAAATAAGCGAGATAGAGCGAAATGGAAGTTAATATCGGATCAGTAAAAATGTCAATGTCTGCTCTATCGATTTCGCTGAACCATTCGCGATACTGTTGTGGAATTTTGCAGGCTACTTCCTGACGACCTAGGCAGTGTCACTGTGAAATTTCAGCAGGAAATACGCCACAGAAAAAAAGTTATGAAGATTTGAAAATCGGGATTTCCATGATGGCTGACTTCCTTCGAATATTCCTTCATTCTCATTTTTCACCCATTTCTCGCGGGAATACGGGGTTTTCCTTGAAATTTCGCAAAGAATTGAGTGGAACGCACGATGATGGGGGATCCTGAAGGGCCAAAAGCCGCAAGGATTCGGGATATCTAGTGTTTGCGGAATTTTCAGGCCAAACTCAGAGGCAATGGCCTTTGCTCTATGAAAATGACCATTTCCGCTCTATCGAATCTTCGGAATCGTTTGCGATACTGTTATGAAATTTTGCAGGCTGTTTCGGGACGACATAGGCATTGTCACTGTAGAATTTCATCAGGAAATACGTCGCAGAAGAAACGTTATGAAGATTTGAAAATCGGGATTTTCATGATGGCTGATTTCCTTCGAATATTCCTTCATCCTCATTTTTCACCCATTTCCCGAGGGAAGACGGGGTTTTCCTTGAAATTTCGCAAAGAATTGAGTGAAACGCACGATGATGGAGGATCCTGAAGGGCCAAAAGCCGCAACTATTCGAGATATTCAGTATCCGCGGAATTTTTTCAGTTTTTCTCAATTATTTCGGTAAATAAGCCAGATAGAGCGAAATAGACGTTAATATGGAGTCAGGAAGAAAAAATTCCAGTTTTTCGCGATTATCTCGGTAAATAAGCGAGATAGAGCGCAACAGGCACTAATTTCGGATTAGGAAAGGAATATTTCCAGTTTTTCGCGATTATCTCTGTAAATAAGCGAGATAGAGCGAAATGGACGTTAATATGGGATCAGTAAAAATGTCAATGTCTGCTCTATCGAATTCGCTGAACCATTCGCGATACTGTTGTGGAATTTTGCAGGCTCCTTCCTGACGACCTAGGCAGTGTCACTGTGAAATTTCAGCAGGAAATACGCCACAGAAAAAAAGTTATGAAGATTTGAAAATCGGGATTCCCATGATGGCTGATTTCCTTCGAATATTCCTTCATTCTGATTTTTCACCCATTTCCCGAGGGAATACGGGGTTTTCCTTGAAATTTCGCAAAGAATTGAGTGAAATGCACGACGATGGGGGATCCTGAAGGGCCAAAAGCCGCAACGATTCGAGATATCCAGTATCCGCGGAATTTTTTCAGTTTTTCTCAATTATCTCGGTAAATAAGCCAGATAGAGCGAAATAGACGTTAATATGGAGTCAGGAAGAAAAAATTCCAGTTTTTCGCGATTATCTCGGTAAATAAGCGAGATAGAGCGCGACAGGCACTAATTTCGGATCAGGAAAGGAGTATTCCCAGTTTTTCGCGATTATCTCGGTAAATGAGCGAGATAGAGCGAAATGGACGTTAATATGGGATCAGTAAAAATGTCAATGTCTGCTCTATCGAATTCGCTGAACCATTCGCGATACTGTTGTGGAATTTTGCAGGCTACTTCCTGACGACCTAGGCAGTGTCACTGTAAAATTTCATCAGGAAATACTCCGCAGAAGAAAAGTTATGAAGATTTGAAAATCGGGATTTTCATGATGGCTGATTTCCTTCGAATATTCCTTCATCCTCATTTTTCACCCATTTCCCGAGGGAATACGGGGTTTTCCTTGAAATTTCGCAAAGAATTGAGTGAAACGCACGATGATGGGGGATCCCGAAGTGCCAAAAGCCGCAACGATTCGAAATATCGAGTATCCGCGGAATTTTTTCAGTTTTTTTCAATTATCTCGGTAAATAAGCCAGATAGAGCGAAATAGACGTTAATATGGAGTCAGGAAGAGAAAATTCTAGTTTTTCGCGATTATCTCGGTAAATAAGCGAGATAGAGCGAAATAGGCACTAATTTGGGATCAGGAAAGGGGGATTTCAAGTTTTTCGCGATTATCTCGGTAAATAAGCGAGATAGAGCGAAATGGACGTTAATATGGGATCAGTAAAAATGTCAATGTCTGCTCTATCGAATTCGCTGAACCATTCTCGATACTGTTGTGGAATTTTGCAGGCTACTTCCTGACGACCTAGGCAGTGTCACTGTGAAATTTCAGCAGGAAATACGCCACAGAAAAAAAGTTATGAAGATTTGAAAATCGGGATTCCCATGATGGCTGATTTCTTCCGAATATTTCTTCATTCTCATTTTTCACCCATTTCCCGAGGGAATACGGGGTTTTCCTTGAAATTTCGCAAAGAATTGAGTGAAACGCACGATGATGGGGGATCCTGAAGGGCCAAAAGCCGCAAGGATTCGGGATATCTAGTGTTTGCGGAATTTTCAGGCCAGACTCAGAGGCAATGGTCTTTGCTCTATGAAAATGACTATTTCCGCTCTCTCGAATCTTCGGAATCGTTTGCGATACTGTTATGAAATTTTGCAGGCTGTTTCAGGACGACATAGGCAGTGTCACTGTAAATTTTCATCAGGAAATACGTCGCAGAAGAAAAGTTATGAAGATTTGAAAATCGGGATTTTCATGATGGCTGATTTCCTTCGAATATTCCTTCATCCTCATTTTTCACCCATTTCCCGAGGGAATACGGGGTTTTCCTTGAAATTTCGCAAAGAATTGAGTGAAAGGCACGATGATGGGGGATCCTGAAGGGCCAAAAGCCGCAACGATTCGAGATATCCAGTATCCGCGGAATTTTTTCAGTTTTTCTCAATTATCTCGGTAAATAAGCCAGATAGAGCGAAATAGACGTTAATATGGAGTCAGGAAGAAAAAATTCCAGTTTTTCGCGATTATCTCGGTAAATAACCGAGATAGAGCGCAACAGGCACTAATTTCGGATCAGGAAAGGAGTATTTCCAGTTTTTCGCGATTATCTCGGTAAATAAGCGAGATAGAGCGAAATGGACCTTAATATGGGATCAGTAAAAATGTCAATGTCTGCTCTATCGAATTCACTGAACCATTTGCGATACTGTTGTGGAATTTTGCAGGCTACTTCCTGACGACCTAGGCAGTGTCACTGTAAAATTTCATCAGGAAATACTCCGCAGAAGAAAAGTTATGAAGATTTGAAAATCGGGATTTTCATGATGGCTGATTTTCTTCGAATATTCCTTCATCCTCATTTTTCACCCATTTCCCGAGGGAATACGGGGTTTTCCTTGGAATTTCGCAAAGAATTGAGTGAAACGCACGATGATGGGGGATCCTGAAGGTCCAAAAGCCGCAACGATTCGAGATATCGAGTATCCGCGGAATTTTTTTAGCTTTTCTCAATTATCTTGGTAAATAAGCCAGATTGAGCAAAATAGACGTTAATATGGAGTCAGGAAGAAAAAATTCCAGTTTTTCGCGATTATCTCGGTAAATAAGCGAGATAGAGCGAAATAGGCACTAATTTGGGATCAGGAAAGGAGTATTTTCAGTTTTTCGCGATTATCTCGGTAAATAAGCGAGATAGAGCGAAATGGACGTTAATATGAGATCAGTAAAAATGTCAATGTCTGCTCTATCGATTTCGCTGAACCATTCGCGATACAGTTGTGGAATTTTGCAGGCTACTTCCTGACGACCTAGGCAGTGTCACTGTAAAATTTCAGCAGGAAATGAGCCACAGAAAAAAAGTTATGAAGATTTGAAAATCGGGATTCCCATGATGGCTGATTTCCTTCGAATATTCCTTCATTCTCATTTTTCACCCATTTCCCGAAGGAAGACGGGGTTTTCCTTGAAATTTCGCAAAGAATTGAGTGAAACGCACGATGATGGGGGATCCTGAAGGGCCAAAAGCCGCAAGGATTCGGGATATCTATTGTTTGCGGAATTTTCAGGCCAAACCCAGAGGCAATGGCCTTTGCTCTATGAAAATGACCATTTCCGCTGTATCGAATCTTCGTAATCGTTTGCGATACTGTTATGAAATTTTGCAGGCTGTTTCAGGACGACATAGGCAGTGTCACTGTAAAATTTCATCAGGAAATACTCCGCAGGAGAAAAGTTATGAAGATTTGAAAATCGGGATATTCATGATGGCTGATTTCCTTCGAATATTCCTTCATCCTCATTTTTCACCCATTTCCCGAGGGAATACGGGGTTTTCCTTGAAATTTCGCAAAGAATTAAGTGGAACGCACGATGATGGGGGATCCTGAAGGGCCAAAAGCCGCAACGATACCTCCGTAAAGTTAGCACAATGAAGTGTTTTTTTGGGGACTTTTTTTAGCTCTGAATTATGTGCTATTTATGTGCTAATTATTTGTGGAATTCCTAAATTATTTGCTGTTTGGCTTCACATGATTTGAAGCGGTTGAAGTTGTGGAAAAATGAATTTTCGTCATTTAACTGACAAGAATCAGAAATTGACGCCAAACATGATGGAATCATTATGTGCTCGATAAGAAAATATCATTCCATATTTTCTCAGAATTTACAGTGCACACGGGAATAATTTATGTCGGCTTATACAGAATTGAAGTAATAAAAAGCTCCTTTTTTCGCTTTTTTCCGACAGCAATGGTTCAATGAGCTTGCAACTTACAGCAAAATTATGTGCTCCATGAAAATAAATCATTCCATATTTTTTTCAAATTTTTGGTACGAAAATAAATTATTTATGGAGGGAAAAGTCATGAAAAGCTATATCCATTGATTCAATTGTTGACAATAGTCCACAAATGGAGCTTAAAATCGATGGGCATATTATGTGACCAATGGAAGAAGATTATTTCATATTTTTTTAGGATTTTTGGCGCTTGAATAAATTATTTGTGGAGGGAAAAGTTAAGAAAAGTTGAATTTTTGTTATTTTATTGACGAAATTCAATAAATGTCCTCCATGATGATGAAAACATTATGTGCTCAATGGAAAAGATCATTTGATATTTTTTCAGAATTTAAAGTGTACAAGGGAATTATTTGTGTAGGCTTGCACGAGTTTCAAGGAATAAAAAGCTCCACTTTTTGCATTTCCCAGACAGCAGCTATTGAATGAGCTTGCAACTTGCAAGAACATTATGTGCTCTATGAAAAACGATCACTCAATATTTTTTTAGAATCAGTAGTACATGAGGGTATTATTTGCCTACAGCTTGTACGAAATTGAAGTAATAAAAAGCTCCGTTTTTTGCATTTTCTCGACAGCAATCATTGAATGAGCTTGTAATTTACATAAAAATTATGTGCTCCCTGAAAAAGACTCATTTCATATTTTTTTTAATTTTTTGGGGTACAAATGAATTATTTGTGAAGGGAAAAATTATGAAAAGTTGAATTCTCGTTATTTTAGTGACAAAATCCAACAAATGTCCTTGAAAATAATGAAAACATTATGTGCTCAATAAAGAAAGATCACTCAATATTTTTTCAGAATATGCAGTGTACAAGGGAATTATTTATGTGGGCTCGTATGGAACCGAACTCATGAGAAGCTCCACTTTTTGTCATTTTCTTGACAGCAGTCATTGAATGAGCTTGTAACTTGCATAAAAATTATGTGCTTCCTGAAAAAGAATCATTTCATATTTTTCTAAATTTTTTGGTGTACAAATGAATTATTTGTGGAGGGAAAAGTTATGAAAAGTCGAATTCTCGTTATTTTAGTGACAAAATCCAACAAATGTCCTTGAAAATTATAAAAACATTATGTGCTCGATAAAAACAAATCACTCAATATTTTTTCAGAATATACAGTGTGCAAGGGAATTACTTATGTGGGCTCGTATGGCATTGTACTCATGAGAAGTTCCATTTTGTGCATTTTCTCGACCGCCGTCATTGAATGAGCTTGTAATTGGATAAACATTATGTGCTTCCTGAAAAAAAATTATTTCATATTTTTTTTAATTTTTTGGTGTACAAACGAATTATTTGTGGAGGAAAAAGTTATGAAAAGTCGAATTCTCGTTATTTTAGTGACAAAATCCAACAAATGTCCTTGAAAATTATGAAAACATTATGTGCTCGATAAAAAAAAATCACTCAATATTTTTTCAGAATATACAGTGTGCAAGGGAATTATTTATGTGGGCTCGTATGCATTGGACTCATGAGAAGCTCCACTTTTGCATTTTCTCGACCGCAGTCATTGAATGAGCTTGTAACTTGCATAAACATTATGTGCTCCCTGAAAAAGAATTATTTCATATTTTTCTTAATTTTTTAGGGTACAAATGAATTATTTGTGAAACGAAAAATGATGAAAAGTTGAATTCTCGTTATTTTAGTGACAAAATTCAACGAATGTCCTTGAAAATTATGAAAACATTATGTGCTCGATAAAAACAAATCACTCAATATTTTTTCAGAATACACAGTGTGCAAGGGAATTATTTATGTGGGCTTGTATGGAATCGAACTCATGAGAAGCTTCACTTTTTGTCATTTTCTTGACAGCAGTCATTGAATGAGCTTGTAACTTGCATAAACATTATGTGCTCCCTGAAAAAAAATTATTTCATATTTTTCTTAATTTTTTGGGGTACAAATGAATTATGAATTCTCGTTATTTTAGTGACAAAATGCAACAAATGTCCTTGAAAATAATGAAAACATTATGTGCTCGATGAAAACAAATCACTCAATATTTTTTCAGAATATACAGTGTGCAAGGGAATTACTTATGTGGGCTCGTATGGCATTGTACTCATGAGAAGTTCCATTTTGTGCATTTTCTCGACCGCAGTCATTGAATGAGCTTGTAACTTACATAAGCATTATGTGCTCCCTGAAAGAGAATCATTTCATATTTTTCTTAATTTTTTGGTGTACAAATGAATTATTTGTGGAGGGAAAAGTTATGAAAAGTTGAATTCTCGTTATTTTAGTGACAAAATCCCACAAATGTCCTTGAAAATAATGAAAACATTATGTGCTCGATAAAAACAAATCACTCAATATTTTTTCAGAATATACAGTGTGCAAGGGAATTACTTATGTGGGCTCGTATGGCATTGTACTCATGAGAAGTTCCATTTTGTGCATTTTCTCGACCGCAGTCATTGAATGAGCTTGTAACTTACATAAGCATTATGTGCTCCCTGAAAGAGAATCATTTCATATTTTTCTTAATTTTTTGGTGTACAAATGAATTATTTGTGGAGGGAAAAGTTATGAAAAGTTGAATTCTCGTTATTTTAGTGACAAAATCCCACAAATGTCCTTGAAAATAATGAAAACATTATGTGCTCGATAAAAACAAATCACTCAATATTTTTTCAGAATATACAGTGTGCAAGGGAATTATTTATGTGGGCTCGGATGGAATTGAACTCCTGAGAAGCTCCACTTTCTGCATTTTCTCGACCGCAGTCATTAAATGAGCTTGTAACTTACATAAGCATTATGTGCTCCCTGAAAAAGAATCATTTCATATTTTTCTTAATTTTTTGGGGTACAAAGCAATTATTTGTGAAGGGAAAAATTATGAAAAGTTGAATTCTCGTTATTTTAGTGACAAAATCCAACAAATGTCCTTGAAAATAATGAAAACATTATGTGCTCGATAAAAACAAATCACTCAATACTTTTTCAGAATATACAGTGTGCAAGGGAATTACTTATGTGGGCTCGTATGGCATTGTACTCATGAGAAGTTTCATTTTGTGCATTTTCTTGACCGCAGTCATTGAATGAGCTTGTAACTTACATAAACATTATGTGCTTCCTGAAAAAGAATTATTCCATATTTTTTTCAATTTTTTGGTGTACAAATGAATTATTTGTGGAGGGAAAAGTTATGAAAAGTTGAATTCTTGTTATGTTAGTGACAAAATCCAACAAATGTCCTTGAAAATTATAAAAACATTATGTGCTCGATGAAGAAAGATCACTCAATATTTATTCAGAATATACAGTGTACAAGGGAATTATTTATGTGGGCATTTATTCAAACGAAATTCAACTTATTTAACATTTTTATTCTAAAAATTTAAGCTTCGTGCGTGAAAGTGGCGCCATCCCGATGAGTTGCGACTCGCGACATCACACGTTGCATTCTAGGAAATTCTGGTGACATAAGTTGGCAGCACTTACGTGCCGGTAACAAATTTTCATTGATTTTTATTCATTTTGATGCTAATTATTGATTTAATCATCGAATACTCTGAAATAAGTTCCGCTCAATAAAGTTCCGCTCTCGTTTAAGATTCCCAGATTTTTCCATTGAAGTTCCTCGTTGGCTCCCCCACTTTGCTTCTTTGGCGGACCAATCAAATTGAGGTTAAATGCGCGGCATTTCGAATGAGGTTACGCGCACAAGATGTAGGCCCTGTTTCACCGCGAGATAATGGCCATTACTATAATGGCGATTAAGGAAAAATTAAGTTAAAGTCGGAAATTAACTTAATGCCGATTATCTTAATTCGGTGGTGGGGGAAAATATGGCGGTGATATAGGTAGGGGAAGTAACTGCAGTGACAGGATTCGTACCCTATAAAAATTATATTGTCCAACAGAGTTCAATCTGATGGATTAAATCAAAAGAAAATATCGAAAGAAAATGTTTCCATTACTTTTTTCCCCACTGAGGACTCAATTTTTTAAGAGGTTAATTCGCCATTTTCCTTCCCCTCCGTCGAATTAAGATAATCGCCATCAACTTAATCCGACTTTAACTTTGCTTGAAAATTAGCTAATGGCCATTATCTCGGGATGAAACAAGGCCGTAGTCTACAATTATACATTTTGCGCATCTAGCTGCGCATCAAGGTTACTAGATTACACAGGTTGAGACAAGTGCCTAGTTACTCCCTAGCCGTCGGCGTATGGTCGCCAGGATTGAAAAGTCGCCTGAAGTAGATATATATTTTGAATATACCAGTTACAAATTGGTTTCGAAAGATGCGCAAATAAAATCAAGCATTCGGTGATTTTTTTGTATATTTTCATTTTCATAAATAAATAAAAAAACAATCAGCTTCCAAACGAATCGTTGCGTGTCCTAACCAACAAACTGACACGATTTTGATGTTGATTCTTTGGATCATGGCTAGAGATGGGCAATGACGGTCATTTTTTCACCGACGTCATATGACCAAAAAATGACAGTCTTGTGACGGTCACATGACGTCACAAAATTTTTAATGGAAAATGACGGTCACAATAAAATTTATGCTTGTCAAGGAATGGAAAATGAATGAGATGGTAAAATACATCTATATAGATGTAAAATGACCGTCATTAAATTTCTTCGATTTTTGACGGTCATTTTTTTCACTCAATTTTGAAAATCAGTAACTATTCAATACATTTGATTGCAATATGAATTTTTTTATCCTTTAATTCAAACGGGTTTCAATGGAGTCTTTCATTCCTAAATTTATTTACTTTTGTCAAAGAATGAAAAATGATTGATGGTAAAACATCTATATAGATGTAAAATGACCGTCATCAAATTTCTTCAATTTGTGACGGTCATAATTTGTTTTTCTTTTATGACCGTCATTCAGTGAAATTTTGTGACCAAATTCTGTCACGGTCACAACTACTCCGTGACGTGACATGACATGACCGTCATATGACCGTTTTGTGACGCGTCATGTGACGGCCGCCCATCTCTAATCATGGCAGGCATCGTAGAGTTGTTGGTAAATAGCTTTAATAACTTGGAACAATCGTTTGAGAGTAGCTGAACGTCAATTGCTATTCTAATATAAGCTCATGTGGGACTGGAGAGATGCATCCAACTGCAGCGAAAATGACTTCAATGAAAATGAAAGTATGAAGACTGATAATCCTGAAAAACCAGGAGCAGAATTTACTACCATTCATCGAATCAAATCATCCTGATTTCTCGCAATTTTCGATCATGTGAGAGGGTCATTATTATAATTGAATAATTTCTTATAATTTATTGATTCATTTTTGTTTCGATGATTTTCTCCGAGTTAATCAGCGGTGCTAAGCAACAGACATTCAAGATCAAGCGACCTGGAGAGCGATTCCACGCGTTTGAACGTATTGTTCGGAGCCGCATATGCTGTACAGTTTCATATAGCGTAAACACTTAGAAAGTGTACAGTATGAGCAGCTCCACCAATACGTTCAAACGCGCGGAATCGCTCCCCAGGTGAAGTCTTCGAAACTTGGGATCGTTTCCAGATGTCCATTCACGAACGCGTGATTGATCTCCATTCATCATCTGAAATTGTCAAGCAGATTCCTAGAATTTTGATTGAACCTGGTGTAAAGGTTGATGGCAAAATTCCCAATGATTAAATTGTTTGACATCAGGCAATCATATTTTAATGAAAATTTGGAACAAATTTCAGTTATTTTTTACCATTATTTTTATAAATAAAATGAGTTGGAATGGAAAAAAATTGAAATGATGAATCATTAGAGAATTCATTTGTGAAATTCTTATACGATGTTAAACGATGCATGTTCCACAATTGATACAGGGGAAAATGTATCAGTGAATAATTTATAAATGTAAAAGTTTAACTCCACTGTAAAAAAAGCACTTGTTTTCGGCCCTCCCCTTGAAATTCTTGGCTACCCTCATTGTCACTCTCAGCTCCGCTTCTCCGCTTCTCCAAGCGTGCAATGCGCTCGTTTGCTTCTTGGAGGAGATGCTCTAAAACTGCTTGATCTGGAACATCACCTTCTTGACCAGGCATCGGAAATTCTGGATCAGGAGCTGGGCATTCTGGTTCTAGATGTTCTTCAGCAATACTGCCACTATCATCATTTTCTCCTTCGTCAGACAAGGACTGACCCAAGTCCATGGCCTGGTTGTTCATGTGATTGGCTTCCTCTCTATCCTCTGCATCCAATGGACCATTGAATTGGGTAGAGATAGCATGAGGTTTCAACTTACGTTGACCCTGGGCATTATCCACATATTGCTGTTCTGTAAAATGTACCTGCAAAACGATAACAATCTTAATTTCAAAACATACCTTTGTCAGCCCACTATTTTGCAGAAAACATAATAACGTGTCATTTATACATAAATAGTATTATATTAATATTATCAGTGGAGGAGAAAAAGCTAGCTTTCCCACGGGAAAGTTAGATTTATCCGGAAAATATTTTTTTTTTTAATCCATTGTAACAATATCTTGCTTACCTCACACAAAGTCATATTTGTGGTTGGCAATTCATCTTAAAACGAGAAAAATCTCTCCCGGACAATCGACCCCACAATCGACGTCGCTCAATGTTTTTTGGGAATGCATGAAGGTGGAATCCTTTCGCCGTTGAATTGGTACAATATAATGCTGCACAAGAAGGCATTTTTACTCTTATTGTAAATCATGAATTATTCTCTTCTTTTATTTTTTTCAGATGATTGCCACTCGTGACGACATGTGTGTAATTGGCGCAATTTTTCGGAGCACGCATCATTTAACGTAAACAAATGAACGATGTGTGCGCGCTTTGATGCTGTTCATTCAAAAATTGTGCCATTTTGCATATGCTGTGATGTGTGAAAATTTCTGATGAAAAAGCGAGGACAATTCGTGGTTGAAAGAAAAAGATAAATGATTTCTTTCGCAGTATTATATAGTGCTAATTTAACAGCGAGAGAAAGAAGGTAAAATTGTTATGAATAAAATTGAATTTTCATTTGAATATTGAATTTTTCATTTATTCATCCTAATACAAAATTTTACAGGAGTTGACAAGGCTAAAAAATTGAACATTCTTCCATGAAATACACGTATGGTTGAAGTCATTAGTAATAGATATTTTTATTTATTAAAGTGTTTCTTTATTTTCTTCATATTCTCAATATATTGTCACGATGAGACAATAATGTGATGTTTTTAATGACTTTTCCAATACCCCTACGATAAATTACAATATTAGCAATATATTTAATTATATTAACGTATCATAATTATCTAGGTATTGTGAGGTTTGATCTATACCAATTACAAATAAGGGATTAAGTATGAGAGTGTGAATGTATGTCTGTGTGAATCGAGAGAAACGATGATGAGTGAGTGAAGTCAGTCCGGCGCTAGCCGTAACCGCGAAACGACCTGTATCGATAATTGGAAATAAAAAGTAATTGACATTAATTCAAGTGATTTAGTGATTCCTGACAAACCTCTAAGAGAAATACCTTACAATTTCAGAAGTGGGATAAAGAATAAAGAAAAGAACGCCCTTCCATAGAGACTTGGCCGGACTCAGGGTAAAAAGACGCATCGCGAAATCGTAACCGTTGTCGTGTAATTTAAATTCTCCAACGCATAGTAAAACAAGTTCAACGGTCTTGATTATTGCTGATGTGTTGGATGAATTTTCTTTCTGAAGCATTTTGTGAATGCGTGGATTTTGGTTTTGAGTACGAGAACTTGTATCGGTGGAAACTGGTGAACTTTGGTTAGTAACGAAACTCTGAAAATCGGAGGTTTTGGAAGGATCCTGGAAAAACCTTCATTGTGATAAAAAAAAAAGGGGGAACATAAAATCGACGAAAAACGTCGAAATTTGAGTATCGATAGGTGTGAGTGTCAGAAAACTCGTAGAGAACATTCGGGAGAGACGCTGGGGAGACGCCATTTAATTTCCTCAAAATTGCGATCTCATTTCAGCCATCTTCGGAAAATCGCGTGATCTGTGACGTCAGTGAGAGCGACACAGTAGCGCTGTTGTTTCCGCGATTTGAATTAGAGACCTGGAATGAGGAGCGACAAGTGATAAGTAAATTCAGAAGATATTGCGATAGTCGGTAATTCAGATCGATTAAAATTTGGAAATTGAAATTGGGAGCTCAAGGCGTCGCTATACGCAGTTGGTTCCGAATTTCAGGCCCTTGACCCCAGTGGCAATCGACGCCGGACTAAGAATTGTGTTTGTTTTGACTGACGGTGTGTGTATAACACTATTTATTTTGAAGTAACAGCTGACATGGGTGCGAAAGAGCCTAACGCTTTCGCAGTAGTTGAATTACGGGCAATTCTCCAGCAAAAGAATTTTTCTACTGCTGGAAATAAAAATGAATTGATTGCTCGCTTGTATGAGGCTGATCCCGATGGTGGATGGAGAGATCAAGAAGAGACAATTCTCGGGGATGAGCAGAATCGTGGGCCACAGGAGAGAGGAGGGCAACCGCCAGCACGAGATGCATTGCAATTGCAACGGGAGCTTGATCTCGCTGAACGGGAAAGAGAACTTCTCCAGCGCGAACTAGACCTGGCTCGTCGTGAATTAGCCTTACTCCGAATCGAAAACAACACACGGAATGGCCCTACACAAATAGCTCCACCACCAACAAATATTAATGTTCGTATGCTTTCAGATTTGATGAGTGAGTTCCAAGGTCAACAAGACACTTTCTGGAAATGGGAAAAGCAGCTCCAACTCATCAAAGCTTCGTATAATCTGGATGACAACCTAACTAGAGTACTGATTGGCTTGAAGCTCAAGGGCTCTGCGTTGACTTGGTTCCAATCTAAGCCTCAGCATTTAGAGATGTCATCGGAACAACTCTTGGAGACCATGCGACTGATGTATGATCACCGACCAACAAAATTGGCTCTGAAACGAAATTTCGAAGCCCGCCACTGGAAACCTTCAGAGAACTTCATCGAATATTACAACGATAAATTGACTCTTGGAAATCGAGTTGACATCCCTGACGATGAATGGGTGGAGTATCTCATAGAAGGTATCCCGGATAATGCTTTGAGGAATCAAGCACGCATGCAAGGTTTTACGACGAAAGAATCCTTAGTGAAGTCGTTTGAGAAGATCACGCTCTCACGTTCCAAGGAGGACTCAAATACTCGACCGCCACCGCATATTCGGCGGGACTCGACTAACCCAAATCCGAGTTATATACAACAGCAAAGAACATCGGAGAGACCACCAACATCTACACAGTACGGGAACAGTGAACATCGAGAGTCATCAGGAGCTGCGGGGAAAATTTGTTATTACTGTAAAAAAGAGGGACACACGAAGTTCCATTGTCCAGACTTGGCGAAGGAGAAGAGACCTTGCTTCTTGTGCGGTAAACCTGGTCACCAATCCAAAGACTGCCCAGGGAAGGCAAGTCAGGTGCACAACATTCACAAGTTATCCAGCGAAGAAGATGAGTATTTTAAAACCTTGCGATATAGAACCGATCGGGGTTATGGTACAGAATTTGTAATAGAGTTAGATACATTGTTGGACAGCGGAAGTCCATGTAGTATGATGAAATTGAGTCATGTTCCAAGCGACTTGATCGAGAGTGCAGACGAGTATGATAATAAATTCTTTGGTCTGAATCGTAGTACTTTGGTTGTAATAGGGAAAATATGTATTGACGTAATATTGCATGATCGAACTTCTAGGAATTGCCGACTATTAGTGGTACCCGATGATACTATGACAACATCGGTAGTATTAGGGAGGGATGTTTTGGCACGACTGGGCCTTGGACTGAGGGAAGTTAAGACTCCTATTGTAAGAGAAACGGAAGCAATAAATGAGATTATGAACATCGACGTATCATATCCGGCAGATTCCAGCGATGGAATCAAAATAAATCCCGGGGTCTCGCACGAGACGCGTGAGAAACTGAAACGGATGTTTAAAGAAAAATATTTAGATGCAAATCAATTCGTGGAACCCAAGGTCAGAGGCGAACTCAAATTGAGCCTGAATAGTCAACAGCTATTCCATTTTCACGCGCGTAAATTATCGTATTTCGAAAAAAATAAAGTAAGAGGAATTCTTGATGACTGGTTGGAAAAGGGAATTATTCGGGAGAGCCGATCGGAATACGCGTCTCCAATCGTATTAGTGAGAAAGAAAAACGGTGAAGTGCGCTTATGCGTTGACTATCGCCGATTAAATAAAGTTACCTTACGCGACAACTACCCTCTTCCCCTTATTGAGGACCAACTTAATGTTGTCGGTGGTAAACGTTATTTCACCTCGTTCGATTTGAAAGATGGATTCCATCACGTTGGAGTTAACCCCGAATCAATTAAATTTACTTCGTTTGTAACACCTTTTGGTCAATATGAATTTGTCAAAATGCTTTTTGGGCTAAAGGGGGCGCCTTCTGCATTTCAGCGATGGGTTAACGAGGTCTTGAAAGAGTTCATCGATCGGGGCGAAGTGGTAGCATATCTAGACGATTTTCTTATTGCAACGGAAACCGTAGACGAGCACTTAAAAATTCTTGAAGCATTATTACCAGTTTTGGCCGCGAATAAATTGCAACTCAGATTGGATAAGTGTAAATTTTTATATACGGAGATCGAGTTTTTGGGCTATCGCGTTTCTGAACGAGGTGTCCAACCAACCGAGGAGGGCATCGAAGCCATTTTGAGGTTCCCTGTTCCTCGAGATGTCCGGGGAGTAAGGAGATTCGTGGGGATGTGTTCGTATTTTCGCAAATTTATTGAAGGCTTCTCTATCATAGCGAAGCCGTTAACAAATCTAACGAGGAAAGAATCGTGCTTTAGATTCGGGGACGAAGAACTAAAAGCCTTTGAGGACTTGAAGAAAAAATTGGTTGATTCTCCTATTCTTGCCATTTATGATCCTAATCACGAGACTGAGCTCCATTGTGACGCCAGTTCACACGGGTTTGGGGCAATCTTGATGCAACGTAAGGCGGACCGAGAATTCCATCCCGTTTTCTACTTTTCTAAACGTTCCACAAATGTGGAGAGTCGCTATCATAGCTTCGAGCTTGAAACGTTGGCCATCGTGTATGCTTTACGTCGGTTCCGCATTTACCTGCAGGGTATTCCGTTTAAGGTAATTACTGACTGTAACGCTCTGAAAATGACTCTTGAAAAGAAGGAGATTAATCCGAGAATCGCCCGATGGGCCTTGGAGTTCCAGGAATACGATTATCAAATTGAACATAGACCCGGGACGCGGATGTCACACGTCGATGCATTGAGTCGGGCTAATACTATTTTAGTTGTCGAGGATAATCCGTTTGAGGTCAATCTCTCCCTCAGTCAGGGTCGCGATCCGGTGATTAAAGAACTCTGTAATTCACTCGAGAAAACAGAACATCGCTCCTTTGAATTGAGAAATGGATTGGTTTATCGTAAGAATGGAGAAGAGCTGTTGTTTTATGTTCCGAGTAATATGGTCACCCATGTCATTCGGAAATGCCACGACGAATTGGGACATTTGTCAGTTGAGAAAACTTGTGGAGCCATTAAGTCCACTTATTGGTTCCCGGAGATGAAAGCTATAGTCACTAATTATATTCGCGATTGCTTGAAATGTATAGCGTTCAATCCGTGTACTGGAAAATCAGAAGGCTTTCTGCATAGCATACCAAAAGGCAATCTCCCCTTCTCAACTGTACATATTGACCATTATTCACCACACGATCAAAGTTGCAAAATTAAACAGCATATTCTCGTTGTTGTCGACTCCTTCAGTAAATTGACTAAGCTTTATGCCACTAAAACTACGAATAGCCGAGAAGCTATTGAATGCCTGAAGCAATTCTTCCGTGATTACGATAGACCAAAATGTATTGTTTCCGATCGTGGCAGCTGTTTCACTTCTGAAGAATTCCGCGAGTTCTTAGAACATGAAAACACTAAACACGTACTGATTGCAACAGGATCACCCAAGGCTAATGGACAGGTAGAACGGGTTAATCGGATTTTAGGCCCAATGCTGGGCAAATTGGTTGATAACTCGAGTGGCCGATTTTGGTATAAAGTTCTGGATGAAGTTGAATTTGCTCTAAATAATTCGGTCAATAAATCAACCGGGGAAACCCCTTGGAGACTTCTGAGAGGATTCAATCAAAGAGGGAAAGTTCATGATTCGATTCGAGATTACTTGGACGAGAATGTTGCAACCAGTACACCTGATTTGGATGCTTTGCGTGCCAAAGCTGCATCCAACATCGAAAAATCGCAGAAGTACAATCAGCAGTACTATGATAAAAAGCATAAAGAGGCTCGAAAATACGAAGTTGATGAGTGGGTTATGATCAGAAATTTTGAGAGCACACCGGGAGCCCCTCGTAAGTTGCTCCCATACATGAAAGGCCCTTATCGCGTAATCCGAGTTTTACGTAATGATCGTTATGTTGTGGGTGACCTGGAGAATCACCAAGTTAGTCAGAGGCCGTATGTTGGTGTATGGGAGGCGGCTCACATGAGGCCCTGGAGTTCTTCCCAAAAGAGTGACTGAATGTATTATGGAATGTTAATTTAATCATCGAAGTTATGTACTATTGTAATTTTATGATGACTGACGGAAAAATGGCCGTCAAGTGACGAAATTTGTTGAATTGATTAAATCTACTGTGCCCGGTATACAATTACATTAAAAAAAAAAAAAAAAAACAAAAAAAACCGTATTAAAGACAATGAGATTAATTACGGGATTGAAATAAGTGAGACTGATATGTGACTAGTCCGAGACGGACTATGGCCAGGAGGGCCGAACTGTGAGGTTTGATCTATACCAATTACAAATAAGGGATTAAGTATGACAGTGTGAATGTATGTCTGTGTGAATCGAGAGAAACGATGATGAGTGAGTGAAGTCAGTCCGGCGCTAGCCGTAACCGCGAAACGACCTGTATCGATAATTGGAAATAAAAAGTAATTGACATTAATTCAAGTGATTTAGTGATTCCTGACAAACCTCTAAGAGAAATACCTTACAGTATTATTCTACTTCAATGGATCTGCGAATGAATACATTCGAATTTCGCAAACTTCGTTCTAAAGGCCGCTTTCGTGAAGCTGCATTTTCCATGCCAGCGACCATACGCCGGCGGCAATATTTAACACAGGAACATAGGTTGTCTTGTCGCGTAGCCCGCTAGTTATCATTTAGTGCCACTAGATACCTCCATTTTTACTAGAAAAATACCGCGAGAATTGAAAATGAAAATTAAATAAAACCCAATACTAAATCTGTTAATTCTAAAGAATAAAAAAAGGAAGAGACACGTGCACAACACTCGGAGAGAAAGTCATGGATTTTGATTAAACAGAAAAGAGCCATAAAATTCAAACCCCAACATTCCAATGTAATAGGACCACCCGAGAATAGAGCTCCTTATGTATTTGTATTTTTCTCTCAATTTTCCGATGCATTTTCGAGAGTAATCCAAAACCTGTCGTAGAGTCATAAAAGTCGTGAAAGTTCCTCATCATGTTCCTCCAAGAGTTTTTCAAGTGTCTCTTCTATCTCTCTCTTTGCACATGTGAGGTCTCTTTGTTTGAAAACACGTGGGCCCGAGAGTTGGGGCCGGAGGAATGCTGGACCTTGTGGGGGTGGAAAGCCAACCCCTTCGACTTAGATAATCTCTACAATTGGCTGGGTCAGTCCCCTACCCTTGGCAATAGATGTGCGCGACACTTTCAACTCAGTTTTCGTAAATTCGTTTTAAGTTTTGAAAAGGCAGACTCTTCCCGACAATAAAACTGAGAAGATCAAGATAATCTTGATCCCACGTCGTGGACTAAAATTGAAGAAGTTAATTTTTAAGAGTGTATAAAACTGTTGTGTAATTCGACAATTATTTGAAGAATATATAATCAATAATAGTGCACCTAAAAAGCTATGTTCCACATATTTATTTTAATGTAACCATCCAAATATTTCCGCATTTGTGAAGCAGAGTGGTTTAGTACTCCATGGGCAACGGACCTGCTACCTGGATTCCCTGGATAACCCGCTCGGTACGTAACTAGAGATGGGCGGCCGTCACATGACGCGTCACCAAACGGTCATATGACGGTCATGTCATGTCACGTCACCAAGTAGTTGTGACCGTGACAGAATTCGGTCACAAAATTTCATTGAATGACGGTCATGAAAGGAAAATAAATTATGACCGTCATTTTCCAACTATATTGATGATTTTTCTTTCCTTTTCGAAATGATTAAATTTTGAGAAAATAGAATTCCGCACTCTGGTGAATTTTGGAAGAAAGTTTCCTATAATAGAGTTTCATTGTTTCTGCGCTATCACAACGTAGCGCTGTGGGTCACGATTTCCAAAATTAATTAAACAAAATGACCGTCACAAATTGAAGAATTTTGATGACGGTCATTTTACATCTATATAGATGTTTTACCATCAATCATTTTTCATTCCTTGACAAAAGTAAATAAATTTAGAAATGAAAGACTCAATTGAAACCCGTTTGAATTAAAGGATAAGAAATTCACGTTGCAATCAAATGTATTGAATAGTTACTGATTTTAAAAATTGACTGAAAAAAATGATCGTCACAAATTGACGAAATTTAATGACGGTCATTTTACATCTATATAGATATCCTTTACCATCTCATTCATTTTCCATTCCTTGACAAGCATAAATTTAATTGTGACCGTAATTTTCCATTTAAAATTTTGTGACGTCATGTGACCGTCACAAGACGGTCATTTTTTGGTCATATGACGTCGGTGAAAAAATGACCGTCATTGCCCATCTCTATACGTAACAGTCTCAGCCTGGGTAATCTAGTAACCTTGAGTGTATACGGACACACCCCCGGTTTTTTTCAACTTTCTTCAAAGATTAATTGTTCAATAATTATCATTTATCAATTAAATTTATCCATCCGCCATTGAGCTACAAACCCCCTTTAAACGATACAGACAGTGGAAATGACTAATTTTATATTAACAGGGGTTAACTCATTAAATTGAAAATCCTATTTGGTCGTGTTTCTAACAAATTATGGCTTATCCACATGACCTTCGAGCCCAGCGTCCTGACGCTTTGTTCAATCTGCAGACTGAAATATCCATGGATATTTCAGTAACCTTGAACAATCTCTTAGGAGTATAAACGTTATGAAGCCGACATTGCGAGATAAAATACTTGGCGCAAATGAAATACTTGAATTAAAACGTAAAAAGCGAGGTCGACCTCGCCAAAAAGATAAAGTAAAAGTTGTCACTGCTCTACTCAAACATCGACATGAAATAATCCTTAGCAATGGCAAAGTGATGAATAAAGATCATCCTGTGTGGAAAAACATTTCTAATGAAATCAGTAATACTAAGACGCCTCGGTCATTATATACGTACGTTACTTGTAATCAGGACAACGTACGTCAAATGATCTGTCCAGGTTATACTAGAGATGTTTCATTGGATACCTTGAATTGTAGTCAGTTGGATGCTTCAGGGAACGGTTCTAGTGCAGATTCAACTTTTAATGCAACCAAGCGTATCAGAACTCCTTTGGCTTTCTCCATCAGTATCCATCTAACTCTTGAATCTTTCAACAAAATTGTAGAAATTCGAGATTCCGTCAAAAAATTCAAAAAAGGTAAATGGAAAAAACACATTGTGAAAATGACGGATAGAAATATAATGACACTGAAAATAGCAGACATCTGATAGTTTCCAAATTCTTCAATCTTTTAACAACTAAATTGTAAAACAAAATGATAAAAACCATGTAAAACTGTGAATGCGAATCTTTTGCATATTTGATTTATAATAATATCATTGTTAAGAAAAATGCAAAAATTGTTAGATATGTACTAATTTCAGTACCATGGAATATCCTATTTTCGCCAATTGTTATTATCTTGTACCCTTAATTCCTTCTTTCCAATAGATTTATGGCAACCATTAATTTGTGACAATATTTGGGAAAAAACGAGAAGGACGTGTGGCTATACGTTCAAGTTCAGTTATCTTAATGCTGATGGAGCATCGGGGCTCATCTTGGGAGAATGCTCCTGTGGTTCACAACTCGAGTGTACAATTTCGAATGCGAATCATATTGTTACCATTGAATGTTCTGCGAGTAGAGGTGACCCACTGAGAAAATGTAAGAAACGTCCATATCGTGGTCCACAGAGGGTAGAAGTGGCCAAGAAACTTGAAAAAAATCCTGCTTACGTTGTTCAAATAGAGCTCATTAATGAACGAATGCGATACGGAGATAACGTTTGTCCACTTGTTCCTGACCTGACAGTCTTGAGAACACTGAAATGTCAAACTGTAGCAGCTAAACGACTAGATTCTGATCCCGTTACTGCCTTAGAGAAGCTGCAAGAGCAGAAAATGGAAAGAGCCATTTCAATAATTGAACGTGATCCCTTTCGTGTCTGTTATGCAACCGAGAACCAGATTGATATACATAGGAAATTGGCCAAAATTTTTAATTCCTGTTTGCTTTTAGATAGTACTGGTGGAATAAGTCGACCTATCCGACTGGTAGATGGTTCTAAGTCAGGCCCAGTTTATTTTTATCAAGCTCTTCTATTTACTCCCATTGGACACATTCCTATAGCACAAATGTTGAGTTCCAGACATACTACGCGAACTGTACTCACTTGGTTAATGAACTTATATGATCGATTGGAACTACCTGCCCCCAAAGAATATATTGTTGATGGTGCCAAGTGTCTCATCGCAGCCGGAGTGCGAGCTTTTACAGATTATTCTACAATTAATGAATATGCTGATTCTTTTCTTAAGGGTCACAGGTTACCATCATGTTGGATCAGAATTGACGTGGCTCATTTCTTGAAGAAATATGCTAAGCTTCTGAAAAACGTCAATCGGGATGTAGCCGCATTCTTCAAAGCACTCATAGGGAAATTAATTCTGTGTCGCACTGTAGATCAAGCTGAAGGGATTTTACTCGCTCTTCTCATCATCGCACTGAGTGAAACGTCAGGTTTAACAGCTGATGGTCACGAGTCAGCTTGCGATAAAGCATTTAAATCAATGGAACATTTACTAACAACCAGCGATTATGAAGAATTAAATATCGACGAAGTTGATGTAACTGATGGAGATTCGGAAGAGGAAGGGTCCTCGAATTATTCAGATATTGAAGATTCCGATGGAGATAGTTTATGGTATCAGTGGGGCAAGAAGATAGAAGTCAAAGCAATGACTGAAATTCAGGCAGGCGAAGGTACCGAGAAGAATCCATATTTTCAAGCTAAATTCGTGAAACAAGTATTAACTGATATTCAATGGATTCCCTTATGGTCATGCATATATCGAGAATCTTTTGGCTACGGAAGATGTCCCGCTTCGAGTGCTGGAGTGGAAGCCATGTTCAGAATACTTAAAACATTATTATTGAATAACTATACGTTGCCTCTTCCTGCAGACGTCTTCGTTGATCTCAATGAAGATTTCTTGAAAGCAATCACTACATCTTTCTGCGCCAAACTGCAGGAAGAACTAAGGACAACAAATGCAGAACAAGTGACTTCTGATGATGAAATACGTTCTGAGCAATCATTCTTGGATGCTGCTTTTATACCTGAAGCTACTGATAATGGTCAGCTAGCTATGGATATGGCAGATATTGATCAATTGTCTCACATTCCTCCATTGAGTAACAGTTCTCCCATATTCGGACATCCAAAAGAAACTGAGTCAATGTTTCATATGTGCAAAGTGAGTTTTTTTTTCTTTCCAATGTATTGTCAATGTCTGACACTCAGGAGTGGAAAAATACTAAGAATCAATTTAATTCCAGCATGTCAAGGATTTTTAAAGAATAGCTTATAATCTAAATGAGATAAAATGATTGGTGAACAACTATTTCATCAGTCTCCTTCTTCTCCTTACAGAAAATTCACAGATATTCCGTTTAAGATTTTATTACGTATTCAGATTTTCTCCATTTACCTGCTGTATAGTTAGAACTTTTAATGTTTATATTCACTGAAATTTTACCTGACTTTTTTTCCAATTTATAGATTTGTTATACACAAATGGACCAAGTTGGACAAAAGTGTTCCAAATGTTCCACCATGGATGATCAACGTAATGAAAATTTACAAGATTCACAGAGTTCTCAAAAAGAGCAGCACAAAGGATATTATTTACGAGAGTCATACCCTCCTAGCACTTTTGCTATGAAAGCGCCTGTTAAGAAAGTTCCTTTTATGAAGCCTGCGCATGACAGTAAATTGAAAGCAGTGCGAAAAAATAGTCAGCTCATCGATCTCCAACACACATCATCTTTTGATTCTTTGTTCCAATTGTTTTTCACATTAGCAATCGATGATGTAAAGTTTTATTCGAATGTAATTGAAAATTACAAAAAAAGTAACCATTTCTTATCACTGATCAGCAATAAATGCCTGAAAAAAACACGAATGAATTCAGCTACGTACACAGAACGTTACACAATTCTAGGGCAAATATTCCAGGATCGAAAAGTTGTTCATAAATTACAAGAAAATTTAGAAACAATTGTCATTGATTGTCAGTGCCCAATTAGCTCTATGTGCAGAACTCTCTTTGATAATGTGCTAAACTGCTCTAAAGTCTTTAATTGCACTGCTGGCTGCAAAGTTAATAAGAAAGAATTACCGTATCATGAGATTTCCCTCGAGGTCCTACTGCAAACGACATGTAAGGAATTAGTCATCGGGCGCAGTGAGAGCAATGGAACAATGGATAAGTGTGCATCTTCAGGATGTCCTGGTTTTATTGAATCAGTTGAAATTATTTCTGGAGATTTCTTCCTGGTGTAAGTCCATGTTCAGAAATTATAGATTTCATCAAATCTCATATAGTATCAAATTATTTCTACTCACATTCATTTTCATAGGGGAAAGTGGGATTAAATGGGCACAAAAAGTGAAACAGACACGGATTGGTTTTGGTATTTTATACTATAAAATTTACTTGAAATGGATGGGAATATTAGACATAGGTTTTTTTTGATAATTCCATCGGAAGAATGAGAAAATTCCCTATGAAAATTATATATCAGAAGTTATTTTTTGAAATTTTTCGAAAATTTCATTTTTTGCACGAGATTTTGAGGGTGAAAGCCTGCTGTTTTTGGGAATTCCAGTTTTTCAGGAATACGTCCGGAATAAATCTGGTTCTATTGATCGCAGTGCTTGAGTTTGACCTTGAATGCAAGGTGAGCTCATTTCCCATCGATTCAGGGGGTTTAAAAAAAAATCAACTTTCAAAGTACTTTTAGAGCAATAACTGATTTTCAGAAAATGACCTATAAATATTTGAAAAAAGTTTGAACTACATAACTTGATGAGAAATAAGCACACCTTTCATTTGAGATCAACCGCAGGTCGTTATGACCAATAGAACCGGAAATATCACCGAAAAAAGTGAATTTTTCAGATTTTCCGAAGGGCCCTTCAATACTTGGCCAAGAAAGTGAATTTTTCCAAGAGTTGAGAGAAGAAACGTTTTGACGCATATTGTTCGCCTAAAATTCCCTCAGCTTTTCAATGGAATCATTAGAAAATTGCAATCTCGAACCTTTTGATTGGAGTGTCCATTTTACCCCACCTTCCTCTATATTATTATGGAAGGTTGTCTCTCTCTCTCTCTCTGATTAGGATCCGGCTGTTAGATATAATTTCATCCAGGTAGAGATAACGAGATTTAATTAGATGTTGTCATATATGTACAAACCGAGATCTAGTCAGAAGAAGGAATCTATCACAATATATTAGATTTGATAATTTTTTTTTCAGGATGAATCGGGATGATCTAGCAATTCCACAGACAATGACCTTGAAGGAAATTCCTAAAAAATTAATATTTGATGCTGACACCACAGCAGCCCATACATTCAATCTTAAGGGAATCATCCACCGTGAATTAGTGCAGTATTCGAAGAGTCGCACACGAGGTAACAAGGATCATCAAGTACTAGGCAATTACCAAGCATATTCCCTACGGAATGACGCCTGGATGAGTCATGGTGTGAGAATGGTTCAGAAGAAAGAGAACGCCAAAGTCTATCCAGAACTTTTATTATATGCTAAATAGTGATGCTTATTTGAGCCCAGGCAGGTTCTTTCCCTCAATTTTGAGAGATTTAATGTTCTCAAGATATTTTTCCGAATAAAAGTTCTGGTGATAGTTGATTACCTCAAAATGGAATTCCAAGAAATCGAATCGAAGAAATTTCAAAATATTGTATGCTGCATAAGTCATTCATGGCAATTTCTTGAATATTTCTGTTATACCACTCATAATATCAAGATAATAATAATGATTTCATCTTTCATCATGAACAATTTTATTATGCGTTTATTGAGGAGGAATGTACCACAAAAATCAATAGGATAAAAAATCAGTTTTGATAATGACAAAGTAATGATAAGAATATTTTCGCATATAAGATCAACAAAGCTACATTATAACGAGAACAATAGTGGAAAATACCATTCCAATGGTAATATGAAATAAACTGTCACATATTTACTTCCTACAATACAGAAAAATTTCAAACTCTTTTTAATATGGAAAACCATAATAATATCTCATCTAGAGTTTAATGTTGAAAATGACTCATCAATGTATTCAAATCTTTGGAGATCTTTGAAAATAGATTACGTTCATCTTCGTAGAACAAAACATTCAGCGCGTATATAATACCATTACCGGTAATATTTTCCTGGTTGACTTACACTTACAAACATTATTATCGTTATAATTCATCCAATTATCCTTATATTTAACATAAACTGTGTAATGCCCAACGGGTTCATTGCTCGGAGCAAATCCAGTTTTACTGATTTTCACTTGGGGTGGCAGAATGAGTTCGATCACGCCTCTTAGATGGAATGGTTCCATTGCTGTAGAGAGTTTAATAGATCGCGGCAGTGCTGCGAGTTTCACTTTGTTCTCTTTCAAATTGTCTGATGTTATCTCAAATAACATGAAATTATCAATAACATTAATTGTCTCTATCAGCTTACCCAAGCAACCATCTCTAATGCATGAACTAGATAAATGACCAGTGATATAATGTTCAATTTCATGATTCAACCAAATACTCAGTGGTATACTATAGTATAAGCTAGCCTCAGTGATTATTGGGCAATTATTACTGCAAGTCGTATGTTTCTCAAAACACTGTAAATTTGGGCAGATTTTTTGAATCATTTCAGCTACTGTAGTTAAACACTCTATCATCATTGCTGATTCTTCCTCTGAGACTGATGAAAAATGTTGCGATAGAATCTCATATCGTCTTATGAATACATCATCGTTAATTCCCCTTCGTTTGATTTCTTGAACGAGCTCGATAAATTGATTCTCTGCACAGTAATTTTCCAAACTTTCGTGAAAATTCGATGAAATTGTGGCGACACATAGCATTACTTGGAGTAAAGCATCGAACGAACAGGCGTTTTTGATGACGATTGTTTTCTGATCATAACGAATTTCATTCAATTTGATTTTATTAGCTGGTGTCACTAATATGGGAATTTTTGAGCATTGAAACTTGCTGTTTTCACGTTCATTCTCATTATCATGAATTGTAGCCAAATTCCCCCAATTTTCGTAAACAGAAGATTCATACAGCATTTTATAATCGGGTTTTTTTGAACAGTTAATGCAAATACGACCTCCGCCTGGTTCATCAGGCTCGTTCGAAACTACCATTGAACACGTATTCTCTTGATGAATAGGAGTTTTACATATCTGGAAGAATAATTTTTAATACGAATGGGAGTGCGTCAGAGTACGTATATATTAAAATATGAGAGCATACTTACTGTACATTTTAACCGTGTTTTATTCATATCTCCACTTTGGCACTTTCGACATATCAGATTAATTTTGCGTCCATATTTAGTTCGACTCTGAGGCTTAAGGATTTCCAAGTTTTCACTGTGAGACATTGAGGAAGGCTTAACAGTTGAAACTAAAATATCTTCTTTGAGTCTCTTCGAACTACGTCGACTCTCTGAAGTAGGGATTATATTGTTGCACTGAGAATCCTCAGTCGTATTGGAATCATTACAGTGTTTGCGGTATATCTCATCTTCACTGTCATCAGCAGTATCAGACATCATCATGTGTTGATCTCCATCAATGTGACTTTTATGTCTTTCGATTAAGATATCACATCTAACGGAAAGAGGAATATCATTCATAAGTATTGATTGAGTCTGCATGGTCTCCACTCTCACAGCAGTACTTAATGCAGGAACGTTACCGTAATTGAAATATCCTCGGGTTACGCAAGACAATAACGGTAGCCATTGCATGTCATTCAACAATTTATCAGCCAATTTGGGACAGTAAAAGCGATTTACTTTGGTTTTAGATTGATTCTTACTTTTAGAGAAAGACTCAATTTTCTGCTTCACAATTGTAGCATGTGCTTCTGCCCATGTGGAAAAATGACTGGAATGCGTGTTTTTATCACATATCTTGAAGTCTTTTACATCGGTATCAATGGAAGAACCACTGATATTCCGGGAATTTTTGGAATGGAATTGAGAAATGTCAGTATTCCTCAACAATTCCATTACTTCTTTCTCAAGAGCATATTCTGATGTCTTGTTCTCCGCATCTAACCCATCGTATTGACTTTGAGCTATCGTTAAAAGAGTTTCAAGAATAACACCGGCTTTTTTTAGGCTTTGACATGTGGTCAGAAACAATAGGATCGATCTGTAAATATCTTTCTCATCATCGTTCAAATCTTTTAATAGACTCTCGTAAGTGCTGACATATTTAATCGCATCTATGCGTATATAACACTTCGGGAAATTCTCACCGAGGAGAAATGAATCCGCGTAGCTATTGACTGTACGGTACTGAGTGAGGCCACGTATACATCCTTCAATAATGTATTCAGATCCATTCGTGATAACTTCATCAGGAGTATGGAGCCCACCACCTTCTATCCAATCCATAAACCAAGAATATACTGATAACGGTGTCTGCGATTCTGCTATCATTTGTCCTAGAGATATTATTCTGAGAGGTGTTTGAGTCATTGCTAAATGAAGTGTTAGTGGTCCTGATTTTATATTATTGCCTCTGGTGATCGGTTTAATAATATTTTCAATAGACATAATGTGAAGACATAATTTATTCCTATCTGATAAACCTGCGTACATCGTTTTTTGATGTCTAGTATAATATGGAATGTAAACTTTGTTACTTCCAATAATTTGTATCTCATTTTCCATTCTCAGGCTTTTTAAGAGAGAAATAGCTATCAGTGGATTATCGTGTAAGCCTGAAAGATCGTTGTCTTCTTCAAAGGTTATTGATCCTGAAAGTAGCTGCTCACTCTCTGGTATATCTGGCAGGGAAACATCATCTCCATTCGGGATTCCACAGGTGACAGTTTCTGGAGTCCTTGGAAACAATCGTTTTCCACAAAGTGGATTGTCTTTTTCTATTATTCTAATTTTTATTTTAACAATATCGTCATTTATTGCACCCTCACAATAAAGTTCAGCATTACATTTGCATGATCCGAGGAATACAGCCTTTGACTTAGAGGAATCAATCCAATGATGTTTGAAGACAAATTCACACAGCAAGCGGCTGCCACTGTACAAGTTACGATGAAATAATTGCTTCCACTCATCTGTCATCAAGAAATAGGAATTGAATTAAAATCATAGGTGGAGAATAAATCAGTGGTAATATGAGGAACGTACAGAGTCTAGTTGAATGGGAGTTCAGTTTTGATGAGTTATTCTTGAGTAAATGTTTTTGCCAAAGAGAAGGGAAAGAGTAGAATTATTTAGTAAAAAAAACGTTCCAAGAAAACTGACATTCTAGCATCTATATTTTTGAAAGTGGAGAAGTAATAGGAACTCACCTTTTTTGCATTCCCACTGAGGCTTATTTAGATTCGATCTCTTCCTCTTACAGCTGTCTTCATTAGTGGAAATATTCTCTAAAACTTCATCAAATTCAGTAGTAGCAACTTCAAGTTGAAAATCATGTATTTTCTTGCGGTCAGTGGTTGAATCTAATGTAAAATTGAAAGGTGGTTCTTCCGAATGTTCAGCATCAACGTAAACTTTGCGGGGGCAGTTTGATTTTCTCTTATTTTTTTTGTACTGAGGCCACAAGAATGTTCGGATGGAGTCATGATTACAGGAAACATAAGAATAAATAGAATGTGCATTCTTTCTATTACAGCCTAGAGCCAACAACACTTCATTCCAAATGGGATCACTTGGGGGAACGAGGTGTTTTCCATTGTCTGTCGATATTTTAGATTTGAAGGAAATTAACACATTTTGACAATGGTTAATCGAGATTTTACGTTTTCGGCCTCGTCGACCCTCCTCATCATCCATTATGTCGTTGTCTTCACTCGAATATTCTGATATTTATGATTATTTACAAAGTAATATCTCAACTATTCATCACCGGGGTTCCTCGGAGTGAATGGCACTGGAGAGAGAGCAATGAGATGGGGGACTATACAAACTTGAATGGCAGAATAAATTTCCAAATTTATTGTTATTTGGTACCGTATAAGATGGCGCTGCTGACGAATGTCGATTGCAGCAGAAGGGCACGAAATGACATGGCGTCTGGCGGGAAATTCAGTTATTGAATATGTTCTACAGGTATTTTTGAGATATTAAAAAAAAATACGAATATCATGATTTTTTTTCTGAAATCCTTCAAGGGATCAGTAACCTGTATGAAATTCTTGATTTTTTTTTCATACCACGTAAAGAAGTTATAATTTTTTGAAAAACGTCAAAAAAACGTGATTGAACATTGTTCTTATGGGACATTCTTAAAATCGTATGAAACTTTTCGAATAAATGTCAAAATTCGACCAAATTACGGATATGGCTCAAAGATTACTCGAAAGATGAACATTATTTTTTTACAGTAGACTCTCAAATAAGTTCCATTATGCGTTCCAGACCGCTCGTTAAAGTTCCGTTCCGCACTTCCACGTAGATTAGTCTCCTCTGCGCAGTTGATTGCGCCGTGGCACACTCCTATGCGCAGCTAGATGCGCAAAATGTATAATTGTAGACTACATCTATTGCACGTAACCTCATTCAAAATGCCGCGCATTTAACCTCAATTTGATTGGTCCGCCAAAGAAGCAGAGTGGGGGAACCAACGAGGAACTTTAATGGAAAAATCTGGGAATCTTAAACGAGAGCGGAACTTATTTGAGAGTATTCGATGATTAAATCGATGATTAGCATTAAAATTGATAAAAATCAATGAAAAATTGTTACTGGCACGTAAGTGCTGCCAACCTGTGTTGCCAGAATTCCCTAGAATGCAACGTGTGATGTCGCAAGTCTAGAGATGGGCGGCCGTCACATGACGCGTCACAAAACGGTCATATGACGGTCATGTCATGTCACGTCACGGAGTAGTTGTGACTGTGACAGAATTCAGTCACAAAATTTCACTGAATGACGGTCATAAAAGGAAAATAAATTATGACCGTCACAAATTGAAGAAATTCGATGACGGTCATTTTACATCTATATAGATGTTTTACCATCAATTATTTTTCATTCCTTGACAAAAGTAAATAAATTCAGAAATGAAAGACTCAATTGAAACCCGTCTGATTTAAAGGATAACAAATTCATATTGCAATCAAATGTATTGAATAGTTACTGATTTTCAAAATTGACTGAAAAGAATGACCGTCACAAATTGAAGAAATTTAATGACGGTCATTTTACATCTATATAGATGTATTTTACAATCTCATTCATTATCCATTCCTTGACAAACATAAATTTAATTGTGACCGTCATTTTCCATTAAAAATTTTGTGACGTCATGTGACCGTCGCAAGACGGTCATTTTTTGGTCATATGACGTCGGTGAAAAAATGACCGTCATTGCCCATCTCTACGCAAGTCGCAACTCATCGGATGGCGTCACTTTCACGCACGAAGTTTAAATTTTGGCGGGGGTAAGGCGGCGGGGGGTTGAGAGATATTTAATTAATGTACTATCGAATTCACTTGGTAATTCGATGGTAATCAATGTTGGAAGGTTTTTAATTATATAGTAGATACTGGTAATTAGAAGAAAAATAATTAAAATAGGGGATGTTTTTAATTCCGGTCGGCGGGGTGATTGGGTATTTTTTATCAAATGACTACCCCATTCATTGTAAAATTCGATGGTAGTCAATGGTAGCTGATTATTTATAATAAAGTATGCACTGTTTCCCTGTAATAATTGAAAATAGATAGCTGTCTGGATTAGGTTAGCTAGTAGGTAGTGGCTGCCATCTAGATTCCTACCCCACTATGGTTCAAGCGCCAAAATTTAAAACAGATATCACTTTTATTCTTATAACTTAAAGGCCCGGTTGTTTCTACTATTTTTTTTCAATTATTCCCATGCATTGACGCATTCCCCCCTCTTTTCAGCAACAATGAAAATTTTTTCTGAAGAGATCATTTCTCGTCATATTGCAGGAAAAAATTGAAAAAAAAATAAAACGAATGCCTGAGACGCCCACCCTTTTCTACTATTTTGAAATTTTTGTTCTCAACTCTTTTCTCGCCTTGACGCATACTCCTCTCTTCAGCGACGATGGAAATCATTGTTGAAGAGCAGGAAACGGTCAAAATGAGGGAAAAAATGGCTAATATAAGAGGCTTGGCTCTTTTCTACTATTAAAAAAAAAAAAAATTCACCTATTCCCCTGCCTTGACGCATTCTCCTCTCTTCAGCAACGATGAAAATCATTGCTGAGCAGCGAGACACGGTCAAATTAAAGGAAAAAATTGAAAAATTGTTTTTGAAGAAATGGCAGAAAGTCCAGGCCTCTTTCACATTGAATTTTTTAAAAATATTTTCTGCCTTGACGCATTTCCCTCTCTTCACCAACGATGAAAATCATCGCCGAAGAGAGGGGCACGTTCAAATTGTGGGAAAAAAATTAAAAAATTACAGGAGGACCAACCATTTCTACTATTTTTCAATAATTTTTTTTTTACAACTATTCCCTAGCCATGACGCATTCGCCTCTCTCTGGCAACGATGGAAATCATTGCTGAAGAGAAGGAAACGGTTAAATTGTAGAAAAACATTGAAAGAAAATTTTTGAAAAATGACTGAGACGCCCGCCCTTTTCTCGTATATAAAAAAAAAGTCCAACTATTTTCTCGCGATGACGCATTGCCATCTCGCCAGCAACTATAAAAATCATTGCTGAAGAGAGGGGAACAGTCAAATTGAGAGATAAAAATGAAAAAAAAAAATTCTAATGGCAGAGAGTTCCTCTTCCGAATTAGATTTTTTTTTTAATGGTGCCTTGTTTTGACGCATTCCCCTCTCTCAAGCAACGATGAAAATCATGGCTGACGAGAGGAAAACGGCCAAGTTGAGGGAAAATATTGAAAAAACTAATTTAAAAAAATTGCAGAGAAGCCCGGCTTTTTGTACTATTTTAATTTTTTTTTCACTGTTTCCTTGCCTTGCCTTCCCTTGCTTCAGCAACGATGGAAATCATTGCTGAAGAGTGAAGAACGTTTAAATTGAGGGAAATAATCGAAAAAACTAATTTTAAAAAATTGTAGAAAAGTACAAATAATTGTTTGTACAATTTTTTTTATTTATTTTGTTCAACTATTCCCTTGCCTTGCCTTTTACCCTCCCTTCAGCTATGATTTCCATCGTGGCTGAAGAGAGGAAAACGCGTTGAGGCGAGGAAAAGATTGAAAAAAAAGGAATAAAAAATAGTAGAAAAGACCGGGACTCTCGGTCGTTTTTATAATTTTTTTTTTCAATTTTTTTCCCTCAATTCGACTGTGTCCCTCTCTGCCATTTGAAAAAAAAAATTTCTTTCATTTAATGTTTTCCTACAATTTGAGCGTTTCCTTCTCTTCAGCAATGATTTTCATCGTTGCTAGAAAGAGAAAAAGCGTCACGGCTAAGAAGTAGTTGAAAAAAAAATTATTGAAAAATAGTAGAAATGGCTGTTCCGCTCTGCCATTTTTTTCTTTTTTTTCAATCTTTCCTCACAATTTGACCATGCCCCTCTCTTCGGCGATGATTTCCATCGTTGCTGAAGAGAGGGAAATGCGTCAAGGCAGAAAACAAAAAAGAAAAAAAATTAATGTGATAAAGGCCTGGCAAATAATTCATTTGTACACCAAACAATTGAAAAAAATATGAAATGATTCTTTTTCAGGGAGCACATAATGTTCATGCAAGTTACAAGCTCATTTAATGACTGCGGTCGAGAAAATGCAAAAGTGGAGCTTCTCATGAGTTCAATGCCATACGAGCCCACATAAATAATTCCCTTGTACACTGCATATTCTGAAAAAATATTGAATGATCTTTCTTTATTGAGCACATAATGTTTTCATTATTTTCAAGGACATTTGTTGGATTTTGTCACTAAAATAACGAGAATTCAACTTTTCATAACTTTTCTCTCCACAAATAATTCATTTGTACACCAAACAATTAAAACAAATATGAAATGATTCTTTGTCAGGGAGCACATAATGTTTATATAAGTTATAAGCTCATTCAATGACTGCTATCGAGAAAATGTAAAAGTGGAGCTTCTCATGAGTTCAATGCCATATGAGCCCACATAAATAATTCCCTTGCACACTGTATATTGTGAAAAAATATTGAGTGATTTGTTTTTATCGAGCACATAATGTCTTCATAATTTTCAAGGACATTTGTTGGATTTTGTCACTAAAATAACGAGAATTCAACTTTTCATAACTTTTCCCTCCACAAATAATTCATTTGTACACCAAACAATTAAAAAAAATATGAAATGATCCTTTTCCAGGGAGCACATAATGTTTATATAAGTTATAAGCTCATTCAATGACTGCTATCGAGGAAATGCAAAAAATGGAACTTCTCATGAGTTCAATGCCATACGAGCCCACATAAGTAATTCCTTTGCACACTGTATATTCTGAAAAAATATTGAGTGATTTGTTTTTATCGAGCACATAATGTTTTCATAATTTTCAAGGACATTCGTTGAATTTTGTCACTAAAATAACGAGAATTCAACTTTTCATAATTTTTCCTTTCACAAATAATTCATTTGTACCCCAAAAAATTAAGAAAAATATGAAATAATTCTTTTTCAGGAAGCACATAATGTTTATGCAAGTTACAAGCTCATTCAATGACTGCTGTCAAGAAAATGACAAAAAGTGGAGCTTCTCATGAGTTCGGTTCCATACGGGCCCACATAAATAATTCCCTTGTACACTGCATATTCTGAAAATATATTGAGTGATCGTTCTTTATTGAGCACATAATGTTTTCATTATTTTCAAGGACATTTGTTGGATTTTGTCACTAATATAACGAGAATTCAACTTTTCATAACTATTCTCTCCACAAATAATTCATTCGTACACCAAACAATTAAAAAAAATATGAAATGATTCTTTTTCAGGGAGCACATAATGTTTATAGAAGTTATAAGCTCATTCAATGACTGCTATCGAAAAAATGCAAAAAATAGAACTTCTCATGAGTTCAATGCCATACGAGTCCACATAAGTAATTCCCTTGCTCACTGTATATTCTGAAAAAATATTGAGTGATTTGTTTTTATCGAGCACATAATGTTTTCATAATTTTCAAGGACATTCGTTGAATTTTGTCACTAAAATAACGAGAATTCAACTTTTCATAATTTTTCCTTTCACAAATAATTCATTTGTACCCCAAAAAATTAAGAAAAATATGAAATAATTCTTTTTCAGGAAGCACATAATGTTTATGCAAGTTACAAGCTCATTCAATGACTGCTGTCAAGAAAATGACAAAAAGTGGAGCTTCTCATGAGTTCGGTTCCATACGGGCCCACATAAATAATTCCCTTGTACACTGCATATTCTGAAAAAATATTGAGTGATCTTTCTTTATTGAGCACATAATGTTTTCATTATTTTCAAGGACATTTGTTGGATTTTGTCACTAAAATAACGAGAATTCAACTTTTCATAATTTTTCCCTTCACAAATAATTCATTTGTACCCAAAAAAATTAAAAAAAATATGAAATGAGTCTTTTTCAGGGAGCACATAATTTTTATGTAAATTACAAGCTCATTCAATGATTGCTGTCGAGAAAATGCAAAAAACGGAGCTTTTCATTACTTCAATTCCGTACAAGCTGTAGGCAAATAATACCCTCATGTACTACTGATTCAAAAAAAATATTGAGTGATCGTTTTTAATCGAGCACACAATGTTTATATTATTTTCAAGGTCATTTGTTGATTTCTGTCAGTGAAATACTAAAAATTCAACTTTTCTTAACTTTTCTGTTCACCAATAATTTATTTGAGAACTGAAAATTCAAAAAAAATTTGGAACCATCATTTCTCATAGAGCACATAATGTTCTTGCAAGTTGCAAGCTCATTCAATAGCTGCTGTCTGGGAAATGCAAAAAGTGGAGCTTTTTATTCCTTGAAACTCGTGCAAGCCTACACAAATAATTCCCTTGTACACTTTAAATTCTGAAAAAATATCAAATGATCTTTTCCATTGAGCACATAATGTTTTCATCATCATGGAGGACATTTATTGAATTTCGTCAATAAAATAACAAAAATTCAACTTTTCTTAACTTTTCCCTCCACAAATAATTTATTCAAGCGCCAAAAATTCTAAAAAAATATGAAATAATCTTCTTCCATTGGTCACATAATATGCCCATTGATTTTAAGCTCCATTTGTGGACTATTGTCAACAATTAAAACAATGGATATAGCTTTTCATGACTTTTCCCTCCATAAATAATTTATTTTCGTACCAAAAATTTGAAAAAAATATGGAATGATTTATTTTCATGGAGCAAATAATTTTTCTGTAAGTTGCAAGCTCATTGAACCATTGCTGTCGGAAAAAAGCGAAAAAAGGAGCTTTTTATTACTTCAATTCTGTATAAGCCGACATAAATTATTCCCGTGTGCACTGTAAATTCTGAGAAAATATGGAATGATATTTTCTTATCGAGCACATAATGATTCCATCATGTTTGGCGTCAATTTCTGATTCTTGTCAGTTAAATGACAAAAATTCATTTTTCCACAACTTCAACCACTTCAAATCAGGTGAAGCCAAACAGCAAATAATTTAGGAATTCCACAAATAATTAGCACATAAATAGCACATAATTCAGAGCTAAAAAAAGTCCCCAAAAAAACACTTCATTGTGCTAACTTTACGGAGGTCGCAACGATTCGAGATATCGAGTATCCGCGGAATTTTTTCAGTTTTTCTCAATTATCTCGGTAAATAAGCCAGATAGAGCGAAGTAGACGTTAATATGGAGTCAGGAAGAGAAAATTCCAGTTTTTCGCGATTATCTCGGTAAATAAGCGAGATAGAGCGAAATAGGCACTAATTTGGGATCAGGGAAGGAGTATTTCCAGTTTTTCGCGATTATCTCGGTAAATGAGCGAGATAGAGCGAAATGGACGTTAATATGGGATCAGTAAAAATGTCAATGTCTGCTCTATCGAATTCGCTGAACCATTCGCGATACTGTTGTAGAATTTTGCAGGTTACTTCCTGACGACCTAGGCAGTGTCACTGTAAAATTTCATCAGGAAATACTCCGCAGAAGAAAAGTTATGAAGATTTGAAAATCGGGATTATCATGATGGCTGATTTCCTTCGAATACTCCTTCATCCTCATTTTTCACCCATTTCCCGAGGGAATACGGAGTTTTCCTTGAAATTTCGCAAAGAATTGAGTGGAACGCACGATGATGGGGGATCCTGGAGGGCCAAAAGCCGCAACGATTCGAAATATCGAGTATCCGCGGAATTTTTTCAGTTTTTCTCAATTATCTCGTTAAATAAGCCAGATAGAGCGAAATAGGCACTAATTTGGGATCAGGGAAGGAGTATTTTCAGTTTTTCGCGATTATCTCGGTAAATAAGCGAGATAGAGCGAAATGGACGTTGATATGGGATCAGTAAAAATGTCAATGTCTGCTTTATCGAATTCGCTGAACCATTCGCGATACTGTTGTGAAATTTTGCAGGCTACTTCCTGACGACCTAGGCAGTGTCACTGTAGAATTTCAGCAGGAAATGAGCGACAGAAAAAAAGTTATGAAGATTTGAAAATCGGGATTCCCATGATGGCTGATTTCCTTCGAATATTCCTTCATTCTCATTTTTCACCCATTTCCCGAGGGAATACGGGGTTTTCCTTGAAATTTCGCAAAGAATTGAGTGAAAGGCACGATGATGGGGGATCCTGAAGGGCCAAAAGCCGCAACGATTCGAGATATCCAGCATCCGCGGAATTTTTTCAGTTTTTCTCAATTATCTCGGTAAATAAGCCAGATAGAGCGAAATAGACGTTAATATGGAGTCAGGAAGAAAAAATTCCAGTTTTTCGCGATTATCTCGGTAAATAACCGAGATAGAGCGCAACAGGCACTAATTTCGGATCAGGAAAGGAGTATTTCCAGTTTTTCGCGATTATCTCGGTAAATAAGCGAGATAGAGCGAAATGGACCTTAATATGGGATCAGTAAAAATGTCAATGTCTGCTCTATCGAATTCACTGAACCATTTGCGATACTGTTGTGGAATTTTGCAGGCTACTTCCTGACGACCTAGGCAGTGTCACTGTAAAATTTCATCAGGAAATACTCCGCAGAAGAAAAGTTATGAAGATTTGAAAATCGGGATTTTCATGATGGCTGATTTTCTTCGAATATTCCTTCATCCTCATTTTTCACCCATTTCCCGAGGGAATACGGGGTTTTCCTTGGAATTTCGCAAAGAATTGAGTGAAACGCACGATGATGGGGGATCCTGAAGGTCCAAAAGCCGCAACGATTCGAGATATCGAGTATCCGCGGAATTTTTTTAGCTTTTCTCAATTATCTTGGTAAATAAGCCAGATTGAGCAAAATAGACGTTAATATGGAGTCAGGAAGAAAAAATTCCAGTTTTTCGCGATTATCTCGGTAAATAAGCGAGATAGAGCGAAATAGGCACTAATTTGGGATCAGGAAAGGAGTATTTTCAGTTTTTCGCGATTATCTCGGTAAATAAGCGAGATAGAGCGAAATGGACGTTAATATGAGATCAGTAAAAATGTCAATGTCTGCTCTATCGATTTCGCTGAACCATTCGCGATACAGTTGTGGAATTTTGCAGGCTACTTCCTGACGACCTAGGCAGTGTCACTGTAAAATTTCAGCAGGAAATGAGCCACAGAAAAAAAGTTATGAAGATTTGAAAATCGGGATTCCCATGATGGCTGATTTCCTTCGAATATTCCTTCATTCTCATTTTTCACCCATTTCCCGAAGGAAGACGGGGTTTTCCTTGAAATTTCGCAAAGAATTGAGTGAAACGCACGATGATGGGGGATCCTGAAGGGCCAAAAGCCGCAAGGATTCGGGATATCTATTGTTTGCGGAATTTTCAGGCCAAACCCAGAGGCAATGGCCTTTGCTCTATGAAAATGACCATTTCCGCTGTATCGAATCTTCGTAATCGTTTGCGATACTGTTATGAAATTTTGCAGGCTGTTTCAGGACGACATAGGCAGTGTCACTGTAAAATTTCATCAGGAAATACTCCGCAGGAGAAAAGTTATGAAGATTTGAAAATCGGGATATTCATGATGGCTGATTTCCTTCGAATATTCCTTCATCCTCATTTTTCACCCATTTCCCGAGGGAATACGGGGTTTTCCTTGAAATTTCGCAAAGAATTAAGTGGAACGCACGATGATGGGGGATCCTGAAGGGCCAAAAGCCGCAACGATTCGAGATATCGAGTATCCGCGGAATTTTTTCAGTTTTTCTCAATTATCTCGGTAAATAAGCCAGATAGAGCGAAGTAGACGTTAATATGGAGTCAGGAAGAGAAAATTCCAGTTTTTCGCGATTATCTCGGTAAATAAGCGAGATAGAGCGAAATAGGCACTAATTTGGGATCAGGGAAGGAGTATTTCCAGTTTTTCGCGATTATCTCGGTAAATGAGCGAGATAGAGCGAAATGGACGTTAATATGGGATCAGTAAAAATGTCAATGTCTGCTCTATCGAATTCGCTGAACCATTCGCGATACTGTTGTAGAATTTTGCAGGTTACTTCCTGACGACCTAGGCAGTGTCACTGTAAAATTTCATCAGGAAATACTCCGCAGAAGAAAAGTTATGAAGATTTGAAAATCGGGATTATCATGATGGCTGATTTCCTTCGAATACTCCTTCATCCTCATTTTTCACCCATTTCCCGAGGGAATACGGAGTTTTCCTTGAAATTTCGCAAAGAATTGAGTGGAACGCACGATGATGGGGGATCCTGGAGGGCCAAAAGCCGCAACGATTCGAAATATCGAGTATCCGCGGAATTTTTTCAGTTTTTCTCAATTATCTCGTTAAATAAGCCAGATAGAGCGAAATAGGCACTAATTTGGGATCAGGGAAGGAGTATTTTCAGTTTTTCGCGATTATCTCGGTAAATAAGCGAGATAGAGCGAAATGGACGTTGATATGGGATCAGTAAAAATGTCAATGTCTGCTTTATCGAATTCGCTGAACCATTCGCGATACTGTTGTGAAATTTTGCAGGCTACTTCCTGACGACCTAGGCAGTGTCACTGTAGAATTTCAGCAGGAAATGAGCCACAGAAAAAAAGTTATGAAGATTTGAAAATCGGGATTCCCATGATGGCTGATTTCCTTCGAATATTCCTTCATTCTCATTTTTCACCCATTTCCCGAGGGAATACGGGGTTTTCCTTGGAATTTCGCAAAGAATTGAGTGAAACGCACGATGATGGGGGATCCTGAAGGGCCAAAAGCCGCAACGATTCGAGATATCGAGTATCTGCGGAATTTTTCCAGCTTTTCTCAATTATCTTGGTAAATAAGCCAGATTGAGCGAAATAGACGTTAATATGGAGTCAGGAAGAAAAAATTCCAGTTTTTCGCGATTATCTCGGTAAATAAGCGAGATAGAGCGAAATAGGCACTAATTTGGGATCAGGAAAGGAGTACTTTCAGTTTTTCGCGATTATCTCGGTAAATAAGCGAGATAGAGCGAAATGGACGTTAATATGAGATCAGTAAAAATGTCAATGTCTGCTCTATCGATTTCGCTGAACCATTCGCGATACAGTTGTGGAATTTTGCAGGCTACTTCCTGACGACCTAGGCAGTGTCACTGTGAAATTTCAGCAGGAAATACGCCACAGAAAAAAAGTTATGAAGATTTGAAAATCGGGATTCCCATGATGGCTGATTTCCTTCGAATATTCCTTCATCCTCATTTTTCACCCATTTCCCGAGGGAATACGGGGTTTTCCTTGAAATTTCGCAAAGAATTGAGTGAAACGCACGATGATCAGGGATTCTGAAGGACCAAAAGCCGCAAGGATTCGGGATATCTACTGTTTGCGGAATTTTCAGGCCAAACTCAGAGGCAATGGCCTGTGCTCTATGAAAATGACCATTTCCGCTCTATCGAATCTTCGGAATCGTTTGCGATACTGTTATGAAATTTTGCAGGCTGTTTCAGGACGACATAGGCAGTGTCACTGTGAAATTTCATCAGGAAATACGTCGCAGAAGAAAAGTTATGAAGATTTGAAAATCGGGATTTTCATGATGGCTGATTTCCTTCGAATATTCCTTCATCCTCATTTTTCACCCAATTCCCGAGGGAATACGGGGTTTTCCTTGAAATTTCGCAAAGAATTGAGTGAAACGCACGAGGATGAGGGATTCTGAAGGGCCAAAAGCCGCAAGGATTCGGGATATCTAGTGTTTGCGGAATTTTCAGGCCAAACTCAGAGGCAATGGCCTTTGCTCTATGAAAATGACCATTTCCGTTCTATCGAATCTTCGGAATCGTTTGCGATACTGTTATGAAATTTTGCAGGCTGTTTCGGGACGACATAGGCAGTGTCACTGTAAAATTTCATCAGGAAATACGTCGCAGAAGAAAAGTTATGAAGATTTGAAAATCGGGATTTTCATGATGGCTGATTTCCTTCGAATATTCCTTCATCCTCATTTTTCACCCATTTCCCGAGGGAATACGGGGTTTTCCTTGAAATTTCGCAAAGAATTGAGTGAAAGGCACGATGATGGGGGATCCTGAAGGGCCAAAAGCCGCAACGATTCGAGATATCCAGTATCCGCGGAATTTTTTCAGTTTTTCTCAATTATCTCGGTAAATAAGCCAGATAGAGCGAAATAGACGTTAATATGGAGTCAGGAAGAAAAAATTCCAGTTTTTCGCGATTATCTCGGTAAATAAGCGAGATAGAGCGAAATAGGCACTTATTTGGGATCAGGAAAGGAGTATTTTCAGTTTTTCGCGATTATCTCGGTAAATAAGCGAGATAGAGCGAAATGGACGTTAATATGAGATCAGTAAAAATGTCAATGTCTGCTCTATCGATTTCGCTGAACCATTCGCGATACAGTTGTGGAATTTTGCAGGCTACTTCCTGACGACCTAGGCAGTGTCACTGTAAAATTTCATCAGGAAATACTCCGCAGGAGAAAAGTTATGAAGATTTGAAAATCGGGATATTCATGATGGCTGATTTCCTTCGAATATTCCTTCATCCTCATTTTTCACCCAATTCCCGAGGGAATACGGGGTTTTCCTTGAAATTTCGCAAAGAATTGAGTGAAACGCACGATGATGAGGGATTCTGAAGGGCCAAAAGCCGCAAGGATTCGGGATATCTAGTGTTTGCGGAATTTTCAGGCCAAATCCAGAGGCAATGGCCTTTGCTCTATGAAAATGACCATTTCCGCTGTATCGAATCGTCGGAATCGTTTGCGATACTGTTATGAAATTTTGCAGGCTGTTTCAGGACGACATAGGCAGTGTCACTGTGAAATTTCAGCAGGAAATACGCCACAGAAAAAAAGTTATGAAGTTTTGAAAATCGGGATTCCCATGATGGCTGATTTCCTTCGAATATTCCTTCATTCTCATTTTTCACCCATTTCCCGAGGGAAGACGGGGTTTTCCTTGAAATTTCGCAAAGAATTGAGTGAAACGCACGATGATGGGGGATCCTGAAGGGCCAAAAGCCGCAAGGATTCGGGATATCTATTGTTTGCGGAATTTTCAGGCCAAACCCAGAGGCAATGGCCTTTGCTCTATGAAAATGACCATTTCCGCTGTATCGAATCTTCGTAATCGTTTGCGATACTGTTATGAAATTTTGCAGGCTGTTTCAGGACGACATAGGCAGTGTCACTGTAAAATTTCATCAGGAAATACTCCGCAGGAGAAAAGTTATGAAGATTTGAAAATCGGGATATTCATGATGGCTGATTTCCTTCGAATATTCCTTCATCCTCATTTTTCACCCATTTCCCGAGGGAATACGGGGTTTTCCTTGAAATTTCGCAAAGAATTAAGTGGAACGCACGATGATGGGGGATCCTGAAGGGCCAAAAGCCGCAACGATTCGAGATATCGAGTATCCGCGGAATTTTTTCAGTTTTTCTCAATTATCTCGGTAAATAAGCCAGATAGAGCGAAATAGACGTTAATATGGAGTCAGGAAGAGAAAATTCCAGTTTTTCGCGATTATCTCGGTAAATAAGCGAGATAGAGCGAAATAGGCACTAATTTGGGATCAGGGAAAGAGTATTTTCAGTTTTTTGCGATTATCTCGGTAAATAAGCGAGATAGAGCAAAATGGACGTTAATATGGGATCAGTAAAAATGTCAATGTCTGCTCTATCGAATTCGCTGAACCATTCGCGATACTGTTGTGGAATTTTGCAGGCTACTTCCTGACGACCTAGGCAGTGTCACTGTAAAATTTCAGCAGGAAATACGCCACGGAAAAAAGTTATGAAGATTCGAAAATCGGGATTCCCATGATGGCTGATTTCCTTCGAATATTCCTTCATTCTCATTTTTCACCCATTTCCCGAGGGAATACGGGGTTTTCCTTGAAATTTCGCAAAGAATTGAGTGAAGCGCACGATGATGGTGGATCCTGAAGGGCCAAAAGCCGCAAGGATTCGGGATATCTAGTGTTTGCGGAATTTTCAGGCCAAACTCAGAGGCAATGGCCTGTGCTCTATGAAAATGACCATTTCCGCTCTATCGAATCTTCGGAATCGTTTGCGATACTGTTATGAAATTTTGCAGGCTGTTTCAGGACGACATAGGCAGTGTCACTGTAAAATTTCATCAGGAAATACGTCGCAGAAGAAAAGTTATGAAGATTTGAAAATCGGGATTTTCATGATGGCTGATTTCCTTTGAATATTCCTTCATCCTCATTTTTCACCCATTTCCCGAGGGAATACGGGGTTTTCCTTGGAATTTCGCAAAGAATTGAGTGAAACGCACGATGACGGGGGATCCTGAAGGGCCAAAAGCCGCAACGATTCGAGATATCCAGTATCCGCGGAATTTTTTCAGTTTTTCTCAATTATCTCGGTAAATAAGCCAGATAGAGCGAAATAGACGTTAATATGGAGTTAGGAAGAAAAAATTCCAGTTTTTCGCGATTATCTCGGTAAAGAAGCGAGATAGAGCGCAACAGGCACTAATTTCGGATCAGGAAAGGAGTATTTCCAGTTTTTCGCGATTATCTCGGTAAATAAGCGAGATAGAGCGAAATGGACGTTAATATGGGATCAGTAAAAATGTCAATGTCTGCTCTATCGAATTCGCTGAACCATTCGCGATACTGTTGTGGAATTTTGCAGGCTACTTCCTGACGACCTAGGCAGTGTCACTGTGAAATTTCAGCAGGAAATACGCCACAGAAAAAAAGTTATGAAGATTTGAAAATCGGGATTTCCATGATGGCTGATTTCCTTCGAATATTCCTTCATTCTCATTTTTCACCCATTTCCCGAGGGAATACGGGGTTTTTCTTGAAATTTCGCAAAGCATTGAGTGAAACGCACGATGATGAGGGATCCTGAAGGGCCAAAAGCCGCAAGGATTCGGGATATCTAGTGTTTGCGGAATTTTCAGGCCAAACCCAGAGGCAATGGCCTTTGCTCTATGAAAATGACCATTTCCGCTGTATCGAATCGTCGGAATCGTTTGCGATATTGTTATGAAATTTTGCAGGCTGTTTCAGGACGACATAGGCAGTGTCACTGTAAAATTTCATCAGGAAATACTCCGCAGAAGAAAAGTTATGAAGATTTGAAAATCGGGATTTTCCTGATGGCTGATTTCCTTCGAATATTCCTTCATCCTCATTTTTCAGCCATTTCCCGAGGTAATACAGGGTTTTCCTTGAAATTTCGCAAAGAATTGAGTGAAACGCACGATGATGGGGGATCCTGAAGGGCCAAAAGCCGCAACGATTCGAGATATCGAGTATCCGCGCAATTTTTTCAGTTTTTCTCAATTATCTCGGTAAATAAGCCAGATAGAGCGAAGTAGACGTTAATATGGAGTCAGGAAGAGAAAATTCCAGTTTTTCGCGATTATCTCGGTAAATAAGCGAGATAGAGCGCAACAGGCACTAGTTTCGGATTAGGAAAGGAGTATTTCCAGTTTTTCGCGATTATCTCGGTAAATAAGCGAGATAGAGCGAAATGGACGTTATTATGCAATTAGGAGGGAGTTTTTTGTGATTTTTGCGGTGAATTAACGAGATAGAGTGAAATGAACGTTATTTGTGATTATTCCGGTGAAGTAACGAGATAGAGCGAAATGGACGTTATTATGCAATTAGGAGGGCGTTTTTTTGTGATTTTTGCGGTGAATTAACGAGATAGAGCGAAATGAATGTTATTTGTAATTATTTCGGTGAATTAACGAGATAGAGCGAAATGGACGTTATTATGCAATTAGGAGGGAGTTTTTTGTGATTTTTGCGGTGAATTAACGAGATAGAGCGAAATGACCGTTATTTGTGATTATTCCTGTGAATTAACGAGATAGAGCGAAATGGATGTTATTATGCAATTAGGAGGGAGTTTCTTCTGATTTTTGCGGTGAATTAACGAGATAGAGTGAAATGAACGTTATTTGTGATGATTCCGGTGAATTAACGAGATAGAACGAAATGGCCGTTATTATGGAATGAGGAGGGCGTTTTTTGTGATTTTTGCGGTGAATCAACGAGATAGAGCGAAATGAACGTTATTTGTGATTATTCCGGTGAATTAACGAGATAGAGCGAAATGAACGTTATTTGTGATTATTCCGGTGAATTAACGAGATAGAGTGAAATGGACGTTATTATGCAATTAGGAGGGAGTTCTTTGTGATTTTTGAGGTGAATTAACGAGATAGAGCGAAATGGACGTTATTATGCAATAAGGAGGGAGTTCTTTGTGATTTTTGAGGTGAATTAACGAGATAGAGCGAAATGTACGTTATTAGTGATTATTCCGGTGAATTAACGAGATAGAGCAAAATGGACGTTATTATGGAATTAGGAGGGAGTTTTTCATGATTATTTCGGTGAATTAACGAGATAGAGCGAAATGGACGTTACGATGCAATTGGGAGGGAGTTTTTTGTGATTATTTCGGTGAATTAAGGAGATAGAGCGATACGAACGTTATTTTTGATTATTTTGGTGAATTAACGAGATAGAGCGAAATGAACGTTACTGTGGGGTTAGGTGGGAGTTTTTTGGAGTCTTTTGTAATTATTTCGGCGAATTAATGAGATAGAGCGAACGTTACAAAATGAGAAACGCACTCTGCCTGCCGAAATAAGACAGGCAGGACTGCCTGACAAAATTTGACAGGCAGACTGCCTGAAAAAATGAGAAACGCACTCTGCCTGACAAAATTAGACAGGCAAGACTGCCTGCCAAAATGAGAAACGCACTCTGCCTGACAAAATTTGACAGGCAGACTGCCTGACAAAATGAGAAACGCACTCTGCCTGACAAAATTTCTCTCTCTATCTCGTTAATTCACCAAAATAAACACCAAAAATCATAAAAAACTCCCTTCTAATCCCAAAAAAACGTGCATTTCGCTTTATCTCGTTAATTCACCGAATTAAACACTAAAAATCACGGAAAACTCGCTTCTAATTCAAAAATAACGTGGATTTCGCTCTCTCTCGTTAATTCACCGAAATAAACACCAAAAATCACAAAAAACTCCCTTCTAATCCAAAAATAACGTGCACTTCGCTTTATCTCGTTAATTCACCAAATTAACACCAAAAACCACAAAAAAATCCGTTCTAATCCAAAAATAACGTGCATTTCGCTCTATCTCGTTAATTCATCAAAATAAAGGCAAAAAACTAGAAAATCTCCCTCCCAATTACAAAAATAACGTGCATTTCGCTTTATCTCGTTAATTCACCAAAATAAACACTAAAAATCACAAAGAACTCCCTTCTAATTCCAAAATAACGTTCATTACGCTCTATCTCGTTAACTCGCCAAATTAACACTAAAAACTCGAAAAAACTCCGTCCTAATCCAAAAATAACGTGCATTGCGCTCTATCTCGTTAATTAACCGAAATAAACACAAAATAACGTTCATTTCGCTCTATCTCGTTGAATTACCAAAATAAACACTAAAAATCACGAAAAACTCCCTCCTGATCCAAAAATAACGTTCATTGCGCTCCATCTCGTTAATTCACCAAAATAAACACAAAATAACGTTCATTTCGCTCTATCTCGTTAAATTATCAAAATAACACTAAAAACTCAAAAAACTCCCTCCCAATCCAAAAATAACGTTCATTGCGCTCTATCTCG